>JAJJHQ010002763.1:1272090-1368466 GCA_021223825.1 Drosophila ironensis
GACTCCGAAAAGGATGGGGTATTCTACTGCAAAGTAAATGTTGAGCGAAGCCACATTCTGTTAATGCCAAAATATGCTGTGAATCGCAATAAATTGATCTTTACAGCACTTTAACAGAATGTTGTTCCCAAAAGTGCAACATACAGGTTTTTGCAACTTTCGGAGCTCACAACTTGGCCAAAAAGGCGCAGATAGCGGAATGACATACCTTCCCGAAAACTACTCATCGGGGACCATCGATTGGCATCAAAACCCGGCAACCCTAAATCCGACCCGATTTTCGCAAATTTGGCAAGGGGTAACATCACAATTTTTGCAAATTTTCGGCGAAAATTTTTTTGGCTGGAATCGGGAAAGTTGGGATGCCCATCGATAGACAATCTTTCCACGAGTTGCTAAGGGTACGACTTTCCATGATCCGTTGCGTTTTGGCTGAGATATGTGCAATTGAAATTACACCTTCACAGCACAACCGCGCAATTTCCCCTACTTGTCAGTGCAGATGTTGAAAAGTGTTGCATACTCTCGGGGTTGTATATTAGGTTCTGAACTTGGATGAGTTAGTATTAATCGTCTGGCTTGTATTAAATACCAGATGAATGCGGCGGGAAAATGCCAAGTTAGCGCCAAATTTTGAAATTAGTTGCAATGCAGATTACTCCTACAAATTGTTTCAGAGTTTAAGGAAAGCAGCGGATCCACATGATCCTCCAGCGGATCCTAGGGAAGTTAAAAAATACGTAAATCTGTCAGCTTTTGGAGTGCACAGAGTCCAAAAATCCTTAGATCCTGTAATGCCGTAACTCACAATACTCTGTGGAGAGAGTGTCGATCGATTGCAATGCAAATTTCTTCAGATTTTCGAAAATTCTCAATCCTTCCCTCAATAAAATAAATTTGCGCCAAACGATTCAAGCACTTATGTTAAAAGAATAATTATTTATTTTCAACAGGGGACATTATTTAAAATAGATCCTTCAAAAGTGTGTAATACATTAAGTGTATATAGTTCTCTGTCTGTAAATAGATTTGTTTAACTTTAAATGCTCTGTTTTTTGATTGATATTCAGGTGGTTAGTTTGAAACATTGTAATCGTAATCGTTACTCTACGAGATAGAAGACACTTTCCTCAAACACAATTCACTTCGTTTTCGATCCGTCGATCGATTATTATCTCACTTTGCATGTGACAGGATCGCTTCCGACTTTCCGTCTTCGATGGCACAGAGTCTGAGTGTGCTTACGTTTTTCGTTTCCTTTTTAATGGGTGCTATCTATGGGAGGGGGGAAAACTCTACCGAAACGCTCGCGTCGCAAATGCAAATGTTGAAAATGGAATAAATCATCCTAAGATCCGTATGTACGAGTACTTAATAATATTAAATTAAAGTAGTTTATGTTATTACATAACAGCATACGCCTGGTCAATTGGAATTCAAATACAAATCGGTATCATAAATATATCCGTCGGGGCTGCTCCCAAATTTATCTCGAAACGTACAGTAGGTATGCATGCGTAGTGTGGGAAACCCAAGGGCTGGGGTGGGGAGGGGAGGGAGAGCCAAACGTTGGCGACTGCGGAAAATGTTGGCGTATTGGTTTTGGCTTTTATTGCGGAATGTCTGAGAGCGGAGATGGACGAGGTGGGCTCCTCTACATGTGCCGGGTGTTGCCGAAGTTGATGCCAGACTGGGTGGCTCCCTTGTTCGATCCGTACTGCAGGGAGATGACGTTCTGGCCCGCGCGCAGCTGCTCCTCGCTGAAGTTTCGCACGTTCTTGTCGGCCTCCTTGGGCCCAATCGATGGCTTGTTGAAGTTGGAGGCCTGCAAGGGATGAAAAATGCCGCATTAGTGATGCTCCCCTCGAGGGTTTCAGTCATTAGCAGAGACTTACCTTGCGACCCAGCGACTGCAGGCAGATGACCACCGAGTTGAGGTTCTGGCGCTCCCACAGATCGACGCTCTGGAAGGTCTCCTGGGTGGGCACGCCAAAGTTCTTGGCGCACTCGAGGAAGGCGGAGATGTTCTCCATGCACTTGAAGGCCATCTTGCTCTCGTTGATCTTCTTGATGGAGCCGGGCTGCAGGGCGTTGGCCAGCTTGCACAGGATCACGCCATCCTTGAGCACCTCGAAGAAGTTGTCGGTGTCGCCGGAGGTGTTGATGGGCTCAGCGGTCACCGCCTTGATCCACTCCAGCGACTCCTGGGCCAGCTCCTCGCTGTACTTCGAGTTGATCTATCGATGGAGAAACGAACGATTTTTAGCAAATTACTATATAGTAAATTGGGCTTGCAAGCACCTTGGACTGGTACATTTTTCTAGGCTAATCCCTGCCAATCTGCCTGCTCTTTTCAGACTGACTTCCGATCGAGAGTTAAATCAAGTGCAGGGCATTGCCGTATACTATATATAGGGGGCATTTGGCTGGCTCTTATCAGGGGAAATATCACTGATATGGGGCTTATCACTAATTGGTTATAAACATACATGCCGCTCTTCCCCGGCTTTCGCCCGCGTGACAATTTGGCGGTTATATTTCAAGTTTCGATAAGGATAAGATTGCAGGGCGCTCTCTTGCAGTCGCTCTGCAACAATTGAGTTATTTTCCGCCACTCCCCAGAAATGTACATATAGTACGTTCGCTGAGCCAAATCGCATATGAAACACGGTCACGTTCCCTTGCCTCTCGCATTGAATAGCAATAGCAAGTATGTATGCCATATTTGCCAATGCCGATCGCTTTGGCTGGAAGCTGGAGCTGCTTTATATCGGTGAGACTTGGCCATATAAGGCCTTAAGTTTGCCGGCCGCTTGGGCGTCCTTCGCACCGATTTTGGCCATAGCAATATGGCCAGCCACTTGTTGTCTAACTGGCTGTGACTACACATAAAGCACACATAAAGCAGCGCAACCGCAAAGCCGGCCCGGAGTCCCCAAACAAACCGCAAAATCGCAAAATCGTTGCGTGTTCGGTTTCCATTTGGCTTGCCAATAAAGATCCCCATCAAAATTGAAATCAAAATGTTTAGCAAACTTTGGGGTCAATTAACACGGTTCTATGGGTTTTATAGCTTCGATTGAATTAAAACGCTGTGGTTGACAAATATTAGATTAGCGGCTAGTTAACCGCAGGCCCACAGGTAATACGAAAGCAAACCATTTTCGTTTTATGACATCATTATAGGTTGCTTTCGAGGGCTTTAGGGAAAGGGAAACTGGAACTGGAACCGCTGATAGCGCTCAAATGTTTTTATCGTTTTACGTGATTTTCTGTATAGAAGTTTGGTAAACAATACTTGTAGTTTCCCCTCGAAAATCTGTTATTTGCTCGGGCCCAGTTGTGCGTGTTTTGGTTGATTTACTTGAGTGCGAAATGTGTTTCCAACGAAATGTGCTGGCAAGAGGTCTATTAAAATGAATGATCTCAGAAAACAAATGGAACGATTGTCGCCAATTGAGTGGTGTTCCGCTCCTTATCGCCCGCCGTGTGGAAATGCAAACTCGGCAAGTGGGGTTGGTCACTTTGCCGATGCAGTAAAAAATTGAAAATTAAATACAGGCAGAGCCCTCCTCCTGTCTCTAGCCTCCGTTGCGGAGAGGTTAATGCACTTTGCCCACACATTACAATCTCTGTTTATCTACCGGATTTCACCTCTCCCACCACAACGGTAGTCGAGAATTATCGAACATAAAAATTTACGATCTTTCGTTGTTGTGGCTGTTGTTTGAACTCAATAAAAGCCACAGATCCATCATTGAGATATGCAGAACAGAGCCGCAGCCGCGGAATATGATAATCGCCGGGGAATGTCTCTATCAGAGAGCCCGGTTGGTCGGTTGGCCGGTTGCCAACTCTGCCGATTATCGATAATTGCAGGCGACTGTTTTGGCAAATGGCTTTGTCCGATTTCCATTTTTTTCGGGGGGATAACGGTCAGACACTTTGCAGCGGAGGTCAGTTCATTAGAGTCTCTTTGGAAAGCGTCAGAAAACGGAACCAAGTAACAGAATCGTCCATCAGCCAAGCGAAATGTGTGAGACAATTAATAAACTTTGATTGACATTCTTCGGCTGAAGAATCTGGCCTCAGTCTTGGTCTCGGTCGCGGTCTCTGCCTCGAGCCGATGATCATAACTCAGAGCCTCTTCTAATCATGATGATCATTTTGATGGCAGATAAATTGACACCCTCGGGGCCCAGATGAATAAATTTTGATTAGGAATATGTATAAGTTGATGGGATTCTGCGGCCAGCCTTTGCATATTATATACATAAACCGTGGAGCCGTTAAGAGACTAATGAATTCCGAGCGTTTCTTACACGTTGTCTGCGCGGGACCACGACAAATCTGACAGTTGGTGGTCCACCACCAAACGGGGGATAAACAATGTTCGAAAACTAAATGAAAAATGGTAAGGGAATAGCGAGCGAAATGATTGTTCCCCCCCGATTGTTGAAATATTTTTAGCGCTGTTTTAATGAGTCAGCAGCTGACGAGCTGGAAAGCTTGGAGCCAGCACTTCGTATCGTCGTGTATTTCATTTGTTTTTTTTTGTTTAGTTTGGTGCTACGAGGTCGCCGCGAAATTCAGCGACCAAGTAATGGAGTACGTATACAAATTCAAACAAATTCTTATTGTTTTCAGCTGCCTTATTGAGTTTGAGAGGAAAGCGTTGAAATTCCGGGCTTGAAATTCGAAAGCTACGCAAATAGAACCGGGAAATCGGTGGCGTCAGAGCCAACGGGTTCTTTATGTTTTTCCGGGCGGAACTGTGACACTGGCACTGACCATGGCTCATCTTTTTTTGGGTCTATGGGTCAGTTGATGAATTAGGCACGATTACCGACAATTACAAAACGGCGTGACAATGAAATGCCCATGCCCATGCCCCTGCCCATGGCCATGCCTCAAGAACCTAATTAATTTCCCAGCTTATGACGGGTCTGGGCGGCGGCCCCTTGCTATCTATCTGGCTTTCAAGTACGTTCTGGGTGGATGGGATTCCACACGCAATGCGCATTAGCGGCCGAGACATGCTAAGCCAAGCCTGGCCCGGCTGGCTTTTAGTGAAATTATAATTAAAATTGAAATGGCTTCAAAACTGGCTGAGCATGTTTCCCGCATATGTGCCCACCAAAAGCTGTGGGTCAGCAGAAACTCCGAAAAAAATACAAAATAACTCGCATCTCTTGGCAGGGCGCTGCCCACGCCAATTCAATTTCATTCACACCTACGCCACTTGAAAAGTGAAATGTTTGGCTACAGCATAACTAGTTGTTTATTTAACATGATTCAGGCTTCACAGCCGAGCGAGACTTCTTCGCGGCCTGTGATTCAGCAATCAGAAGTTAGGTACTATACCTCCTGAGTTTCTGCATCTCCGACGGAAGTTTCCGCCCAAAAACATACGTTTGCACAGATATTTCACTCAAGAGACAGGCAGACGGATGATCATTGCATAATAAACCATCGTAGGATCCGAAAGCCAAGAGACAGGGGCACGTTTTGCGCTCGCCTGATGGCTTTTTAAACCCATCATCCAGCGATCGCCGGATGATGTCATGCCTTGGCTATTGCTATTGCCATTGCTATTGCTATTGCCTGTGTGCCTTGGCTCGGCTTCCATCTGAACTTTGGCAATATTTTAGCGTCGATGGGCGATGATTAGTTAAATGTGTTGCTGTCTGATCAGTTGACGCATCACTAACCACACCACTCCACTCCACTCCCCTCCAATTGGCGGTTACGCAAGCCGAGGGGCCGCAAAAAATTGAAAAATCAATCCGGAATCCAACTGCAGATCGCCGAGCTGGCTTTCTTTGGCGATGTGTCATGATCCATGACAATTGCTGACCGATATTTTTGGGTTGGCTAAATAAATGGAAAAACGACAGAAATGCCACACCGAAACATAAACAAAATCCGCAAAATGTAACGAGGTCAATTATACGATCGCGTCTGGTTTATGGCCAGGCCAAAAAGCTTGTCACTTACAGAGCTGTACGCCCCGTTCGGGTCCGAGCCTGGCCCGCCAAAGAGAACCCTCTTTTATCGACGCTTTTTTTTGGTGGAAAGTTTCACCGGAAATCCAAAACAACATTTGATTTATGATAAAACTGCTGTGCCGGTTAGACTCCCTCCCGCGACTATTTTTATGGCTTATCTAAAAATGACGGTTACCGACGGCCAACAAGTGGTTTTTATTTTCTAGGAGGGCCGAAGGGGGAACAGCACATAGTGGATAGTATGGTACATATGGGCCAAGTGTTCCGTTTACGTGTCGCCCGCACTGATACGGGGCCAAGAAGGCAACATTGCGTGCTGCGGATGTACTATACAACTGCTCGTAGTACCTTTCAGGCACTCGCCGCTAATTGAGTGTGGATTCTCAGATCCAAATGCGGCCAGGTGATTAGTACGTGGCCCATGTCTGATCACTGAACAAAATGAACGTACAGCTGCGACAACAAGGTGTACATACACATGTATCTTCTTGCACGCAAGCTATCCTATGACAAAGATGACTAAGAAATGAATAATACTGCTATTGGTAGCCAAAGCATAAAAAAAGGGTACCAAAACGGGTTTCCAAACACCCAAATTTTTGGGTATACCTATACTTATTTTTATGGCTTATCTAAAAATGACGGTTACCCCAGATTAGACCCACTTTCGGGCTAAGGAATATTGCCTTGCAGTGGCAATTTGAATTGTGAGTTTACCCATATAATTTGAGGATTGAATATTGAATATACCCATCTAATTTAAAGATATTCTACTTCCTTTATGTATCTTCTGGCAGGCAGGCTATCCTATGCCAAAGTTTGTCTACACAGGCGATGACTAAGAAATGAATGATACTGCCATTTGTAGCAGAACCAATACTATAGTTTAAGATATACCGATACCCCAGGACACATTCTCTGGCTTCCCAACAAATACAACTAGAATATTGTTCCCAAACACCTAGTTTGAGGGAATACTCCTAGACACACAATCAAGCTGAGCAGTATTTCATTACAATTACAACTTGTATATTCCCTGGAACCCATAAAGACGTCTGGCGAGAGTGCTGTGGCATTTCCCCTGTAACTGGAAGACTCTGCTTATCCAAGTTTATGTGACAAGGGGTGAAGTAAGCTCTAATTAGCGCCTGCGATCGGGTCGGGGATGGAAGGGCGACTGCAACCCTTGCCGAAATTCGAAATTCGAGATCTTTGGCTGCCATAAAAGTCGCACATGAGCGATGGGCGGAACGCTATGGAGAACCCAAGAGGCAGCAAATAACAATTTTGTTTTCCTTCGTTTTTACCTCACTTTTGTTTGCTCGAGCTACACACACTCGTTTTTAAGTGACGGAAAAAGGTGCTGCTATCGCTGCCTGTCCCCCTCAAGTTCCCCCTCCCAACACACGGAGAGAAACAAGGGATCACAATGAATTGGAAATTATGAAAGGGAATAATAAAGCTGTAGGAACCTCGTTTTCAGTGCACATATGAGCAGTTTTTGTGAGACCGGCAACGCATTCTAAGTTTGCCATTCACAAAAGTGCTCAAAACTAACGACGCTAATGGTTCGAGGGGATGGGCGACGAGGAGACGAGGAGCATGGCCAGGCAGCTGAGAGATGACATCATCTCTCAGGCCAGGCCAGACCCGGCTCCTGGGGATCCAAATTTGATCGCGGTTTGAAGTTTGAAATCGCAACAGCAGCTGCGCTGGCGGAACGCCTGGAAATCGAAACGTCAAATCCACTCGCATTTCTTCAGCTTTGTATACCATATTACACCATATACGAGTAGTATACCCTATCCCAAGGTTTTTCTGCTTAATTTCTGCTCTAGGTGCCCACTAAATATAATACCCGTAGAAATTTATACACCAAACACACCTGGGATAATATTCTAGGCAACTTTTATATTTATATTTGTGCGCAAAAGTTCGGGGAACTGGGAATGGGATACGGAAATTCGAGTACCTAGCCAGGCTGATAAACAAGGCAAACTTTCAGTTTCAGCCAACAACATCTCGAGGCCAATGGAAATTCGTCTATGGTGATGACAGTTTTCAGGCATTTCTTGCCTTCTGTTTGGGGAAATGTTGTAACTGACGCTGTTGTTGGCCTGCACTTAATCCCCTTTGCCGGGCCACATGTATGCAAGTATATGCAAGTATACAATTTCAATGGGGCTTGGCCAGGGGCGGCTTGGATTGCGTAACCCCGCCTGGGCGAGGGCTAAACTGTCGAAGGGTACACGGCAGTTGGGGGGCCCCCAACCACGCAAACCTCCCAAAACCCGATGCAGTTGTACGAGCGCATTTAATTCAAAGTGATGCTCCGCTAATGGACGGAACTAATGTTGTCAATTTGCGGGCAGACAGGCAAACAACTAGGAAACTAAATTGCATTTACAAACCGAACAAAGCGGTTTCAAACGTAAATCGGGAATTGACCCAAATCGGGGGAGGTCTACCAAGAGTTATAACTTTGTACAAAGTTGTACAATTTCAGCTCTGAATCACCCATTAACAAATCATCTTCGAGCTTTAAAATTACGCATGCATTAGGCATGCTCGAGTGTTTCTATGTGCTGTTTGGACTTATCAACGAAATGAGGTCATTCCTTGCGAGATATAGTATGTTATGTATGTACAGCGTCTCAGCCATTTTTAGCTATGTTTGGGGAGCAGATAAAACCCGAACCGATTGCCAAATAAAGGCAATGCAGGCCCCAAGCCCGGCCTGGCCCGAATCGAAGCGATTTTTGGGCAATTTGTTTAGCTAACTTACCTTGCGCTGGGCCTCGGCGGCGAAACCAGACTTGGCAGCTCGATTGGACGCCATGGCGGTGCTTGGGACGACGAATGCGGTTTCGGGAAACGGGTTTGCAGGGAGACGACGACTTGGCCAAAATGTAGGTTGCTTTGCTTTGGGTTGCTTTGGGCGCGCTGCACGGTGCACACTGTGGAATGCGTTGTGTTGTTGCTGGCGCGGAGGGCTTTCGAAGCGAGGTGTTTCACAGCGAGCTGAAACCGTTCGGAACGAGAGTTGATTACGTTGTGGGGCCGCATATGCGAGCGCAGGCGAGGAAACCTTCGCAGCCGAAAGCTTTCGTCCAAAACCAGTGATGCCAAGCTAGCGGGGTAATCTAGCTAAAAATTGAGTTGGTAAATTGTATAGGTAGTAATTCGAGCATATATGGTGTTGTCTGGAAATCAAACATTTTAAGCATAATGAAATTAATTTCCGGCTAAATTGACATCTCCTTCAAAGCTCCGGCTTGGCGCTCTCCGGCCTCTTATCAGTCAGCTGTTTGGCCCTGATGATGTCATAGGACTTTTTTAACGGTTGCTGGTTTTCAAAAACAAACTAATTTCAAACGCTGGTAATCCAAAATTACTGCGCCGGGTGATAAGATAGCGTCCCCATCCAGCAAGGCCGAAGAGACCTCCACAACATTCCAATGCCCCAAGCTTCCGCAGAATTCCATTCCGACTGGCGGGGAACTTTCTGGAAGCCAAGTGATTTAGAGAGCGACTCGGCTTAGTTTTGCCTTGAGAATTAGTTACAGTTTATTCACATAAATATATTGTATTTCGTTTAGGTAATCTTTAGGTATATATAAATTTTGCAATTTCTAGTGGTTTTTGTTTTTTTTTTAACGATAAGAAGCGAATTTCCTTAGTGGTTCAGTGTTTTTTGGGGGACGGGGTTCTAAATAAATAGGGGTATCTAGTAAATTGCTTGCATAATTTGTTGTTCTGTTGTGAGTCGTGTTTCATATATAATTAAACATTAAATATACATAATTCAGCTTGATCTTCGAAGGTTTCGCCCGCTCTCGTATGCCGGTTCTTGGGTTGTCTTTTTTGTTTTGTTTTGATTATATCGCCATTAGGTTTATAACATAGGAAAGCAGTATTTACTACAAGTTAGGGTTTATTAGTTGCATACACATATTGCCATTATAATGTAGTATATTAATAATAATCTATTAACGCTCTCCGCATGCGAGTCGCTCGACAGTGAGTTCGTCTCAGCTCCTGTTTTTCTATCTCCCTAAGAGTCTATCCTACTGCGTCGACCATGCATCATCTCATCTTCATCCTACTATGTAACTCTGTTAAGGCCCTTTCGCTCAGATACAAGTGGGTGTGTGTGTGTCTGCGTGTGCATGTGTGTGTGTGTGTGGTGAGTGTGAACATTTAAATCATGTATAGTTAATTTTTACAATCGGTTATCTGCTATGCATGCGCTTCTCGGGGGGCGGGGGGACACGTACGTACGTTACACGACTGACGGCTGTTTAAAAAATAATCACCATAATTTATTTTTGCACATGGATAAATACAATTACAGATATAAATGTGTATATATAAAAAAATTTGTTACCAAAAAAGTAAATATACGTAGACGCAAAATAGATAATGTACACAGAACTTGACTACAATAAAAGATGACATAAGCATAATCAGATTTTCGACTCCTACTACAAAAATAGTACAGCTCCGAAACGGTTTCGTTTTAGCACTGACATCTGTGATTACAGTGACTGTATCTGTACCTGTATCTGTATCTTGTTTACAGGCTAGCTCTCGTTTGCTCGTCTCACTGCAAACAGTATCATCAGCAAATAATTTCAATTGAATCTTGGTTTTTCTCTATTTTTTGTTTTCTTTCTTTCTAATAAATAATACCGCACGATTCGTTGGCTCAACGTATTAAACTTAACTTACAGAACAACTGTGCAAAGTTGGGCAAAAATAAGCGGGGAGCGATCTGAATGGGTGCTGAATGGTTCTCATTTTCAGGGGTATGTCGCATGCCGATCGATACCACGTCCTCGTCTTTGAATTCTTCGATTATTGCTCTCGCTTGCCGCCCGGCACACACAATCTCCGGTGTCCGGGTGATCCGCTGAATCTCGCTTTTAGTTCCTCTGCCTTTAAACTAGGGGTTTGTCTACTAATTTTATATAATTTTCAATTATACAGGCTGCGCAGCTCGGCGCACCTCATGCTCGGTCTCTCCGGCTCAAGTTATACTCAATGTAAGCAATGCACTTTCAACTTTTGAAGCGAGTTCGTAATTAAATTAGATTAGAAATTGCATCAAATGTCTCCTCTAGCTTAGTTGTAATATGCTTCACAAACAGGTTTCTTTGATATTCAATTGCTTCGCAAGGGATGCCCTCTCATCGTCTCATCATCTCTGGGGCGGCTCTTTCCATCTCTCACAATCTTGATCGCTTTTCGGGGGTTTGTCTTAGTTCTTAACTAATATTAACTCGCAGCTCTTTTACTCAGTTTCGCTCAACCCTGTCCCCTATCCGGTTCTGATGCCGATTCAGATCTATCTATATAATGTTTACTTTTATGTATATAGGTTCTTTTATAAGCATTTACGTTCTCCTGCGTTTAGTAACCATAATTTGTCGCACTCTCCTATAAATAAATACTCCAACTCCACATACATTTAGCTATATCAAGATTTAGGTTTAGAAAACAATCAGGTTTGGTTTCCTCCTCAAATTCACAGCAACGATATATCTGCAAAACAATCAGTTTGAGGACCTCTTCAATATTAGGTGGGGAAAGTAATCAAATTTACCTTTATTCTCGTGACTATCAGCAGTGACTAGCGTGGTGGCTGTGTTCGTCAGCAGGCTGTTGTTGTTGTTCAGGTGTAGATCTTGTGACTCGATACTCAGGTCAATAAGCTGAGTGGCGACCGGAGCAACTGCATCCTGCAACAGGTTGATGTCGCTGAAATGCACCAAAGTATGGGGTAAGCTATCACGGTAATCAGCAAGAAGCAAGCTGAAATGGTAGGAGCTCCCTGTATTCCTACTATAAACAACATTCCATATGACACAAGAGAATATATTATATATTTCCAAGACAGATATTTAGTGATATATTTGGTGACAAAGTACACCAGACACTCTTTCAATTAGACATGCGTTTGTACTGCATTGAACACCCTTCCGCTAAGCTCCTAGCACTCCCTACAACGTGAAACCCAATGCAAACACTTACTTCTTGTTGTTGACACTCTCGATGTGGCCATTGCCGTTGGCCACCGCCGGAACTGGGCTGCTGCCCTCGAAATCCGCCAGCAGCTTGCCGTAGCCGCCCTGCTGCAGGTTCTTGGCGTTCTCGTCGATGATCATCGTGGAGAAGCTGTTGATGAGCGAGTTCTCCTTGTCTAGCACCGTTTGCTCGTACATCGCCTGGCTGTTGGGCGGATGGGAGGCTGTTTCTGTGGCCGCGGGTGTTGCAGTTGGCGCGGGCGTGGCATCCGCAGCGCTGGGTGAGCCACCGGCCGAGTTATTGCTGCTGTTGCTGCCGCTGCCGGTCTCGCTGTTGCTGCTGCTGCTGTTCGCAGGTGCTGCTGCGGTAGCTGCCTTGTCATTGGCGTCCTGCAAGACAAGATTTACGTTGGTTTAGCTTCGTAAAGATACACCTAAGACAGCTATAAGCCCACTCACCTTGGAGGGTGTGGTGGCGGCACCTCCCTTGCGGGTACGCGACATAATCGCCTCCACCCGCTTGCGGCGCTCCTCGCGCTCCTTCTCCTCGCGCTTGAGCCTCTCGGCCACCTCCACGCGCTGCTTCTCCGCCTCCTCCTTGGCCTTCTTCTCGGCCTCCTCACGCTCCACGCGCTGACGCTCCTCGTCGTCACGTTTGCGCTGCTCTTCCTCCTCGCGCTGCTGTGCTTCCTGCAAGAGCATTTCGTTAATTGAATTTGACTCCTTGCCCCCTTGTTGGCTGTCGCCCGCACTCACCTCGATGGCCTTGCGCAGGCGCTCCTCCTCGCCGCGGCGCTGCTCCTCGGCCAGGCGCATGGACTCCTCCTCGAAGAGGCGCTGGCGCTCGGCCTCCTCCTCCTGAGCCTTCAGCTCAGCCAGGCGCTCGGCCTCCAGTCGTTGGCGTTCCAGTTCCGCCTGTCGTTCGGCCTCCTCGCGGGCCAGGCGTCGTCGTTCGGCCAAAGCGGCCTTGGCCTCCTCCTCGGTCGTGATCTTTCGGGCCATCATGGATGCCGTCATCAGATCTGCCCCCTCGGGCGGCGTTAGCTCCCGCACCTCGGAGTTTTCCTTGCTGCGCGATTGCTTGCTAACCACAGCCGGTTCCTGGGCCTTGGTGGGGGCCTCCTTTTCGGTGCCCTCGTCGGCCTTCTCCTCGGTATTTACTGCCTCGGGAACAACTGCTGCTTGAACCATTGGGACCGGCTCGTCTTGACGCACCACTTCCTCGGTTCTCACGGAGTTCAGAGCCTCCTTTTCAGCCTTGCTCACCGGAGCAGCAGCCGGAGGGGCCTCGGTAGGAGCTGGCACCTCTGGGACTGTTTTCTCAGCCTCCTTGGCCACGCCATTCTGTTCCGGAGCTGGAGCTGCAACGGTTGCGGGTGCGGCTGCGGGTGCGGGAGCAGGTGCAGTTGCAGGGACCGCTTTTGTGGTGGTTGTGGTGGTGGCCGAGCTGCTGCTGCTGGTGACGATCATGGACCTCGTCATGGCCGAGGTGTCCTTCGATTTCGGCTCCTTGCTGAGGCGGCTTATGCGCTCCGAGCTGGCCGTGCGGCTTGGCAGGGCCTTGGAAGCAGATGCAGCCTTCGGCGGCACCAAAGGTTCCTGTTCAACAAGATCGTCAGCTCATTTGTGGCTAAATGTTTGCAAAAGATAGTTACCCTTTTGGAGGGCGTCTTCTTTTCGGCGCTGCTCAGCCGTGTTGAGCTGGAGGTCACGATCAGGGAGGTGGACATTAGGTTCGGGGTTCGTTTGGGTGTCGTTTGTGCGGATGGCGAGGCGGCTGTGGTCTTTACGGGCGGCTTCTGCTCCTTCTTCAGCTTGTTTATCTCTGCGGGTTGCAGGAAATTAAGGGTTTATAAAGTATCTTTATAGAACTCGATTATTATGGACTCACCCTCAAGGGACATGCCCGTGCCGGCGATGCTGGCGGGCCGCGGTTTCCTGGGCGCCGTGGCCGGCCGCCGGTTCACTAGACCCGAATTGGACATGTTTGTCGAGTTGGACATGGCGCTGCCGGGCCTTGAATTGAAGTGTCCTCCGGGTGTGGCATTTCCCGAGCGCGAGCCTAGAGAATCGGGATTGCGATTAGAGCCTGCACGGGGCGAGGGACACTCAAGGGTTTCGGGGGTTTCAAAATATATCAATATATGGATGAGCTTATGCAGAGCACCAAATAAAGCGTACGTGAGTCGTGACCGTCACCAGAGTTTACCATTCTTGCGGGGCATATAGTACAAAATACACGTAAACGATGGAGGAAAACACAAAAGCAGAGGTAGACACAAGTTAACCAAATCACCAACAGACAAATGGAGTTCCATTCCTACACAGAGCGAACAAATAAAATGAGGAGGAGACACGAAACAGAAACAAAGCCAATAAACATGTAAGGTACCATGGAGGAATGTGACCCACCACCATCAGTGTGTAAATTCGTATAAAAACTATAATATGTGTGATTTGACTGAAAAGGCTGCAAAGAGGCAATGACTTCAAATAATAAGTAATCAAAAGATGGTAAATCAGAGTAACGCTTCACCAAGATGTGAGTGGGGGGGCGGATTAAACAGGTAACTAAGGATGCATACGAACAAAACGACCGACAGATGGCCAAAGGCAGCAGACAATATGGAGGAATCCCCAAAGAGGAACATGGATCCCAGAGAAATATGCTTCAATTTAACAAGCAAGCAGAGGTAATCTTATGATTTGATTGATGTAGCTGCTCGGGTGAACTAAAAACAACCTCGCATCGGTCGTTCCTCGTATGTCTTTGGTGGATCTATGCATCTACTGGGAAACCTGAACCCCGTAGGCGGGTGTATGGTTGGTGTTATGAGTGCGAATGTTTTTGCACTTTTCCTGATAGCTGCGGCTATCGGGGAGCACTCGACGAGCAAATGGCAATCTATAGAGGACTCCGATTCCGTGCCGATTTAGATTTAGCTTTAGATTTAGATTTAGTGTGTGGTGTGGTGTGTTGTGTTGTGTTGTGTTGTGGTGTACGGATACGTGTTCGTGGCTGTGGACCCAGTGACAATGTTCGTGGTGTGGTGTTATTTCGGTAGTATTCTTGGTAGTTCGAAATATGGACTTGGTTTTGTTTGGGGGATCGGAAGGAGGGTTTAGTTTTATCGCACACACCTGCATTCACTAACAAACTAGCAGAGTTCATGAGCAACAATGAGTTGGGATCGAGATCGAGAAAACGGTGGGGGTTAGTAGAGATCGCATATTGCTGCTGCTGGCCACGCCCGGACGTTTTGGGGTTCGCGTACGAGCGGAAGGATGCGGATGAAGCGGAGGCTGAGGCAAATGATGACTGCAGGTATTTCTTAGTCGCCGCTGTCTGCAGCCCGAGTGTGGATTGGCGGTGCAGGTTGTGGTTGGGTGGTTGTGGTGTTGTTGAGGTGGTGCTGCCATAAACCGACCAACTGCTAATCTGGGACATGCTCTTACTGGTCGAGTCGCGCTGCCCGCCGGCTCCGCTGCCCAGCGGCCGGAAGCTGGTCGATATGCCGCCGCCCAGCGAGTACTTTCCGCGCGCCGCACCGCCACCGGCCAGGTGGGTCATGCTGCGGGACATGTTGCCGGCGGCGCTGGAGCTACCGCTGCCGGCGCTGCCAGCCCGCCGGTTGCGAGCACTGCCGGACGCACTGCGCCGGCCCCCGCCCAGCGAGGAGGTCTCGTCCAGCATCTCCAGCTCCCGCTCGCGTCGCTCCCGCTCCAGGATGGCCCGCACATGCTCTCCGTGGCGGCGTATCGGCTGCGCCAGTTGGTCCAGCCGGTTCATCGAGTAGGCTCGTCCTGCGGTTCAGTTGAAAGTTGTAAAAGGTTTCTGGTTTCTTGATTGCCCAAGTCGAGCCGCGGCTCCTTAGCTGGCTACGCTTAACTACTAACGATTGCGAACGCCAATAGTAGTGCTTGGATTTTGGATCGAGTAAAACAAACCCTTCAACATGAAATGTACACTTGAAATGCTTTCCAAGCCCTACTATTGCGAACAGCATATCCGGGTACGGGTACAAGAAGACGGCACAAAAGCTATTTTCAACAGACTGAGCTACAAAATCGTGTGCTGTGGTGTGGTGTGGTGTGTTTGTGCGTGAGGTGGTGTAACATTTCTGTGCATTTTTGTGTTCAAAGTAGAAGGTGTTGTGTGTGCTGGAGAGAGTGCTCCTTGGTTCAGATATCGCAGTTTCTTGCTGCCTAAGCAGGTAACCCGGAAAACAACAGATATATAGATATATAGTCAGGGGATGGGGCTCGAGGGGGCAACTCTTGGTCCTTGATGGGCTAACCAAAGGAAAACACAACTAAGTTGATGAGGGAGGATGGATCGGATCGGATGATGCGTAGCTGGACGATGAAGCTGTATCGGTCGCTGAATGATTGGATCATGGGATGAAGAGTCGTGTGTGTGTTGGATGGGTTGGTTGCGGGACGGGGAATCTCTGACGGGTGCGTCTTACCTGGGGTTCTGGCCGGCGTGGTGCTCAGGGAGCCTCGCGAACCATAGTGCCCGTCGCGGGGGCTGGGTATTGTCGGCATGAGGTCCGTTTTCCTGCGGTAAACGCTTCGGAACACCATGGGTGATGTGTCAACGATATCTTCTGTAATATTCATGTTTTGGGTGGTTGGTTTCGGTTTTCTTTTGGATCTGTGATGCTTGATTTTCGGATGCAATGTCGAAACGCCTGCGCTTTCGACCTCAACAAATTTGAACTTAAAACTTAGTCACTAAGAACGAGAGGAACCAAAAGACAAAAAGCTAGGCTCTTGCACTTGGGTCGATTTCTAGTGAAAGCACCTTCTAAACCATGCTGTTTCAGAGATCTACTTCAAATTTAAGTCGGCGGATGCTGCTTTCTGGGCTCGGTTAGGGTTGTATAACAAAAACAGAGCTCTAGGCAGGGCAGAACGAGTCTGGAGACCTGGGAGCTGCTCAATCTGGTAAAGAAACATCATGCAAACTGAGACGCGCGACATGCCATCGATTTTTTAAGACAAAGGGTTAGGGGTTTGGGGTTAAGATTACAGTTTCGGGGGTTAGGAGGTTGTTGGGGGTTACGGCAAAACAACAAAAATCGGGGTCACAACGAGGGGCTTAGACAAAGTTTTAAGAATTAAGAACGAGTTTTAACAGGAACAACAGAGCAGAGCAAGAGCAGAACAGAACGGAAGAGTAGAAGAACCCTCACCCTTACGATACGAGTTATACGAGTTGTAGTTGTTGTGGCCTGTTGTTGTTATTGTTGTTGTGGCTGAGGTGTTGCCTGTTCTGGTTGTTGTTGTTGTTGTAGTTGTGGGTCTGTGCGCTGTTGTTTGTTTGCAAGCGGGCGCGGTAGGAGGCGCCGCCGGGCCATCGATATTAATCTCACTGCCGGCTATGGAGAGCGAGAAGCGCTTGGGCGGCTCGTCATTGGAATAGCCCCAATTGAACACCTCGTACATGGAGGAAGACTTGCGTCGGTGATCTGTGTGGAAATGCGCGTGGTTTGCGATAGTTTTTCGAAGAAAAGTGAACGTTACAGAGGTGTTACAGGCTGCTGGCTGGCTGGCTGGCATGGCTTGCAAGGTTTGCAAGTGAGTGCAAATCAAATTCGAAAACAAAAGTAAAACTAAAAAATTGTGTCTTCTTGTGATCGTGCGGGAGAGGTGGCTATGGTAATACTAACAAAATCACATGTATTACTATACACGATCCGGGGGCACAGTGGGAGATACAGAATAAACTAAGAAGGGGGCTCTATAAATTATCTAATTTTTGTGTAAACAATAACTGCTAGAGCTTGGCAATTACAAGAGTTACAAGTATCTAGGGTAACGATAACTGCAAAGTAAAATTTAATCTCATTATGGGTGTGTGTGTGTGTGTTCGAGTGTGTCTGCTGTGTGTGTGTGGTGTATGGCTGGGGGGTGATTGGAGTGCCGGCAGGGGCGGAGGGGACTCACCATCGTGTCGGTCCGTCGAGGAGGAGGCACGCTTCTTAGCACCACTGTCGGCAAGTTCACGCTCTGAACTTCGACGTGAGAGCGTGGCGCCCGCCACGTTTGATATGGAAGTGGACCTGGAAAGGCAATATAAACATGAGTACGAGTACCAAGCACATCAATGAGTTGTGACAATGAGCCAGGCAAAAGCATTGCTCCGAGTTCAATGGCGAAATGATTCACAATTCCGGAATACAGAGAATTTTTGGAGGTCTAGGAAAATGAGTAACATTCGCGGGGCTTGTTTGCCCAAAGAATTAGCGATTTCTATTTAAGGCAACAATTCTGCCAGGCAAATCACTTTCAAATTAAATCAAATATGGTCTGTGAAAGCATTTTGGCTGATCAAATATGAAAACCAATGCCCGTATTTTAGCATGTCACTCATTAAAGCGATAATTAGTCATGTGCAACGGCAGGCACAGATAAAATCGGCCAAAACAATAGTTCAGATAACCGTGAAGAGACCTCCAAAAACCCGTCAGCTCGGCTGTTATTTCGGTCTCACCTCCGCTGACCCCAAAAGGCACTGGGCGATACCAGACCGTAATCCGCGGGCACATCCAGCAGACGAGGAGTCGACGAGCCAAAGGCAAAGCCAATGGAGTTTCTGTCCCGCTTCTTTGTCTCTATCCGGGATTCGCGTTCCTGCCGCCGCAAAAAACATGGGTTAATCATTTGATCATTTAGCATTTGTTTCAGGGGGATGCAGACTCACCTGATTCTTTTTGAGAATGTACTCGCGACGCTCCTTCTCGGCCTCGACTATGGCCTTCTTGCGCTCCTCCACCTGGTGGCGCTTTTCTGTGTCCCGGACGCGAATCTCCTCGATGCGGCGCCGACGCTCCTCCTCCTTCTGTTCGCGATACCGCTGGGCGGCCTCGGCCTGGGCGCGCAGCTCCTCGATCTTCCGCTGTCGCTCCTCATTCTGTCGGTCGCGGGCGTACCTCAGCTTCTCCTCGCGGTCTTTGGATGCTGCAAAAGACGCACCAATGGGTATCAGAAACTCAAAATTGATAGACTTTAAAGCGGTCATTGGGCAAACAATTTGAGGGCGCAGGCAAATACAGCGTCGCTGGCTACCTGTGGCCGAAAAATCAATAAAAATCTTCAAC
The DNA here is from genome assembly GCA_021223825.1 of Drosophila ironensis. Taxonomy (NCBI): domain Eukaryota; kingdom Metazoa; phylum Arthropoda; class Insecta; order Diptera; family Drosophilidae; genus Drosophila; species Drosophila ironensis. Next base: position 1,291,231 of record JAJJHQ010002763.1, read on the forward strand.
TTTCGGCTCTAGCCGGCGCGCTCTTTACAAGACGGCGGGGCTGACGTCATCGCCGATGTGCGCTCGGGTTTGTGGGTCAATTGACAAACTAGCATGAAACTACGCGAAGCAATAACAAATGGCACAGATACTCAGATACTCGACCGCCCCCGCGGCCCAGCCCCTTCCATCGCGGAATTCTTCTCTGTCCAAGTGCAAAAAAGGCGAAAAAGTAGAAAGCAAATGCAGGCGCACACAGCACACACTCGCCTCTATTGAAATGACATTGAGGCTCAAAAAACGCCACTGCCGCGGCGCGCCGCGGGGGTGACCATAAACAATAACAATAATAGTGCATAGAAGCAGTATTAGCATGCGGAGCGGGCGGGCGGGCCTGGAAGTCTGCATAATCAGGCCGGTGGTGCCGCCTTATCGCGCCTTATCGGTTAACGTATATTTGGAATTTCATGACGTAAGTGAAACGACAAAGAACAACTGCAAGTCAATCTTGTCAGTCGCAGGCGGTTCGGTTCAGGTGTGAAAACTTCTAGCAAATGGAAAATTATCGCGGCCCAAGGTCGCTATTACATTTTGTGGGTTCCTGTTTCTTGAACATTTGCTGAGATATCCAAACGCATTTCAAAGATTGTTTGGGGCACACCAAAACATAAGAACGACATATGGATCGGATCTCTTGTAAACTTTCCCATTCTTGGGGAAATGATTGGGTACAAGATATAACAAGTTTCGTATCAATGATATGCAAAATAAAGGCATGTGAGTGAGGTAAGCCCATCGGACACTTTAATGTGAGTCTTAGCGGAATTCAAAGCGAAAACTTTGACACAATTTTCAGAATATGTGAGTTGGATCTTGAATTGGAGGGCGTGCCTTGAAATTTGTATACTAACCATACATTTTATGGACAATTTAGAGTTCTAAACTCTATATTTGCATTGCAAATCATATGAGTTTCTTGACATCAAAGGTGGGGTGTGTTTTATTGGGTTATAGATATAAACTTTCAATTTAGTACTAAGAATTCCTAAATACCAAAACATAAGGCGGGAAATCCTAGTGTTTAAATTTTGAAGCCTTTTATAATCCACTCAATCGATTACATTTCTTTGCGATTTTAAGAGTTTCTTTGCCAGCGAATAAATGAAATTTCAATAGTCTTGTTTAAGAGATTCTGGAGAATGAGTTAAAGGAAAAGTGACATTTTTAATCGATGAAATCTAAGCACATTCCAATGGTAATACTATCATAAAATATGGTTTGAAATATGGGTGTTGTTGAAACATTGACTACAAATTACATTTGCTAGTTTCTGTCTCAAGAATTTTAGGGAATATGGGGAAATTATTTGTATATTTTAAGATGTTTATAGTTCAAGTTGAATAATCTCTATCATCTGGTATCATCTGGTAAGGAAGCACTTTCGAGTTGTCTTGTACCAGGATTTTTTGCAGGATTTCAAAGGTTATGCTATCGAAAATGCTATACTAGATTGTGTGCCACTATCTAGTGAAGTTTTAGTTTTAGATATGAGAGTTTTTGAAGCATTGGCTACCCATTACATACGTTATTTACGGATTTAATAGTTTTAGGATAACTGGAGAATTTAGGGATACTTCAATAGAGATTCTAGAGTTAATTTTGAAGGCTCATGGATGAGTCCAATGCTAGTTTCAGGAAATCTTGCATGATTTCAATGGTTCTACTATGGGAAATGCCTTCATCTCTGCCGCTATCTAAGGGTAAGAGTATCCCTCTAATACCAGGCTATCAATGCTCGTACTACCCCAAAATTGTAGCGATTTGAGGGGATTCTATTTACATATTGTGGGCCCTGCAATGTACCACTCTCACATGAGGTTTTAGGGGGTTAATGCCCCGATAAGGAGGCCTATGAGCCTCTTGTTAGTTAGTGAGATCATGCTTCGGGAATTTGCTAGCACTAGCACTAGCGGGTGGGGTTTCGTGCTCGCTGGAATGCCAACTACCTTGAGAGGCGTCTTCGGCGTTCGAGTCGATGCTGAGGCTGCTCTGCCCGCCCACCTGGGCGAACCAATGCAAGGTTGCGCCGGCGCCTGGGCCGGAGCCGGAGATCTCTGCGTGGGCTGCATTATAGCAATTTTTATGTAACCGCCTTGGTCTATGCTTTTGTGGCAATATGTCCCCCAAGAAGCGCTTACCTTTTCGCTCGGCGCTGCCCTCGCGGCTCTCGGGTCGCTTGGATGATGTGTTTTCCGCTGAAAGAAGATGAAAAGGCTCGATTCAGTTGCTTGGCTTTTCCTTCCAAACGGACACGGAGACGGAAACGGAGACGGAGACGGAGTGCGGAAAATCAATTGCCGGAGGAGAACGGGCATACGCACGGAACGGGGGGAGCAAGGAGCAGGGAGGGAGAGCTGAGAAGGTGGAGGAGGGAGGGGGGGTGGACAAAGCGAGCGGCGCAGCAGCTGCGATGACGAAGCGAGCGCGAGCGAGAACGGAAAAGTGTTTTCCCTTCGCAATCCTCTGGAAACATGGATTTATTTTTAAACTCGAAACTCCCGCAAAAGGGGGAGGGGCAGACACTATTGGCTTCCCTTCTATTTTCTCGTTTGCCTCTTTGCCTTTGCTTTTTCTTTGCTTTTTCACTCCGTTTGCTTTGGCACTTTCGGGTGAGTGCGAGCGGTGCCGTTGCTGCGCAGTCGAGCAGCACTTTTTGCAGGCGAAAAACGAACCGAAACGCGGGCTCCTCGCTACGATTTTGGTTGGGATTGACGCGCACGGGTGCAGGCTGGGATTTGGCACTGGTCGGGGCTGTTTGCAATGCGTACCTTCGGGATTATTCGAATAATTTTCGTGGCCCAGACTCGCCATGTTTCATTTGTTCCAGGTTGTCAAGTGTTGCCAGGTGTTGGGCGGAGGGAGCTATGATGACAGTGTGACCGTTGCTCAGGATTATACCGAGCCATCGGAAAAGTCAATAAATACCAGGTCTAGTAGTAAGGGGGTTATACTTCAAACCAGACTGGAGTTACTGTCATACGAGTGTTCATAAATATTACACCATTACACTAAAATAATCATTATTTTAAGACCCTTTCTGCCTTACACACGTCTTTCTGCCTTACACAAAGTAGTAGTTAAGTGTTAACCTTGTTACAAAGCTAAAGGTGTGTGTTGGTGAATCCCGTAACATTTGTTACGGTCTATTCTTCAAATATATATATTCCACTTGAGGCCGCCATTGAAAAATAATACATACGGCTTTGAGGACACGCAATTTGACAGAAGTTTTTATGATTCAAGGAGCTACCTTGTGTAAGTACCGCTAATTTACGTCGAATAATTTATTTATAATAATTAATGTATACAAATATAAGCTTTTTTATTTGTTATGTCATATTATATTTACAACACTCGCTAAGTTTAAGTGAGTTTGGTTTCATAAGAAACATTATTGTTTTAGATTAAATTCTAAGGTCGCGGTCAAATACATTTCTTTAACATTTAGCTGCACCTAAAGCACTGTTTCATTACAGAAATTAAATCAAGTTTTGGAAATATTTGAAAATGTTGGTTTTTGGTTATTTATTTATATCTTAGAATTAAGCAAAACATAAATTTAAAAAATTTATTATCCTTTGCTTGCATTTACTGCATTGCTGTTTGGTTAGGGAGTCACTGCTTGTCAGGTTTGAGAGCAACTGGGGTTTGAATTTGCGCGGGAAAAATAGGTCCCTAAGTATTTCAATAATTATATGAATTTATATCCTTTTTTCATTAACCCAAAAGACTATGAACCCAAGAGATTAAACGGAAATCACCACCTTCTCCATAAATTACATTCTCCTCGCTTTATTCACAAATGTTTGCTTAATTTACGCCCTACAAACTACAAATGGAGTTTTCTAGTTAATGTGCCTCGGCCGCTTGGCAGAGCTTGGCCAGGAGGGCCGTGAGCTGCAAGAGCGAGTTGATGCCGTCGACGATCTTCATGTGAGTGATGCCCACCTCCCGGATGAAGGCCAACTTCAGATGCTCGTCGATATCCACGCGCTTGCAGACGCGGAAAATGTTCCCAATTATATCCTCCGGCGAATAGCCGAGATGCCACAGCTTGGCGAGGATCTTGTAGGCCTTGTGGACGTCGTTGCCGGCGCAGTGGTGGATCATCTCCTCCAGCAGCTTGGGATGCGGCTCGTCGCACACCTTGAACACGTTCTCCGTGGTTATGTCCCCGAAGCCCTGGGCCGTGGACTGAAGGTTGTTCAGCGCCTGTCGCATGTCCCCCTGGGCTGTGAAGACGATGGCCTCCAGGCCGTCGTCCCTGTAGTTGAGCTTCTCCCACTTGGACACCTCCAGCAGCTTGGCCAGCACCTGTGCGTCGGATAGCTTGCTGAAGCGCAGCATCGCACAGCGCGACTGTATCGGCTCGATGATCTTCTCGCTCGTGTTGCAGGCCAAAGCAAAGCGCGTGGTGCTGCTGTAGATCTCCATGGTGCGTCTCAGGGCCTGCTGGGCGCCCTCGGTCATGCTGTCGGCCTCGTCCAGGATCACGATCTTGTGCCGTCCGCGGGGCAGGGTCACCTTTTGCTGGGCAAACATCTTGATCTTGTTGCGGACCACGTCGATGCCCCGCTCATTGGAGGCGTTCAACTCGAGCACGGCTTCCTTGTAGCTATCGCCGAGCAGTATCCTGGCCAGGCACTGGATGGTGGTGGTCTTGCCCACGCCAGGGGGGCCCTTCAATGGGAGTTTAATTAGTAAATCAGCTAAAAACAAGAGAGCCAAGACTTACGGCAATGATAATGTTGGGGGCATTGCCTTGGGTGGCAAAGACGGAGAGGCGAGCCACGGTGTCCTCGTTGCCCACGATCTCCTTGAACTTCGTCGGCCGGTACTTCTCGATCCAGGGCAGGTGGTTGCGCTTGTCGTCCACAGCGATCTCGGTTTCCTCCGGCATGTTTGCAAACTTCCAATTCGCACAATGTGACGCTTGACAGAAGTGCACAAAAAAACCCGCGAAAAAGTCGGGCGGCCACACTGTTTAAATTTGGTAGGGCTGTGACTTCCTTTTAAAAAACACCCGGTACACAGTTTACAAAACAGCTAAAAACTTATAAAAAAGAACATTAAATAAGCTGGTAAATTACACAGAATAGGACTTGAGCTATGTAGGTTAGGTTTTCGCTTTGATTAGTTTTTGTCAGGGTAATTTATACTTATTTTTAATACATACTACTTCTATGGTAAAAATTCGCATATATTCTTATTACATTAAATCGTATTACTAAATTTAATGGATTTAAAATTTGTAAATGTAAAGTTATCTCCTAAAGCCAAATTTTAAAATGACACATGCATTATTATAAAATAAATAATATGTTATATGACATTATCATTTGTTTTGTAGAACAATATATTCCATATTTTAAAAATATATTTGTGCATTTATCTTAATGCCGCTCAATATGTAGTCGTTGTCAATAGCTACAACCTAGGTTTTTTCCTTGTTTTTTTCAAGGATTTTGGTGCAAAATTGTTATCAACTACTTTATTAAACTAAGCCAATTAAATTTTTTTTTAAATCGTAAATGATATACCTGTTGCCTAAACATGCATTTTAACCATTTGTCGATTAGTTTTTATGTTTTGTAGTAACACAGCTTAGGCTCTACCGATTGAAGTGGCAACGCTGTGGCCTGCGAGGACCATGCCCAGCACTGGCTCATTCCGCTGCGAACGTTTCGCAGAACTGGCCGCGAGCAGAGGCGGAGCAAAATAGAAGAATCTCAGTGGCCAACTTTTCACAATTTAGGCGGAAATGCAGATGCAAACGTACAAGCTGGTGGTCGTCGGCGGCGGCGGCGTGGGCAAGTCGGCCATCACGATACAGTTCATCCAGGTGAGCGGGCGCAAAGCGGTGGGGAAACGGGTGTGAAAGTGTCGACAGTTGGAGTGTCAGATGGGTGGGAGCGGGAGCAGGAGCCTGAGCAGGGGCGTGGCGGGGCAGGGAAGGGGCAGGGCGGGTCGCTTGTTTTGGTGAAGCAACAAGCGACATCTGTGTTTGGACATGCGTGCGCTGTGCTTCTCTGAGCAGCGAGCTGCATAGTTTCGAGCAGAGATCATCGCGGCCACACCCCCGCAACCCCCGCGCCAAGGCTGGCGATGGAACTCCGCACGGCGGTCAAGCGATGGCCCACTCTTTTTGGGTGTGCCATGGTCACGGCCCGAGCGCCGCGCTTCCATTAGATGTGTATTTTTAGTCATTTGCGTCATCTCCGCCGCACACATCTTCCCCGAGCAGCACGCACACACGCGCCGTAGATTTTCCCCCGAAAACACGGCCGTGTAGATGATTAAAGTGGCGTCGTGTGTAAACAAATCAAATGCCCGAGAGAACAGAACTTATCCCAATGCAAACTGATTTATCTTGCAGAGCTACTTTGTCACAGACTACGATCCCACCATCGAGGACTCCTACACGAAGCAGTGCGTCATCGACGATGTGCCCGCCAAGCTGGACAGTGAGTTTGCCCCCCCAAATCAGGGTATCCAACCGATATTTAATGCTTGACTCTCTGCAGTTTTGGACACGGCCGGGCAGGAGGAGTTCAGCGCCATGCGGGAGCAGTACATGCGCTCCGGCGAGGGTTTCCTGCTCGTCTTCTCGCTCAACGATCATTCCAGCTTCGATGAGATACCCAAGTTCCAGCGGCAGATACTGCGCGTGAAGGACCGCGACGAGTTCCCCATGCTGATCGTGGGCAACAAGTGCGATTTGGAGCACCAGCGGCAGGTGTCGCTGGAGGAGGCGCAGAACACGAGCCGCAACCTCATGATCCCCTACATCGAGTGCAGCGCCAAGCTGCGGGTGAACGTCGATCAGGCGTTCCACGAGCTGGTGCGGCTCGTGCGCAAGTTCCAGCTGGCCGAGCGGCCCTACATCGAGCAGGACTACAAGAAGAAGGGCAAGAGGAAGTGCTGCCTGATGTAGACGATATAGACGTCTGCGGGGAGCAGGGACTTAACGAGTATAACACCAAATTTGAGAAGGAAACAAACACGCGCGTCGACTGAGCTTTGAATTCCGTTGAGAAGACGATAAACCAGCCCATAACCAGTGAACGATCGAATCCGTAACCAGCCCAAACGAAGAGCATTTCTCGAGCCGCATTCAACGAACGAATCGAATAGCTTCGCTACGCAAAACACTCGCAACTCGAAACACACGCATGCATAGATGAGTTAGATGAGCAGACAGATTTACACGCAACCAACACACGGATAACAACATATATACAACATATATAGTATATAAATATATTTCTACATATATTTTTGTAATATTATTTGTTGGCCAAGGACAACAATTAAGGACGAATGTTTTTTATGATTATTACCGAGCGTGGCCCGCCGTCGGTCATTTGTTTTACAATGCAATAACTGAAGCCCAGAGCGTTTGTTTCGATCAAGCCAAAACGTAATAATGTGTTATTGTAATTTGTATTGTTATTTACTAATATTAACGTATATATACACTGCTTACAATCCGATTTTGTTGTAACAAATTGAGTGCCTCGTTCTCGCGCGTAGAAAGCTAAACAAAGTTCATTTATTCTGTATCCCCTAGGCCTCCGAAACACATACCTACCCTTTTGTAATATAACGCAGCTGTAAGGCGCACAACTCATTCGTTTTTTGTATAACCATTAACGTGTATTAATTGTAACGATATTTTTGTATCAGACTCGATGGTTTATTGGTCGCCAAATGTATTGCTTCAGCCGTAATCTCGTTTAACCCTATACACAACACTGCTTTTAATTTAACGAACTTATTTAATGGTATATAAATAAATATATTATTATATTTAATATTAAACATATGCGCAATTCTAATAAACACATGGAGAATCACAAACGCTTCCACTTAGATGAGAGCTCTTTCACTGTCCTGTTTGGAGGTTCTAATTATGGCCAGACCTTGTGAAGCCTTGCAAGTGGTCTGCCAATTAATTGGCTGCGTTCTGGATGGTCCAAAATGGGTATAAAAAGGGGATGCTACGAAACGAATCAGCACAGAACTCAGAATGAATCCCAAGAGCGAAGTCCTTGTGGCAGCCGTGCTGCTTCTCCTGCTGGCCTGCGTCGAGTGCCAGGTAACAACTAATCAAGTTGGATTCTAAAATCTACTATAACCCTTAATCATTGCAGCTCACATTCTCACCGGACTGGGGCAAGCGCTCGGTGGGCGGGGCAGGCGGCAGTTCGGGGTCCTTCTTCGAGCCTTCCCAGGGCAACTGCAAGACCTCCAACGAGATGCTCCTCGAGATCTTTCGCTTTGTTCAGTCGCAGGCACAGCTCTTCCTCGACTGCAAGCACCGCGAGTAGGAGCCCCGACTCGGATTCGGATCTCGGATAATGTCCAGCGCACACACATACTATATATGTACTCATGTCCCAATACACAATATCCATGTAAACACTATACGCACGTTATCGAGGTAGTCGTAGTCGGCATTTAGATTTAGCGGAATTTCTGTTTTCCAACAATAAATAAGCGCATCCGAAACGTAGACTTTTCCCGGCCTAAGCGGTGGGTGCTTTACCCATCCTTCACCTTTCAAGTTCATCTCCCGAAAAAAAGCGACATTACTGGGTGCAAATTAAATTTAATTCCATTTCAATTGCCGCAATTAAATCATTCAACTCCATCGCCTAATGGACGTTCCATGGGCGCTTAAGTTCCGGTGTGTCAGTGGCCCATGGGTTCAGTATGTCGCTGAAGTTCATAGGATCCAGAATGGCCGCGATCTCTCCGGTTACCCCAAAACAATCTCAAAAATATCATCAATTTGTCCAAATTCTTTTGATGGTCGCCACAATCGCGCCGGCCGCGGGTAAGCCACTCTGTTCCATCAAGTTTGTCATGTTTCCGAATTTACTACCACCAGATCGTGCCAATAGATCTGTTTGAGTTATGTGATCGTTTGATTTAATTTCGTGTGATTCCGCCTAATGTGTCAACATAAACAATGTCGGGCCTTCATGTTTGTCATTCCCACATCCAGCAAATGGATCGGGCAGACATCCCCAGCGACACAATTCTAATCGGATGTCTGACGCCACTGGCCCCGATATTTTAATTTCCCCAGAATTAACGATGCATTTCGGTGTGAATTCGCTAGAGTTGCAATTAAATGAGTGACTAATGACTGCGCATTCTCTGTTGATAGTGCGATCAGATAAAAATTTAAATGGGTTTTCTATTAAAAGTTTATGTTGGCAAACAAAACAGATACTTTTGTTCACTAGAGTTTTAATACAAGAAAAAATACCTTCAAAAATATAGCACAAATCGTAATATATGATTGGTGAGTCAGATATGTTTGGTAAGTTTGTATGCCTACAATAGTAACTATTTTGAACCGCTCCTGAGCTCGGGCATTACATAGTTCTTCGGATAATTGCGTCCCACTAAAACACAATTGAATTAAAATCATTACCTACCTACTGCCATGCTCCACTTGGCCAAGCTGCAATTGGCCGAAAAGAGCCAGCGACGGGACAGTTGCCACCGGTTGGCCACGCAGCACAGACGGATACGGATACTGCCACGGCCACGGAATCGGTTGCGGATCAGCACTTAGCATGGTGTTGCTGGACGAGTTTTGCGTGAAGGTGTACTTCTGGCCATTTCTGTCGTACTTGGCCAGCATTAAGGGATGGTGCCCGCTGTATCCGCCAGGTTACTATCCCATCTATGCACTCCCACCGCCGCAGCCACCGCCAATTCCACCGCAAATTCCGCCGCAAATTCCACCGCAAATTCCGCCGCAATTTCCACCGCAAATTCCTCCGCAAATTCCACCACAAATACCACCGCAAATTCCGCCACAAATACCGCCGCAAATTCCGCCGCAACCGCCGCCGATTGGTCCGCCATTAATATCGCCTCCACCCGCTTTTCCGTCCACACCTGCAGTGATCCCCACCTTCCAGCCCACGCCTCCGTTCCCGCAGACGCCTTTCACGCCCCCGCTGTTTACCACCAGCACGACCACCTCCACGACCAGCACAACGGCCGGGACAACCACGTCGACCACGGCTGGAACCACTTTGCCGGGTCCCGGTCCTGGGCCAGTGCCCACGTGTCCGTCATCGCCGCTGGTCTGCCTGCCCGGCGGGGCGCGTCCGCTGCCCAACTGTCCGTGCATCGATCCCCGCCAGCAGCAGAACTCGCCGCTGGTCTCCTCCCCGGGCTCGTACATCGGTTCGGATATGATGGTCTTCATGCCACTCAACGGCGGTCGCAGGCGTCGTCGCAGACGTGGGACGTTTTACTAAAATGTCCTTAAAAAGCTCAGCCAATCCCACAAAAGCATCACCTCAAAATTAGTCAAAATAAACGATCACAAAATTTCAAACAAATCAAAATTGGCCAACTAAATTCGGATTAAAAGATACCACCCCTTGGCACGACCTCCCCCAAATTGCTCTCCTCCGTTTTTGCAGCCCAGTCTTGCTACGATGCCCGATCCCGGCCTGGAAGCTGTCTGCCCATAACCTCCTGTCAACACCTCTTGGAGGAGTATCAGAGTCAGGGGCAGGGCAACGATTTCAGCACCTTTCTGGGTCAGTCCATATGCGGTTTCGATGGTTCCACTTTTATGGTAATCCCCCCGCTTTTTACCAGATTTTCTCTTCATTTTTCAGCGCACAAAAACGTTTTTCATTAATTTGGATAATTGGAAAATTATCTATAAACGAGTTTTTAATGCAAGTAGTTTATTTATGAATATTCTTTATTGGTGCATGCCAATTGTGGCATTTGAAAGTAATTAAAATGAGAACTCATAAAGCTCATAAACATTTGTTAAAAATCCAGGTATGCTGTGCCTCGGAACGCGCTGAAAATGGCAGGAGCAGAAAGGATCTCCTTCAAACCACCGCTGCTCCCTTTGGATTCTTTCACTTCTCCCCTCTGAGTGGTGACTCCACGGCCTCTCCCATGGTTTTTCAGCCCACTCCCCCCCTGAACCAGGTTCCTGTGGTATCAAGGGCTACCTACAATCCACCGCCTCCTCCGCCACCGCAGATTCCCCAAACATTGCCCACTGTTTGTGGTGTAAGTACTGCCACATCCAACCGAGTGGTGGGTGGAATGGAGGCCAGGAGAGGTGGGAAAAACAGAATTTATGATTACCTTTAAGTTGCTGATATATTGTAGCTTGATTAGGAGCGTATCCCTGGATAGCGGCGTTGGGCTACTTCGATGATTCCAATCGAAGTGCAGTAAAGTTTCTCTGCGGCGGGAGCTTGATCCACTCGCGCTATGTGATCACCTCGGCGCACTGCATCAATCCCATGCTGACGCTGGTGCGCCTGGGAGCCCACGATCTCTCAAAACCAGTGGAACCGGGAGCAATGGACTTTCGCATTCGTAGAACCGTGGTTCACGAGAACTTTGACCTCAATTCCATATCAAATGACATAGCTTTGATCGAGCTGAATGGCGTGAACGCTCCAATGCCAGGTTGGTGCTATGGAAATTGGAAGTCTTATGTTTATTTAACCCCGATAATTTATAGCGAATATAGTTCCCATTTGCCTGCCCGAGGCCGCCAAATTTCTGCAGCAGGACTTTGTGGGCATGAATCCCTTTGTGGCCGGCTGGGGAGCCGTCAAGCACCAGGGCCCCACTTCGCAGGTGCTGCGGGATGCCCAGGTGCCCATTGTCTCCCGGCACAGTTGCGAGCAGAGCTACAAGTCCGTCTTCCAGTTCGTCCAGTTCAGCGACAAGGTGAGCCTGCCGGGGAACCCCCGGAAGGAAACGTGTTCCGCATGCAATAATAAATCCTTTTGCAGGTTCTGTGTGCGGGCACCGCTAGCGTGGATGCCTGTCAGGGGGATTCCGGGGGACCACTCATGCTGCCGCAGGTCAGTTACAAGTCTCCCTTACACTGAGTCATCAAACGGGTTTGGCCAAGTCTTCAGCCACAAGGTGGTCCAGTCTGCGTCGCCGGCCAATTACCCGAATATTTGGTGACGCAGGTGTGACTTGCAGAAGATAATTTTGATTTTAAATCTTCCAGCTGGAGGCCACTGGCTACCGATTCTATCTGCTGGGCCTGGTCTCCTTCGGTTACGAGTGCGCGCGACCCAATTTCCCCGGCGTTTACACGAGGGTGGCCTCCTATGTGCCGTGGATCAAGAAGCACCTCTCCTAAGACTACCATATGACACATTCCTGTACTCGAAATTATATTCCGATGACACATCCTGAAAAGAAATCACATGCCCACCGCAATTTCCGCAACATTAATTATCTGTTTTATGTTCTTATTTAAGGCTAATTAACTTTACATTAGGCTTGTGTTTCATTTGCATCGATTGAATGTTATTCCCAAAGCAAGGGAAAATTTGTTGTTTGTCATTATTAGCTGTTTGTTTCAAAACAGGTAAGGCTTAAAAGTGTTGAATATAAGGGCTGTCAGGGCACTTAAAATAGAGAAATATATGCATATACAATGTATTATGTGAGTACACATTTTTTGCAAATGGTTTGATTTAAATTGTTGTCTAGGAAATACTAAATGTTCATTGCATAATATTTTATTCTACTATTCAACGATCATATTGGATTGCTCATAAATGCTTTAATTTATAGCGTACAATAAATGTGTATATTGCTTATTTGATGTCTCAACTGTTCTGCCTGTCTAGCCGGAACCGAAAAAGAGCAATTCTTCGGATACTTCGACGACTGGTATTTCCCGCACTTCAGTTTGGCCCCCGCTGGGGGACCTGTTACCTGTTACCTGTGCTGCATGGCCAAGTGATCCGAATTAGTCACAAAGATAGAACGATCGCCGGATATTATGCCCCAGCTGTTGCATCGATCGCATGCCAATTGGCTTTCGGCAGCGTCTCCGCGGAATCCTAATCAGGTTGAGTGCCCCCGGTGGCTGGCTGGGATTTCGAATCGAGATGCCGCCCAGCGGGGGTGCACTTAGTATATTAAGTGTGTGCTAACTGCACCATGCACGACGATGTCGTCATTGCTAAATTGTGGTTTGTAATCGAAGTAATGATCTGTGTACAGTGGCAATCGGTCTAAAAGCTCTAAAATGTTTCAAGATTGAGTGCCGAATCATACAAATCTCTTCATTATTTCTGGTGCTAGAAAATGTTATTGAAAAGGTATTCTGCAATATATACGTCAATTATATAGTTTATAAATACAATTTTATATGGTTTGAAGAGCACTAGCTCTATAGGGTCAAAAAGTACTCGAATTTCCATCGGTAGGTTCAAATAGAACTCGCATTCGTATCGAAAACTATCGATCATATTTATGTTTAGTAAGTTCTCATAGATTACAAATGAATTCACTTGAACTAGAGCCATTATTCCGTGTTCATGAGTTTAGTGACCCTTTTCTGCATCCGATTGTTTGCTTTTAATAATATTCACTGTAGATACACAATGGCCGATGGCCAATGGCGATTATAATAATTTAATCGGCGAAAGCTTTTACGCCGCCCGGCTTGCGCGAATGCAATTGAATAGATCTCAATGTTAATGGCGCGGCAGTCGCTAGAATGTCGTCGGCACTAGTTTGAGAGCTAGTCAGTCGCCTAAGTGATTCCCAATTGACATGTCACAAAATCCGCTTTAATTTACCTTGATTAATGGCATTTATCATTCTTGTTTTGCGAAGCCGCTAATTGAGTCACTGAATTCCCGGGACCCGCGGCCAATGACAAATTGAGAGCATACCAGGGTCGAGATCAATAGCTAGAAGACTTTTGCCTTACTCATGCCTATCATTAGAGAATTCCCATTAAGAACAATGAGAGGCGGGTCCCTACGATCTATATTATTAGAGATCGGCAATCAAAATATTGCTATAATTATTTACCATTTTGGAGCTGAGCTGGGAAAATCATGCCCTTATCGAAGTGTGCGCGAATTTGGTGCTTTTTCCGGCTTGATTAGCATGTGAATCCCAGCGAGAAAATGTTGCACTCATTTTCCCAGAGCTCGGGCGGGAGAGCCGGATCGAGAGTGGCAATACGAAAAATATATAAAACCTCGGTTCGGGGGCTCCGATCGCTCAGCCGAAACGAAGACGCGATCGCTGTGGTCACACAGACCCCGAAATTCGAGAGTCTCTTCTGGTCAAGACGCGATTCTCCAAGTTCAGTCTGATAACGCAGCTCGGACAGCGAACAACGCTTTGCTCCGGATACGGATACGGTTACGGTTACGCTTACGGTTACAGTTACGGTTACGGATACTATATCGCGCTCTAAATATAGTAAATCGATCGCGGCAGTCATGATATCGGAAGTGCTGTGCCGTGCTGGTGTTGTGATCACACTTGTATCGCTGCTCTGGGCCACGCCCACTGGCGCCCAGTTCAATCAGCGCCGGCAAGGTAGTTGCTTAATTAGTAGAAAGCTTCGCTTCGCTAAATACATCCCAGATCGTTTCTGATCTGATCTAAGCAAACAGCAAACCAGTTCCATTAACGCATCTTGGAATCACCCAAATAGAATACGAATAAATTTTAGTTAAACAAATTAGCACAGTCAACGCATTAGAAACCCAGAAACCTCAGCAGTGTAAATATACAAAGATATCCGAAGATTTCAGACACCCAAGTTCAATGCCAAGTTCGTTGCTCAAGTCCTTCGATCTGTCAGCTAATGCGGCGATTTGTATGAAGTGCAAAAATGTTAATATCTTACAATCAGATGCTCACTTTTCGGCTTGTTTTGTCTGAATCCGAAGCCGAGTTCAATTCCAGTTCACGAAACCAGTCACCAAGGTCGGAGTTTGTCTCGGACAGCGACTCTGGCAGGTGTTTATTACCCCACAGGCGTTCCCCACTTTAAACGATGTATTAATAATATTAAATTTAAGAGACTGGGAAGTTTGCGAGCTAACATATGTGAAGTTCTGTTCGTATATCCCATAAATCTCTGCCTTTAATAACACTTTACATACATCACGTTTTGGCCGCTTTGTCTCGCTGTCAACAGCTTTGTTTCTGCCAAAAAAACGTTAAGATAAATTATAAAATCGGCTTAGAAAAACAGAATGTTTTGCGCAGTTTGCCGGGCCTCTTTTTTTCAGTCTCATTTGGGACAATAAACTAAATTAATTCGAATGTTAGCCTTAACAATAGAAACTGTTTCCCATGAATATGCTTTCAAAAAATGCAAAAATCTAATTGGTAGTTATATTTAGCCTTCTTAAACTATTAGGGGTAGTACTAGTTGTCTAAACTTTCGTGTTTTCTGTGCTACATGTTCTTGCTAATTATTGTTTGTTAACCAATTATAGGTGTTAAAAATCATGCATCACTAAAACCCCCATTTCATTCTCTGACTCATGCTAACGCTCCAGACTAACGAGACATGCTCATAAGAATACGGCATTGTTTTTGAATATGAAAATTGAAGTCTTATGGTTTTTTGGCCCTGTCCAGTTCGCCAAAACTGCGTCACCCCCGAGAACTACTATGGCAGCTGCGTGGCTCTGAGCTACTGCCCGCAGGTGGTCAACATCTTCCAGAGCACCAGCTGGGACCGGGCCCAGCGCTATGTGGTTGCCCTGCAGCGCAGCTGTGGCACCCGCAACATCAACGGGGATCCGGTGGTAGGGACTACTTTCTGACCTATTTTCCCTCACCCACCATTCATTTAGAGCTTCTCCTACTGCTTCTCCCTCCCACCTAGGTGTGCTGTACGGCCCCCCGAAATAACCAGTCCCCCCCAGGACGACCATCCGGGAATCCCTTCTTTCCCACAGAGCCCTCATTCGTTGGCCCGCAACCTCCGCCGGAAGTGCCCGAGAATCCCTTCCTGCCCACCCAGCCCGCCACCACTACTAGGGCAACCACCACAACCACTCCGGCACCAGTTCCGGTAACCACAGCAGCTCCTTTGGTGGATCTCCGAGGACCGACTTGTCGCGGACCGGACACCAAGCCCGGAAATTGCGTGGGTGAGTGACCTCGACAAAAATAACTTTCGAAAGTTCGATTTATGTGGCATAACAAGCTTGTGATTTAGATTACTTTCCAACCTGTTACAAATCGAATTTTTTATATACCTAACTACAGATATCAGGAGCTGTCCCTTGATCCTCAATCAACTGATCGAGAAGCAGCGCGACGAGAGCTTTGCCAACTTCCTGCGGGCCTCCAGGACCATTTGCGGCAACCAGGGCAACACGATCTGCTGTCCCAATGGACAGACCACCGCCACTCCGGCGCCCATTCTGCCGAAGAACTCAGATGAGGTGCCACGGCGCCTGCTCAACGTGGAGGAAGGATGCGGCTCCACTGTGGGATTCTACAAGAAGATCGTGGGCGGCGAAGTGAGCCGTAAAGGAGCGTGGCCATGGATCGTCTTGCTGGGATACGATGATCCTTCCGGATCGCCGTTCAAGTGCGGAGGAACTCTGATCACCGCCAGGCATGTGTTGACGGCAGCCCACTGCATACGTGATGATTTGTAGGTCAACAAATAATTGAAAGTTTACTTTGAATTAATTTATATTTCTAATTTTAGACAATTTGTGCGTCTGGGAGAGCACGATCTATCCACGGACACAGAGACGCCGCATGTGGACGTAAACGTGGCCAGGGTATGTGCGAAGCAACTCCAAACTAATAGATCATGTCAGTTTAAATGTGTCCTCCTCCTACAGTATGTGTCCCACAAGGACTATAATCGCAGAAACGGTCGCAGCGACCTGGCCATTTTGTATCTGGAACGGAATGTGGAGTTCAGCAAGACCATTGCACCCATTTGCCTGCCCCAGACGTCGGCCCTGCGACAGAAATCCTACATCGGTTACATGCCCTTCGTGGCCGGCTGGGGCAAGACCCAGGNACAAATAATTGAAAGTTTGCTTTGAATTAATTTATATTTCTAATTTTAGACAATTTGTGCGTCTGGGAGAGCACGATCTGTCCACGGACACAGAGACGCCGCATGTGGACGTAAACGTGGCCAGGGTATGTGCGAAGCAACTCTAAGCTAATAAGATCATCTCATGTTTAAATGTGTCCTCCTCCTACAGTATGTGTCCCACAAGGACTATAATCGCAGAAACGGTCGCAGCGACCTGGCCATTTTGTATCTGGAACGGAATGTGGAGTTCAGCAAGACCATTGCACCCATTTGCCTGCCCCAGACGTCGGCCCTGCGACAGAAATCCTACATCGGTTACATGCCCTTCGTGGCCGGCTGGGGCAAGACCCAGGAGGGCGGTGAATCGGCGACCGTTGTGAACGAGCTGCAAATCCCGATCTACAGCAACGACGTGTGCGTGGACAAGTACAGGGAGCAGAAGCGCTACTTCACCGACGACCAGTTCGACAAGGCTGTGATCTGTGCCGGCGTCCTTACAGGCGGCAAGGACACGTGCCAGGGCGACTCCGGCGGGCCGTTGATGATACCGGAACAGTATCAGGGACAGACGCGGTTCTATCTCATCGGAGTGGTGTCCTACGGCATCGGATGTGCCCGGCCCAATGTGCCGGGTGTGTACTCCAGTACACAGTACTTTATGGACTGGATCATAGAGCAGGTCCAGAACACCACCTGAGTTGCCATTCATGCCTTAATCTAATGTAAACTAACTCTAAGACCAGTACTGCTCATCATTGTGAACAAATATTTATATCTGCTTCCCTAAGGAATAATAACGTGCCACTGCTAAAATATAATTTCATTTCGTATTCTATTGACTTGGAAATCGGATACCTATTGATGACGTTTCAAGTGAACCCCCAGACTTTTAGAGAAAGAGCTTTGGCGGAGAAAAACTTGTAGATGTTCTCAGCATTGCAGGGGTAGAAAATTGCATATAAAGCCCGGCTCTAAGCCGGCAGCTCAGTTAAATCCCAGACGCGGTTACTTGAGTTCTTCGATGAGAAAAGTTATTGACAAGCGGGCGTGAGGTGATTTCCGGTTTTGCATTTTTACTCGGAACCGTTCGGGTCGCAAATAACGATGTGTGTGATTACTCTTATATCGCTTTTATTTGCCTTAATTGCCACGCCCACCAACGCCCAGTTCAATCAGCGCAACCAAGGTAGCTGCTCCCTATAATTAACCCAAGCATTCCAAACTCCCGCAATGCTACGTCACAGCATTCCTTTCATACCTATGAGGTTTTTTGGACAGAAATAAATTCAAATCTAAGCAAAGCTCGAGATGGCTGCTGCAGTCTTTCGATATGTGACTGTTAATGAATGTTTTTGAAGTGTTTTCAAGTGCTAAGTGATGTCATTCTGAGTGATAACGAACCTCAAATCAATTTTATATAAAAAGTTCGAATTTAACGAAATATATGAGCCACAATAACTTACCTTTCAGTTGACCAGACATGCATAACTCCGGACAACTACTATGGCAGTTGCGTGCCACTAACCTATTGCCCGCAGGTGGTGAACATCTTTCAGAACAATAACCAGAACAATGCCCAGCGCTATGTGATTGGTCTGCATCGCATCTGCGGCACCCGCAACGTCAACAACGATCCCGTGGTAAGGGGTTTCCATTGGGATGTAACCCTCAATGATTTAAGATCCCTGGCTATTCCCGAAGGTTTGCTGTACGGCTCCCAGAATAAACCAATATACGGAACGACCTCCCCCAAATCCGTTCCTTCCCACGGAAGGAAACTCGTTTGTGGGGCCACAACCTCCGCCACCACTTCCGTCTCCACCACCGCCTCCGGAAACAGATGATGAATCCCAGAATCCCTTCTTCCCTCGCCCAACTGCCACGACAACAGTTCGAACTGTGGCCCCGGTTCCGTTCCCCACAGCTGAACCACTCAACCAGGACCGAGGGCTTAGTTGCCGCGGACCAGACATCAAACCCGGATCCTGTATAGGTAGTGCATTGAATGCATCCAGAGAGTTCAAAGGTTAATTTCTTAATCTATTAGATATTGAAAGCTGCCCGAGTCTTATCAATCAGTTGAAAGAGAAACAGAGTGATCCAACCTTTATTAAGTTCTTGCGCGCCTCCAGAACAATTTGCGGAAATAAGGATCATCAGGTGTGCTGTCCTTATGGACGGACGACCACCACCCCAAAAGCAGAAACCAGACCCGAGGACACGGATGATGTGCCACATACATTACCAACTATGGCCGACGGCTGCGGGACTGTTAACCGAGTCTTCAAGAAGATTGTTGGGGGCGTCGTGAGTCGCAAGGGGTCCTGGCCCTGGATAGCCCTTCTGGGCTATGATACTGCTTCTGGTTCACCCTTTAGGTGTGGAGGAACCCTGATCACAGCCAGACACGTGCTTACAGCAGCCCATTGCGTCTTAGATGATCTGTGAGTAAGAGTCTAGAAAAATGGGGTTAAAAACAAAATATGTATGGAATTTTTATTTTTAACAGAGATTTTGTACGTTTGGGCGAACATGACCTGTCCACCAATACGGAAGCAGCCCACGTGGACATCAAAATTGCCAGGGTATGTCTAAAACTTTATTTCTTTAATTAAAACTAAATTAAATGAAAACTCCATTGACAGACAGTAGCCCATCCTGCATACAATCGCAGAAATGGTCACAGCGACATAGCCGTCTTGTATTTGGAGCGGAATGTGGACTTTTCCAAGACAATTCTTCCCGTTTGCCTGCCCCAGAGCCAGGAGTTGCGTCTGAAGTCGTATCTGGGCTACCAGCCCTTCGTCGCCGGTTGGGGCAGGACCCAGGAGGACGGCGAATCGTCCCCCGTGCTGCAGGAACTGCAGATCCCAATACTAAGGAACGAGGTGTGCATGGAGAAGTACAAGCAGCTGAAGCGCCTCGTGTCCAGGGACCAGTTCGACACTTCTGTCATCTGCGCTGGGGAACTGTCCGGCGGCAAGGATTCGTGCAAGGGTGATTCCGGAGGGCCGCTGATGATTCCCGAACAGAATCGGGACCGATCCACGTTCTACCAGATCGGAGTGGTGTCCTATGGCATAGGATGTGCCCGGCAGAATGCTCCAGGTGTCTATACCAGCACTCAGTTCTTCATGGATTGGATTCAGGCCCAAGTGCGGAATACGCCGTAAAAATAAAAATATTAATTAATCTATAAACCTGTAAATATATAAAAACTTGTACCTTTTATTTTGCATAAGCTCCGATATGATTAATATAATAAAGCCATGGTATGATCAGTTTCCACCTAAGCGACTGGCGAGGGGAAAAGCTGTTAGTTAATGCAAGCGACTAGTGAATGCAGGTTATATAAGGCTGGGATTTAGAGGTGGATTAGTCAGACGCATCACAATCGCGATTAAGGCAAGCAGCAGCAATCAAAACATTGTAATCGAACTGAAAACCGACTTGGTAGTTAAATCGGATAAATATAACCATGTTGAAGACGGGTTTATTGTGGATTTTAGTAATGATCGCGGTCACTGATTCCCAGTTAAATCAGAATTGGCAAGGTAGCACAAAGCTTTAGTACAATTAAACATATCTACTGTATAAAGTATAATTTGAGACGGAATTAGTGATAGCAGCATTTCCAAACAAGTTAATACAGAAACTCATCTCTGGATAAATCAATATTAGAAAAGGTTGATGTAATTCTCACCTTAAAAAATCAAGTTCGTTGCCTGAGTCTTTTGTTTTCATGCAAACTTTTGAACCAATTTAAGAATACAACTAAGAACGCTGAATCTTCTGAGTGTCGCTGGAAAAACTAGTTTGCTAATCAAAAACAATGACTAATCGCTCTTGGTTTGTAAACATGCAGGCCTATAATTAAAATGTCATTGCTAAACATGAAATATGCAACTGTTGGGAACTTGTTACCTTTAAAGCGTATTAAAACACATTTATTTTGTGTAGTTGACCAAAGCTGCGTGACTCCCGATAACTTTCATGGCAGTTGCCAGACCCTGAGCTACTGCCCCCAAGTGGTGAACATCTATAGACGCACCAACCAAGACCTGGCCCAGCGTTACGTGTTAGCCTTGCAGCGCATCTGTGGCACTCGCAACATCCGCGGGGATCCTGTGGTATTCCAAGGGCCCAAATAACTAGTTTGCTTTAAATAATTTAATTTATGTTCCGTAGATTTGCTGTTTGACTTCCAGAAATGAGCAGCCAACCGAAGCAACCCAAAGAAACCCATTTTTTCCCCAGGAAGTTAGTCAACATCCAACGCAAGCAACATTTTCCCAGAAACCACTCCCACGGGAGAATCCATTTCTCTCCAGCCAGCCTCACATTCCCACAACAACGACGAGAACCTTGGCACCAGTTCCGACTACAAAAGCGACACCCGTGCTGGATGTCCGGGGTCCCAGTTGCCAGGGACCTGACTCCAAGCTGGGTCAATGTGTCGGTGGGTGCTTGAAATAATAAATTCTGTAGGACAAACAGCCAAACCCTACTTTCAGAAATCAAAAGCTGCCCGGAGTTGCTGAATCAATTGATGGCCCGACAGCGCGACGCTAGATTCATTCAATTCCTGAGAAACTCGCGGACAATATGCGGCAACCTGGGTCACCAGGTTTGCTGTCCCAATGGAGAAAACCTTAGAAGCAGGATTTCTGATCTTCACAAAGACACGGATGAGGGGCCAAGACGTTTGCCCAATGTGGAGGAGGGTTGTGGAGCCTCGCCCTATCCGATAAGCAAGCCCTATGTTGTGGGCGGCGAAGAATCCCGTCGTCCAGGGGACTGGCCCTGGATTGCTCTATTGGGCTACGATGATGGCTCCTTTAAATGCGGCGGCAGTCTCATCACAGCCAGACATGTATTGACAGCAGCCCACTGCATCAGGAAGGATTTGTAAGTAAAGGTCAACTTTTTACCCTTGATTAATAATAGGTACTAAATTATTTCCAGATCATTTGTGCGTTTGGGGGAGTATGACCTCTCCACAGACACAGAGACTCCTCATGTGGACATCAATGTGACGAGGGTGAGACTTGTTATAAAGATTGGATATGAATCCATAAAATCATATTAATTTGCCATCTAGTACGTGGCCCATCCGGACTACAGTCGATGGAACGGACGCAGTGATCTTGCGATGCTTTACTTGGAGCGGAATGTGGAGTTCACGAAGACGATTCTACCAATCTGCCTGCCCAAGGAGGATAACCTCCGCCACAAGTCGTACGTGGACTACTGGCCCTTTGTGGCCGGCTGGGGCAAGTTGCAGGAGGGCGGCGAGGAGGCCACCGTCTTGAATGAGTTGCGTCTTCCCGTTCAAAAGAATGAGGTGTGTCTGGAGAAGTACAGGGAGCAGAAACGCTACCGCAACGACAATCAGTTCGACAGCGCCGTGCTCTGCGCAGGGGAACTCACTGGGGGAAAAGATACCTGCCAGGGTGATTCTGGGGGACCGCTGATGGTCAACGAGTTGTACCAGAACCAAGTGCGCTTCTACCTCATTGGAGTGGTGTCCTACGGCATCGGATGTGCGCGCAAAGACGTTCCAGGGGTCTATGCTAGCACCCAATACTTTATGGACTGGATCATTGCACGGGTCCAGGAAGCGCCTTGAAGTCAAAATAAGTACTTTATGATTGTTCTAAGATCCGTACAATTGGTTTAACTTAGATGAAAACGAAGATCCATTTATGTTTTTGATATTTAATAAAACTCTTTTATATTCGAGTGCAAATATTTACACTCGTTGCTTTGTTCTCAGGACCTTTGAGTTCCGAGCCCACTGCCTGCAGGCACCAGGATCCCTTCGGAGTTTCCCTTAAATCTTATGCAAATCAAGCGCTATGCGCTCATCAATCATTCTCGTAATGATCGCGTCTTGGGCGTACCTTGAAAAAATGAGTTTAAGAGTTTAAGAGCCTCGGGTTTGGCCTGGGTCTCGGCTTGGGGTGCAGCAAGGATATGTAAATGCGGGGTAAGAAGGCAGCCGCTGTCCCTGGACATGAACTGCATTGTAATTGCTGCGGCAGCCACAAGCGGATTTGCATAATTCAGGGGAAGGGGACATGATGCTGTCGACGAAGATGCCGCATCGCTCAGATGTTGAAAGTATCGCTTGGAAGCCATCTCCTCCGCAGGCCACAAAGGACTACAAACTCTTTTGGCTTCCTTTCTCCAGCGGCAGATGAACAAATCAGACGAAAACCAAAACACAAAGCAGGACGAATCCTTTTTAAAGTCAGAGTACGCCTCCCGCGCATTTGTGGCCACATGTTTAGGGTTTTCTTTTGTGGGGGACGCAAGACTCGAGATTCAAATCGCATCTGGCAGATGCCTTTGGTGTTGCCTCCAAGAGAGTTCATCAAACTCACTTTCTTTGGAACCCTAATGCGATCTGTTTACAATTAACATGCAATCACAACAGCGAAAGTATAGCGATCATTATCCGATCATCATCAATAACGCGAGCACAAATTTGCATATGCAAGGGTTTGGCAAAAATTTGCATACCTAAAACCTCGCGGTCACAAGGGTGTTAATTTCATCATTCCAACTGAGACATCTTTATCCTGCGATCCGAGGATTTTCGCAGGGATCTGCAAATTGGCAAGGGTTGGCAAGGATCTTTGCCTTTTGCGGTGTCAAGAGCCGAACAATGGCTTGGCCCACAATCGCAAATGTAAACACTATATATCAACATAAATGGGTGTGCAATTGGCATCTGCGAACTCGATGATCTTTCAATTTGCAACGATCAATCAGGGCAATTGTGTGGCATTGTATCCTTGGCCTGGCTACACCTCTCAACTCTGACTGCTCTATTTACGGGGTTACCTACGAGTGATGTCATTTGATTCGAGTTTAGGGAGTCCTTTGTATGCTCTTTAGGTAGGTATACTTGTTGAAAATATGAAGCCAAGCTTACAACTTATGTTCCTCCAAGAAAATCGCTTAATGTTTGGATAAATACTATGTTTATTATAGCAGTGTTTAGAATAGATCACAGAGCCTACAAACTAATCGGTGACTTAAAATGCCTTAATTAAAGTTCCTCTTGGACGAATCTAAACTAAGCGAATTGCACTGGTAAGGAATTGGTTGCTACCAAAGCCGGGACCGGAACTAGACCTCCGGTGAGGCGGCGCTCCTCTTGAGCGACAGCACCTCGTTCAAGGTGGGACTGAGGGCCAGGGCGGGGTTCGCCACCGCAATGATGTTGTCCCCGGCAGCGGAGATGACCTGCACCCCGCGGAGAGCCGAGCTCGGAGTGGAGCTTAGATCCATCGATGAGTCTCGAGGCGGTGGCGAGGTGTCCATGTGTCCGGAGACAGGCGATCGCTCACTTTCCACTCCACTGCAGGCAGTCTGGAGGTGGAGGTGTCAAATATGGCTTTAAATTTGGGCCATTATCCCTGAGGGCGGGGGGCCACATACTCACTGGCATGGTCGGGGAGCTCGAGTTGCTGAAGGAGAAGCGCGAGTCGTTGTCCTCGTAATCGGCCGCCTTGCCAAGTCTGGAATACGCAGAAAGTTATAGTTATAGTACATACTCCTTGGAGCCCAAGAATTCAACATTTACTCACGAAAATTTGGCAATCTCTGTGAGGTCGAACGGCGGCTTGGCGAACTTTTGGTACATGGCAAACAGATTGTAGCGCGAGTCCTCGACCACCTCCTTTTGGTTTGGATTGGATCAAGTTCAGGGATTAGAGTTATTTTTCTCTTAGAAGCTAAGTTGAAGCTAAGCAGGGCGTAGCAGGAGATATGCAGGTCAGGAAGAAGACACATGGATCGTTGGTGGTATTTCCGAAGGATTTATTTATTGGCTCAACAGTAAGGAAGGTACAACAATATATTGCAAAGAACTACCGACTAAATAACTTTGATTTAAGACTAAAGCAACGAAGGGTTAGTGACTAAGTTCAAGATTAGAATGTCAGTATAAAAACAGCTTATAGACTTTTCCTTTAAACGCTAATAATACCAATAAACATTTTAGTTGAGATAGTTGTTAGGTTGTGTAAATACTTTGTATAATCTTTAGGGCGCTACTGTTATTTGACCAGATTGTTTTGAGAGTTCTACAATAGAGATTTCCGAGTAAGATTGGAGGGTTTTCTAATTCTACATTGGTAGTTAACAAATCGCCCCCGAGGGGGATCCCCACCCATTTCCACGAGATATTCTGACAAGAACCTCTCAGGACTTTGTGGGCTGGCGGTCGCGAAAGCTGCAAGGTAAATGTCTGGGGGTTATCAGGGAGTCCTGGGACTCTGAAGCGAAGCTGAAGCACCGGCACCTACGGCTCTACGGACTCTAGCTTCCTTACCCGATTCCCGTCGAGCGGCAGCTGCGCGGCCTCCGTGGAGGAGAGTCGCTGCCTCTTGGGCGGCATGGCCGCGTCGCTGGACTCGCAGTCCGTCTCGCTGGGCGCCACGCTTCCCGGTCCCCCTCGCCCACCTCCCACGCCGGCAGCCTGACTGCCCGGCAGCTGGGTGAGCAGTCCCCCGTACCGGGCTATGCTGGCCGAGTGCCCGAAGCCGGCGTCCTTGACGATCTGGCGGGCCAGCGGGAAGAGCTCGTCCCGGCGCGTGAGCAGCCAAATGGTGTGCGGATTCCGGCACAGCTGGGCGGCCGCCTCGTTCACGCACACCTCGTGCAGGGTCAGCGGCTTCTCGGGCCGCCGCTTGCAGTCGAAGCGGCCGTAGATGGCCGAGTACTTACGGATCTCGTCCATGCGCCGCGGGTCGTGCTCCCCCATGGCGATCACCTGCTCCAGCTCGCGGGTGGTGCGCTTGCGCGTGGTCTGGGCCCGGGGCTCCCGATGCGGCAGCTGGCGGGCGATCTTCTCGGCGCACTGCGTGATCCGCTGGATCTGCATCTCGGTCAGCACGGGCGTAAGTTGGGGCGAACTGGAGGAGACCTGGTGGGCGGTACTGACGGGCGGGAGGTTGCTGCTGTTGGCGGCGGGAAGGGGGCTGCTGGTGAGCGGGGTGGAGGGCAGGACCAGGGGCACGGGCACGGCGATCATAGCGGGAGCGGGGACGGGGGCAGAGACGGCCACGGAGGCGGAGGCGGAGGCCACGGTGGAGGCGGTCACCGGAGCCGGCGGCAACGATGAGGTCTGAAAGGCGGAACCTGCTGGATTAAAGGAGGGGAACTTCTGTCGGGGCAGGGCGGGCGTGGTGTCCGGATTGAAGACCAAAGCCGGCTTTGGCGGTGTTTCGCAGAGACCTAAAAAAGTGTCATAGGGTTACCAGCGATTCCTTATAGGTAACTGTGTGTTCAAAACTCACCCAAATGCGGCAGCATGGGCCCGTGGAAGAGGCCCGGATTGTTGGCCCACTCGTGCAGGGCCTTCTGCAAGCGCCGGACATGCAGCGGCTTGGAGGCCATGCCCACCAGGGCCATGATCTCGAGGAACTCCTCCTCGCCGGCGTCGTACAGCTGCTGCACATCATCGCCGCCCATCTCGAGGAGGGTGTCGTAGTAGGCCAGCAGGCTGGCCCTCTGGAGCACTCGGTACAGCTGCACCTCCGCCTCGTTGCCCGGTCGGGATGTGGTGATCACTGAAAAGACACGGCACAAAAAAAACCAAAAGAACAGGCTTGAAAAAGAGTATTTATTGAGTTCTGGCCCGCAACGTTCTCACAATGCTGCCGGGCTATAAGAAAAAAATTTTAATTAAATTCGCTTTTTTTGTACCAAAAAAAACCCGACGGACGTCTGGACCCTAAACCCTTTTTCGGGCAAGGCCAGCGCAGCAGAGTTCATAAAAAACGAGAGGAGAAAAAAAACTCGAAAAGCACACAAATAGCTGGGAAGCAGCTCATCTGCATAAGCAAAAGTGAGAGCGCGGCTTCAACCCTTTTTTTCGGGGACGCAGGACGAAGGATCCTCGACGATTTGTGTCGGCAAAACTCGTTAGAAATGCGTCACGCATGCTGGAAGACAAGGATCGTCAGGATCACTTTAATCTGGCTTTTTTCCTTTTTTTTTTGGTTTCTTCACTTTCGATTTTTAACCAAAAAAAAAAAACGAGAAAAGAGGAAGGTTCAGATGGGATCGTGTGACTTGAGTCCGAAGGAACTTTTCTATAGTTTTCAGCGATTTATTGCTCATACTAATGAATCCCCCGATGTTACTGTTATGGCAGCACACTCGTCTCTAAATGGACAACTGCGATGACGATCGTCATCGGCGGGAGATGATGATTATGTCAAATCGTAAATAATTATGTGAGAATATTTCAGGCGGCACTGGCGACAACTGGCATAGCATGGCATGGCATGGCTGGCTTGGCTTGGCTTGTGGCTTGGTTGCGCCGAGCAACGTCTCCAGTCGGCTTTAATTAATAGAAAAACGAGCCACTTGGCCCCGCTGCTAAATTATAACAAACAAACTGAGGCAGGAAAAAGCCGCGCACGTCGATGCAGCGCTTTTTTGTTGCAAGTTCCATTGCAGGTTGCCCGCTCGGGCGCATCCACCGACGACAAACACCAAGGATTCTCACTTTGCGTCATTAACCCATGCTCTGCGCTACGGGGTTGTTCCGATTTATGGCCTGCACCAAGAATTATTCGCATTCCTGGTCGCTCTAATTGGATGTATCATAAATAGTTGGGCTTTAACTCAAACATTAGCAGACTATGCTTGCGAAATTTTAGGATAGCCAAGGGTGACTTGGCACCTCAATTGGGGTTTATGATGACAGGGATTTACATTATTTTCACTAAGTTTAATATATGTTACAAATTGGTCTGAAATTTAGGCCTAAATCTAATGAGAGCTTCTGATCCATTTAGGCAGAGTATTTAGCAAATGTNTATACAAATTGGTCTGAAATTTAGGCCTAAATCTAATGAGAGTTTCTGATCCATTTAGCAGAGTATTTAGCAAATGTTCAACCTTCTTTGAGACACTTCTGATCTGATGAAACTACGCACTCCTCAAGGGTTAACCCACTGGCCACACTTCTGGTCTAGGAAACCACAAGGGCCCCCGCTTCCCGATCCTCCAGAGCTCCCCACTCTCCGGTATTTAACGCAAGCTTGCGTAAGTCCGGGGGGCTGGCAGCAATAAATAAATGAGACGTGATTTCAATACACAAATAATGCGAGGCCGGGCAGGGAACGAGGATCTCGAGTGGGGACACTTTGTTGTTGGGTCCTGCCCCAGCTCCTCCGCTCCGGCTGCCCCTCCTCACCCCTCCAACCACCGCGGATTGTTGCTGATTTTTTATTTATTTAATTTGCGGGCCCGCCGCTTTTTTCCGCCTGCAGCAGCAGCAGCAGCTTCTGGTTCTTTAGGCCGCGTTCTTATTATTGCTGCTGCGGCTGCTGCTGCCGCTACTACTGCTGTGGTTGCTGCTGCTGTTGTCATTTGCTAAATATGCTGTTTTTATGCGAACGGCAAATGGTAAAGATGGACAAAAAATTAACTGCAGTAACTTTTTAGTTGGCACTTGGCAGCAATAATGACATTCGACGCCACATACCAAGCAGCTGCCCAGCCAGGAGCAGGAAGGAGCGGAAGGACGGGCATCAGGATGGCCAGACAGCCAAGCACGCAAAGAAATAATAAACAAAACTAACCAAATCGGGGAATACAATACAATTGAATTCAATGGGGAAAGCTAAGAGGGTAAACCTCCTTTCAAATTTGAAATACCTTTATCAAATACTATCAAATATATATCCCTATAATATGTTGTACCCAGTATTTCTCTCAGTGTGGAGCTGCGTGTGTGAGCCCGCAAGTGTGGCTGCTTGGAACGGAGCAGTCAATCGCCCGATCGCTTCGATTATGGGCAAAAAGTAGACGCCGGAGCGCAGACTTTGACTGGAGCCTGGGACAACCTTCCTCCTCCGCGGACTCATTGCCTTTTGACTCGGCATTGGCATTGGCTTTCGCATCGGCAATGGGCCAGTAACCGAAACTATTTCTCATATACAACGATAAATTAAAAGCCAGCTTTTTCAACGACCAAATTCTTGTCGATCAAAATTCCATTGGTGGCAATAACTTGGTCCGTACGTGCCAATGGCCAATGGCCCCGGCATGAAAAGACGGCCTATAACAGGCACAGCAAAAAATATATACATAGTGCTGGAATGATGTTTATTTTAGGGCAACTAATGTACAGATTTTCAGGCTCAAGTTCACACTTTCGCAAGAGGTTAGAAATTATGTGTATAATATACCCATCCTCTGCAGGACGACATGTTTCTCTTGTTCCAGCGAGAACGCGTCTCGTTGGTGGAATCACCCTTTGGGACTCAGATTTGCTCAAACTATTGTACAGTGATTTTGCTACCCTCATCGCTGGGGGTGAGTTTTTTGTCCCGTTGTCAAAGTTTTTGCTTGCCACCCCTAAGACATGGCCTATCATCGCGAGGTCGTTTCTAACGGCTGCCTAGCCGGGGAATCCTACCTGGATCCTTGCACCGATTTCATTGGATGCCGTCTGCCATTGTTACCTGAAGAAATCTTGAGCCTTGAGCAGATATGCAAAACAAGACACCCCGAGCAAATGGGAAGTGGAAACCGGAACGGCAATAAAATTGCTTGCTGTGGCAACTTTTTTGCTGCCATTGTTGCCCAAAGCGAGGTCCGTTAGGAGCAGGAACAAGCTCCTTTGGTTCCACGGGTTTCCGTTACATAATCTCGCATTCGGGAAACAATGACCGCAGCACAAGCTTTTGAATGGAAGCTCGAGAAAAGGGCGCGAAAATCGCTGCATGTGGCATGCCACATTTGTTTGCATGCCAGGAAGCTTTATCAAGAATACGATGCGGTCCAGGAAGTGGGAAGATCTCCTAAGATGAGACCTTTTCTATTTCCATTTATAAGCGAGATATTCGTTCCATATGAAGGTCTATAAAACCTCCCCAAACGAATGCTTCTTATTAAGGAATCTCGTATTTAATTGGATTAGTTACGAGTATACACAATTTAATTGGATTCACTCACTCTTTAAAATAAATCACTGCCAAGACACTTTAACTTTAAATTCTATAAATTCCCTGGCTAGTTCCCTAGTTGTTAGAACTAATAAAAGGGTGAAAATTAAGGGTACTCACTTGTGCCGTTGGCGTTGCGCCCAAAGATCTTGCCCTGCGGACTGAGGATGGGACTGGAGGAGGCCGAAGGAGCTCCCGACAGCGATCGCTGGCCCTCGGAGAGGCCGCTGGCCAGCGAGAGGTTGTACAGATCCTCCTGCTTGGCCGCCTCCAGGCTCGTGGTCAGCAGCTGCGACTGTGTGACAAGGGCGGGGGGCGTGGCAGTGGCAGATGCTGAAGCTGAAGCTGACGCTGAAGCGGATGCAGACACTGTGGCGGATGTGGAGCAGCTGGAGACGGGTTGTCCTTTGCTGCTGGTGCTGGCCGCTGGCGAGGGACTCGAGGTGGCCACCGTGGACGCAGGCGTGGCGGTTGTGGTGGGCGTGTGGGTGGGTGAGTTGGCTTCCATTTTAGCGGATCGTATATGCACAATGTCCTTGCCGGAAAGGCGACTGAACTTCACGCGACTCGAACGAAATGCGAACAGGAACCAGGCACAAACACACAAAACCAAGGCGAAAGGCATGCAACTAGGATCAAGGATAGGGTATCGAGGACTATGGTTTCTAAGGATTAGGTGACTACAACAACGAGCTACGTTCAACTACACAAGTTCGCTGGTTTTAGAGACGAAGTATCGAGGAGAATCGCGCTGCTTTCAACGATCTCGGATCTCTGCCATCCGCTCAGCTCGAGGCCAGATGAACTTCTGGTTTCAGATCCCGGCCTGGACGGCTCGGGAACCCTTTTCACGAAGCCGCCGCTGTCGCTGTCGAAGCCGAAGCCGAAGTTCAACCCGCTTTCGCGAAGAAGAACTCAACGCACAGCATCGGAGCTAACCCTTTGACACATCCGAGCAACCAAAAAAAAGGGATAAAACACAAACAAAACAAATTGCAGCGAGAGGGTGAGGGCCAGGATTGGTTTTCAGGCTTCCACTCGAGGGTAAGTTTTTTTCCAAAAGTCTCGGCAGATGCCCAAGACTCCGGATTCTCTTATTAGAGAAGCAGACAGAGATTGTGAGACACTCCAGAGACGTCTCAGTTGAGCGAGCAGCTGCCCGGTTTGAGTGAGTGACTACTGTGCTCCGCCTTTTGAGTTGCACTCAAAGATCTGTTTCTGGGTGTTGGGTGCCGGGAAGATCCTTTTTCAAGACGATTTTTTTGGTGATATTTTCCGTTAAAATCGGAAATCTGGGAATATTCAAATTTTCGTCAACGTGCATAAATTTAAGACGCGCATAACAATTTCCCATGCGAAAGGATTCCACAATTAATTGAATTTTTTTTGCTATCCGACAC
Source organism: Drosophila ironensis (assembly GCA_021223825.1). Classification (NCBI taxonomy): domain Eukaryota; kingdom Metazoa; phylum Arthropoda; class Insecta; order Diptera; family Drosophilidae; genus Drosophila; species Drosophila ironensis. Next base: position 1,322,517 of record JAJJHQ010002763.1, read on the forward strand.
GCAAGGCAATCCTTTCAAAGCCAAATTAAATACATCACCTTTTTATAGAAAAAACTGATGTTTCGTTATAAAAATTGTTGCACAATCTCGGATTTTCTGATGCAAGTCTGAAATAATATAAAAGTCCCGTACCACCCCTTGCTAATGCCATTGGATTAATGAAGTTTTTTGTATTTATTTTGTATATACAAAAAGAGTTATCAAATAGGGGAATACTTTTTCAAAGATTGCTCCGTCTACGCTACCGATAATCGTAATAGTTAATATTCGTAGTTGTTGTCTGGGCTCGTGTCATTAGATTAGGATTAGGTATGAATAGATTACACTAGGATGGGTTTACGTTAGCAGTCGAAGGGCGCGGAACCCCGGGACAATCGTTGGCCTCACCCGGACACTTCCGGGAAAGCGCCACAAGAGCGGGGTTCCATCCGCGCGCACTCAAAAAGTCCGTGACGGATGCCTCACTATAAGTTGTTCACGCTGATGATCTGGTTGATCCAGCCGATGAACGAGGACGTCTTCACGTACACGCCGGGCACGTCCTGTCGGCCGCAGCCGAATCCCCAGGACACCAGGCCGGCCAGCTCGTAGAAGCCATCGTCCTGGCACACCAAGGGTCCGCCTCCGTCGCCCTGGCAGGCATCGTGTCCCTCCTCGCCGCCGGCGCAGAAACTGGAGGCGGGCAGGATGAAGATCTTCTCCGTCACAGCGTTCACCTTGCGGATGCACTCTGTGTCGCTGACGATCGGGATCTCTGCCTCGCGTACTCGTAGGGGAATAGGACCAGCTTTGGGATATACATAGAAATTTCTTGGTTATATATGTGGTTAAATTTGGAGTAGGTTAGACCCACCTTCTCCCATGTAGCCGTAGCCTGTGACAGTGCAGCGCTTGCCCGCCGCATGACTCACTCCCCGGGCGGGCAGGCAAACCAAACAGACTCCATCACGCAGCTCCGCCTGCCCGTGCAGCTTCAACAGAGCAATGTCGTTGTCCAGGGTCTGGCTGTTGTGGTTGTGATGGATATAGGTGGTGGCCACTCGCAGCGTCTGGGCCCCAGGGCTGCCGTATTTGCGGGTCAGATCGTAGTCGCCCACGCGCACGTAGATGGCATCGCCAGAGCGCACAATGCTACGGGAAAGATTTAAGATTTAGCTTGAGACACTAGCTTTTAGAGGATCAATTTTAGCACTCACTTGGTGACACAATGGGCCGCCGTGAGCACCCACTGGGTGCCGATGAGGGCCGCTCCGCAGAGGTACTGATTCAGCGAGTTGATGAGCGCCACCTGCCAGCACCACTCCCCGTTCTCGCCGTCCTCGCCGCCCACAACTCGAGCCCTCCTCCTGCTAGTGAAGTTGGACTGCAGGCCGTGCAGCGATCGCTGCTGGTGGTAGTACTCCGGATAGACCAGCTCGGGGCGTTCGTCGGCACTCTGGTGGTTGTGGTAGGAACGCAGCTGGTTGCTCTGGAGGCTGCTCGACTCGACGAGGTCGCCCAGCTTGTCGTTGTGGATCTGGATGGGCACAATGGCCGAGCCCAGCACCAGGCGCTCGTTGGACTTGTTGAAGTTCATGGAGTAGGGCGCGGCGGAGGTGATTTGGCGGGCTGTGCGTTGCACGCCGTACTTGGCCCGGGCGTAGGAGACCAGGGACAGGGCCGGGGAGCGTCCAGTGCGCAGGGTTCCCTTCACGCCGCACACGTACTTGGAGTAGACATGCGGTCGGGGTGTGGTGGAGGTGGTTGTGGTCGTGGGAGGCGTTGTCATGGGGGGCTGTGGTTGCGGGGGCAGTCCAGGCGCCGATGCCGGGTAGTAGTCCCCGTAGTTGGGTGCCGGTGGCGGCGGTCCAGGCTGGTAGGGATTCGGGTGATGAGGCGGCGGCGGAGGAGGCATTCCCTGGGGCTGGTTGTTCATGTAAGAGTACGGCGGCGCCTGTGGCGGATACGCCTGCGGGGGTCCCATGGGCGGTGGAGGTGGTGCAGGGTAGTAGGCGGTGTCGTTGCGGGTCTGGAACTGCTGCTTCTCGAGGATCTTGCTCTTGGGGGCACAACAGATCTGGCCGGAGCGTTTGCAGCGGAAGAGATCCGTCATCTCGGCGTTTTCTGGAGGAGAAGGTTAAGGTGTAAATTATCAGTTAATACTCCTCTGAGGAGCCAAAACTCACTGAAGCATGTGAAGCTGAGCAGGCTGACGATGCAGGATCCCGGACACTCCTCGCGTGGATCCGGACTGGGCGTGTTGGGCAGCACGTACGGTGGCGCAGTGGGCGGGGCCGTGGGCGAGGGCGTGGGCGGTGGCAGCTTTGGCTTGACGGCTCCCGAGCGGGAGTTGTCGCAGCACACGGATCCCTTGGCGCAGGTGGTTGGGGTGGAGACCAGGACGGAGGGTCGCTCACAGAAGGCGGCCATGATGTTCAGCAGACAGAAGCCGGGACAGCGCGGCACCTGGGGAGGGGCCTGTGGCGGCGGTGGCGGCGGAGCCGGCGAGTTGAGTGTGCTCTCGGCAAAGGAGATGATCTGGGACAGAAGATCTCCGCCGCCCTGGGTGGAGGAGGCTGGCGGAGCAGGTGGCGGGGAGGCAGGACGCGCTGGCTTGGCCGCCGGCTTGGAGGCGTGCTTGATGGCCGGCTTGGTGGGTGGCGCTTTGGAGGCCGGGGTCTCGGAAGCCGTTCCGGTGACACAGCAGCTGCCCTCGCCGGGACAAAAGGCCTCCGAGTCGATGTCGTCGCAGAAGATGGCAAAGATGCCGTTCATGCACTCGCCCTCGCACTCCTTCAGCACCTGGCCCTGTCCCTGTCCGGACTTCAGTTTGTTGCTCAGCGCCGGCTCCTCCTCCTCGCCCTCGTCGTCGTTCTCCTCCTCCTCGTCGTCCTCGGCTGCCGCCTCCGTGGTCGTGGTTGTGGGATGTTTTTTGTGCTTGCTGGGCTTGGGTGAGCTGTTGCCGCCGTTGGTGCGGGCGGGTTCCGGGGTGGTTGTGGTGCTGCTGGTGGATGTGGAGGTGCTGCTGGTCGAGGTACTTGAGCCCTTGGCGGGCGCCGACTTCTCGGCGAGCGTCTGGTTCGGCTTCAGGTTGCCCATGTGCTCTAGTGGCCACGCGAAATGAGTAAAAGAAGGTGGAAGGTGGTTTTGGGCATACTTACTGGCTGGAATGTAGATGTCCTTGGGCAGTTTTCCGTTGGAGTATTCGTCCAGGGAGACGCAGCACTTGGTGCCCTCCTTGCACAGACCATCGCTGGTCAGGTAGGCCTCGCAGTACTCCGCAATGCGATCGGCCACGCAGACTCCAGTGCAGTCTTCTGGAAAAAAGATGGATTCATTTAAGATTACGATGTTATTTAACCGAGATTTATAAGGTTTTGCACTTACTATTAGCATCATCTGCCTTGGTGGCCTCCTCCTTGTCCTTGGGCTTGGCGGTGGTCACCTTCTTGGTGGTGCTGGGCTTCTTTGTGGTGGCCGCAGTGGCCTTTGTGGTGCTGCTACTGACCGGACGCTTGGTCTGTGGCTTGGGCTTGGGCTTCGGCGTGGTTGTGGTGGTGGTGGTGCGCTTGGTGGTGCTCGTGGTGGCCACTGTGGTTGTGGTCCTCCTGGTGGTGGTGGTGCTGGCCGTGGTTGTGGTTTTCGGCGTGGTCGTGGTCCTCACAGCCGTGGCATTTTTGCCAGCTAAGATGGACGCTTAAGCTATTAAACTAATTCTCCGGATAACCATTAAAACACTTGCCTGGGGCATTCTCAATGCAGCACTTCATGCTGGGCGAAGGACAGGGCACATCGTCCAGGACTTCATAGCAAATCAGAGTAGCCAGGGTGTGAACACAGACGCCGGGACAATCCTTGGCATCTGCCGTGCTGGTGATGGTGTCCAAGAGACCTGACCAATGGGAGAATCTTATACTTTACAATCCAATCCCTTAGGAGCATCGACAATCCTTACCGGACAGAAAGCTGCCAGCCAGGGACTCATCCTGGGCCTGGGCCGGCGAAGGGCTGGCTACCAGGAGAAGGCTGAAGATCAGGGCAACAAGTAGGCTGCTCATCGTGGGCATATTGCGATGGTTCAACATGGTCAGCACGTGCTCATTGCTTGGCGAGAACCTGCGAAGAGTGAGGAGAAACCGAGAAAGGCCGAGCAATGTGTGAGATAATTAGCGGTGGTCAAGTGAAAGTCGCGCCACTGAATCATCCGCGGGCGACGCGTGTAACCCCAGCCCCCTGTGACGCAATCCCCGGGGCTTGGGGCACCTGCCCCACTCCCGGCCAGCGAGGTGGCCCGAGATCATTGGCCTAGAAAGAGACGCCGCCAAGATCATACATCTCGTGTGCGATAAGCCCAAACCAGTTTACACATTTTGGTTATCCGAACCAGCGGCTCCATCTTCGGCAGGTGCCCCATTTCGGGATTACGTACGAGAATAACGGGCTTCCGTCCCGTCCCGTCCCGGTCGCGTTCTCGGGCTCGGGCACGGGACCCATCAATGTATGTATTTGGGTTGCCCACCAGAACGGGAATGCAGAGACAGCTCCGGGGAACAGTGCCTCGCTTCTGCGTCCAAAACAGGTTACACACGCCACACACACACACCGTTTATGGCCCCTCCACGAAACAGACAAAAGACCATGCAAATAATTATGGCCACGACAATGAACCGCATTCAGTGGTAAAAGCCAGGCCATGGCATTCTTGGCCCACAATTAACGAAACGGACCGTTTAATGAATGAAATAGAAAGTACTTAGTACTTGCTACGAAATGAAACCGCCGCACCGAGATACAGATCTCCAGCGAAAGTGCAACACCAGATTGTCATCTGGTTGGCCTCCGAAACTCGGAAGCGGAATCGGCAACGGCAACGGATTCGGGATTGGTCGGAGTCGGAGACAGAGACGGACGTGCTGCTTTCTAAAGGCAACCGGAAATTTCTCGGCAAATGAAAATATTTAGCTGGTTAATCACGCAATTCATTTGGCCTCTTCAAAGGCAAAGGCAATTGTATAAGCCATGATATTTGGACAAGATCTGCCTAGAAAGTGACTGGGAGTTAGAACCGAACCGCTTTTGGGTCAAGACAGGGCCCGCTGCCCGCTGCCCGCTGCCTGCTTCATTCCGGCCACATTCCTCTCCCCATTCTGTCAGTTACCACGCCTACGCCACCATGAATACCAAGTCCGGCACCAAAACCGATAACTGGGTCAGATGCATAAGGCGCGACGGTGTTAACACCGATCGCTCGCTTAACTTGGCTTAGCGCGGCGGCGTCGGCTTGGCCCGCTCGGGTTCTTGGCTTGGGAATCACTTGAAATTCCAGTTGTCCGAACCCGAACCCGAAGAATACGCATACGAATTTGAATTTCACGGCGGCCAAAGCCAAAGAAGAGATTTCTTTCAAAAACAAACACGGAACGGTTAGGCTTAACTGTAAACGAGCCGCGTACACTGTAACTATCGTACATAGTTTGGTGCCTTTCGATTTGCAAAACGCTTTTTGTTTGCTCTCTTTCGTTTTTAGCACTTCCATAAACGCCGAAGACCACGTCAAAGAGGAGCAGCAATTCTTTCGCCTCGGGCTCGGAGCTTGGCCATGGCCACTTCGAACAAGTTAGGCCACTTCTTCTCGACTTCTTTCTTGGCCAAGCTCCATAACGGTAAGCGATGCGTTCCCTGGAATTCGGACGCCGGAATCTGGAGCCCATCCAGATGCGGGATCTTGCCCTGAATGACAGGTAGCGCCTGTCCGCTACTCACAATCTTTCCCAAAATAGAGCACGATCCGGGCGGCGGGCTTGCAACTGGTGTGTGGATTCTTGGGTCTGGATACGTGATACGAGATGCGGGATGGCGACGCGACTGCACCTTGCGAAAGCCAGAAGCCGACTGACCGACCACCGCTCAAGGTTCTCCAGAAGGCCAGGCCAGCCCCGGTCTTCGGCGTCTTCGGCGTCTTCGGCGTCTCCGGAGAAAGTGGCAGCAGCGAAGAGCAGGTCGAAGAGAGGCGAGCCCAGCTCTCTTACCACCTGTTTCTTGGCCAGTTACCTGTTCGGGCCATAAAAGAAGGTTTAGACTCGAGGGGATTGGTGGTTGCCTGCGACCATTTTGCAAAGACCTCCTCGATTAGCAGGCGTCCTTTCGAGACATCGTGCTACCCCCGTCGAGTGCCTACTTGGGCGGATTATCGGCCAGCAACCCTCCGGAGGGCCCCTTTGTTGCCAATTTTCGCGCATTTGCATTGTCTTCGCGGCTTAGTTATGCAAATCTCAAGTGCCTGGCCCGAGATTCGCCAACATCTTGTTACATATGCTAATTTTTCAACTCCTTCCCGGGTGTGTAGCTGTTGACATTGCCGTGTTTCCAAAACATTGCCGAATGCAATTACGAGTGCGCGAATGTAATGAGCAACTAACTGCATTTGCATAGGTCCCCCGGCCTGGGAAAACTGCATAATCCGATGAAAAGGGGATTTGCGGTGAGTTTGCAAATCAGTCAACACTTTTGCAGGCTTATGAGCTCGCTCATTATATAGGAATTTGTCTAGGAGAGGTTTTGGGAACTATCACTCGAATTGCATACTTAATTACAGGGACTTAAGGGACCTAAAAATAGAACTGATAGGACTTAGAAGGACTTTGTAGTACTCTCAGGGTCAATTCAAAACTTGTTAGGAAACTAAGATGATAGTTTAGTATGATTGACCATCCAATTTGAGATTATTTATTGTGTAATTCTAGATGTGTCTTATAAGAAAAGGAAAACCCTAATAAAAACCGTGTAGTTTAAGGGATCTAAAACTAGTATAGGCCTTTTAGGGACGTTGCAATATGCTTAATAATTATCCACCACTTGTTAAGAAACTAATAAACTAAGTTTAGCATGGTTATTTACTATGTAATCCTAGATGTTTGTATTATAAAATGTTTACATTAATAATAAAATATAATGTCTAACCCCGGTGGCTTTTTCGGTTACTTGAAATAAACAAAAAGTTACCAAATAAGAACTTAACTAGATGAGCGGAAATTATTTAAATATTATTATCAATAACTTAGATGGTATTACAATACAAGGTTGCAGATTATAACGCATCTAGCTGCTTAATTCTTTCTCAATTCGCAGTTGGTCCAAGGCCAATCTACTTCCTTAGATTACTGAAGAAACTCCCGTAGAACTTTTCTGCCTTGCACTAATTAGCAGTGCAATGCCTCAGCGACACCCATTTCCTATCAATTGTCTGGATTTTTTAGGAGCCATCCAATGTCTAGGCAAATGAACAGTCCCGACGGAGACACAGACAGTGCGTCCTTTGGTCGCGGATGTTCCCAGGCTCCTTAAAATGTGCAGATCCTTCGGGAGACACGCAGCCGTCGCGCATCCTTCGTTTCGGGGCAAAATCTTCTCAAGACAAAACTTCACACGGCCAGCGCGGCTAGAAATTTGAATAAAACGCTGCATAAAAAATTGAAAGTGGTAAAAAAAAGTGAAAAAACTTCACCAAAAAAAAAAGATCGAAGAAAAAAATTATTTATCATTCCGTTCGTGTGCGTGTGCGAGTGCGAGTGAGTGAGCGATCGTTTTATACCTGAAGGATCGTCAAGCGGAGGCAAATAGATAAGGAGTGGTGGTGGTTGCGTCTTCGTCCTGCGTCCTTCGTCCTGCGTATGCAAATCGCTCGCCCGAGTCCGCGATGATTCCCTTTCAATTCGAACAAAGCCGAGGGTCGCCGCCCTGTCCCCTGGCCACACATGTTTCGTCTGCGTTTTTTCTGCCTTAATCGTCCTATTTGAAAAAAATGATTAAACCCTTTCGTTCGGTGCCCATTTTTTTCCTAGATTTTTCCCCGTTTTTGAAGGTTCTTCTTGGTTTTTTTCTACAACATTTTTTTTTTGCGCTAAAGTCATCCCGTTGTTGTAATTTTACTTTCCGTGAGAACGCGAGTTGGGGTCTTGGGAAGGGTTCCGAATAATTAGAAATCGGAGGTTCAGGTGTCGTGTTTCGGCAACAGTTCTATGAATGGTGATTGGTGACTTAAAGTTATATTAGATAAGGATGCTTGAAACCTATGCAAACTCTTGCCTCAACAACACAAACCTTAGTCCAAGGACTTGGAATAAACGTCTCAAAAACTTATGCTAATCATTGCCTCAAAAACAAAGGTCCTGGGCCTAGTTCCTTGCGGTTGTAGTTGTCAAAGGAGCTCGATTTAGCTCGATTTATATGCCTGTATAATCACACTGCCTGCATGGAGACGGATCAAGGCCCGGGTCGTGGCCTGCATGGCAAGCAATTCACCCCCCGCGGTGATGGATGGTGATCGTCTTGGGTCGGATGGGATGCCATCGAAGATCTGACCGAGTTTTCCATATCCGATTTGCATATCCGAGGGTCGCGAGGGGTGCTCTCGATGTCGGGCAAGGGTTTGTCATGGGAACAAAGGAGGCATTCAGCGGCGAAGAATGGGCGAGATCAATATTTGAGGTAATTAATTAACAGCATCAATATTGGAAAGGAGAAACCAATAACCATATTCACATTTGCCAATCAATTGATTGACAATTCAATGTTATCTTTGATGTTTTCAGCGAAAGTCAAATGGCGGTGGCAATTTTAAAATTTAAATGGTTCTTTTGGTCTTAAGTTGCAAATATATTTCCATTTGTTTGTCATCACTATTTTGCCGGAGGTATATTTTAATAAAATCGTTTTTTGAAAATATTTTTTAGATCCATTTCTGTTGTATATACCCCTTTTAAAGTAGATAATCTAAACTTTAAATTCTAAATATTTAAACTTTAATTATAACTAAAACTATAAACTAAATAATTTAAAACTGTTAAGTTGGTTTCAAGCTGTTATAATATAATATCACAAAGTTATTCCAATTTAATTTTCAATTAATAATGACAAATATGTAATTGTGCTTAACTTGAGACACGAAATCGATTGAAATTTTTGTACAAGCATTTGACAGCAGCTATAAGCGATATAGGGAAAATCAAAATTCGAATACGAAACAAATTCCTTTCATCGTTTTCCAAGCGTTTTCCAAATACAATATTTCCCTCCAAATTAATATCCTATTGTTTTTCCCCTCAAGAAAAAAACGGGAATTGTAAGGCCGGGAAAAGGTTGCTGTATCGGCTGAAGGGTAATTTCGAATTTGTACTGCGCTGCGGCCACACTATTGTCTTGGTACGTTTCAAAAATAACGAATCCGGAAGTAAATTAACAATGCTTCTGCCGCACCTGCTGCGAACTGCTTGCACTTGCTGAACCGTGCACTCGGCACCTAGCACTTGGTTCATCTATTTTCCCTTCATCATAAAGCAATGTTATTTGGGGAACACAAATTCCACCTGCAATAGCCAAATTTTCTCTACATTTTCGAGTAATTTAAACTTCGCGCAAATTTCTTAATAATAAAATAGTAAATAATTCAAATTATATTGCCAAGTGCAAATTTTCAAAGTTCCCTCCACAATAAGGGTTGCTGCACCGGCTGCAAGGAATTTAGGATATTTACGTTGCTTCGCTGCGGTCACACTAATGCCCAGGTACGTGTCCAAAATCATGAATCGAAAGTAAATCAACAATGCTTCTGCATCTGCTGCTGCTGCCGCGAACCGCTTACAATCGCTAAACCCTGCACTCGGCTCCTGGCCATCCGACTGCGGCAACAGATGCGACCCGTCGGCCGAACTCGACAGTTCGCAGGGAATTCCCCGCAAGCACCTCCCCGCAAATCACGTCAAGAACACGAAAGCAACAACAACAACAACGACAACAACAACAATCTCGACACCAGGTCGCATTCCAAGGAGGAGAAGCACAGTCGCGGGCAGTTGAATAGGAGAACATGACAGCCCGGCCCGTCCAGCGCAGCCTTTGGGCCTCCGGGCTGTTGGTGATGCTGCTCCTGCTCTACTGGACGCACTCCACCGGCGGCTACTTTGCGGCCCTCGACGAGACGGAGACCAACAAGAACTGCTTCTGCGAGGTGCGTAGAGGTTGGGCCAACAGATTGGTAAAGGTTTCCCTTGGGCAGCGGCCAAGTGTTTCCCCTGACAAGGGTTAAGGCTTTCCCTGTCCAAGGGTAAAGGTTTCCCCTAAGGAAGAGCAAAGCTTTTCCCTGGACTAGGGAAGGGTTTCCCCTGACAAGGGTTAAGGCTTTCCCTGCCCAAGAGTAAAGGTTTCCCCTAAGGAAGAGCAAAGCTTTTCCCTGGACTAGGGTGAAGGTTTCCTCTAGGAAAGGGTAACCAAGAGGGAAGACTTCGCCTAAGGAAGGGTAAACCTTTCCCCTACAAAAGAGTGAAGGTTTTCCCTAAGGAAGAGCAAAGCTTTTCCCTGGACTAGGGTGAAGGTTTCCTCTAGGAAAGGGTAAAGGTTTTTCCTAACCAAGAGGGAAACCTTCGCCCAAAGAAGGGTAAAGCTTTCCCCTAGAAAAGAGTAAAGGTTTTCCCTAAAGAAGGGTTAAGAGTAAAAGTTTATCCTACTTAAGGGTAAAGCTTGCCTCCCAAAGCTTTCCTCTAGATCAAGGTAAAGCTTCCCCCAACACGAGGCTAAAGGTTTCCCCTAGAATAAATCTCGATCGGCCAATAAGACATCTCCCTTTGTTCTACCCTTAGCTGGAGGGCTCCATCAACGATTGCAGCTGCGATGTGGACACCGTGGACCACTTTAACAACATGAAGATCTACCCGCGCCTCCAGAGCCTGCTCGTGAAGAACTTCTTTCGCTTCTACAAGGTTAACCTGAAGCAGGAGTGCCCCTTCTGGCCGGACGACAGTCGCTGTGCCATTCGCTTCTGTCAGGTGGAGAACTGCGAGGAGCAGGCCATCCCGCAGGGCATCAAGGAGAAGGGCGAGCAGAAGGGAAAGTCGGCTGCGTTCAAGGTGAGTTTGGGCGAGCTTGGCTTAGCCTCTGGGCTGGCTTGCCCCGGCTTGGGTTTCCCATTAACACAGACCCGCTATCGAGCACGACCACGTCCCCTTATCTGCATTATTTTTGCGCCGAAGCGGCTGAAATCGCGGGCTGCTACTTCGCACTATCTACCTGCACGTTCAATGGGTTTGCAGGTGATTTATTTTCAAACAAAAGAGAGGGGAAGAGGCAGGGGCAGAAGCCGGAACGAAAGCAGATACTCGCTTGTAATCATCATTCCATTGAGCGTTTCGCAGGCAATGATGTGGCCTTTGGCTGGTGACGTGGTCATTTATCCGCCCCCGCTTGTGAGGCGATGATTGAAGTGGGATAAGCAAATGTGAAATCAAACTTCCCCAAAATGCCGAGCCCTACGGCCACCCACCCACATGTGAACCTTTAAATCGGCAATCATATTGTAGATCTCTGGCTATTTTTAGTGCCCAAAACCACATTGTTAATTGTTGACTCTATGCAAACAAGTGGGAGCCAAGTGGCTTACTTGTTACCCCGACTGTTTGCGCAGTTGCTGGGCGTTACACAATTGACTTACTGACTTCCTGGTCGCTTTCTTTTGGCAGTACACACGCGAGGCGCAGGCGGACGGCGGCGCCGGCTGCTCGGAGGTGGAGGACTTCGACAGCGCCCTGGGCTTCCTTGACACGAGCATCAGCGATCAGGCGCACCGCGAGTTCGAGCTCTGGGCCAAGCACGACGAGGCCGAGGAGGACTTCTGCATTGTGGACGATCACGAAGAGGGCTCGCAGTACGTGGACCTGCTGCTCAATCCAGAGCGGTACACTGGATACCGAGGGGAGTCGGCGCACCGCATCTGGAAGAGCATCTACCTGGAGAATTGCTTCGGGGGCAACAACGAGACCTCGAGCAAGTTCTCCAGCTATGTCCCCCATTTGGATTTGAGGGACGTGTGCCTCGAACAGCGAGCCTTCTACCGCATCGTCTCCGGCCTGCACTCCAGCATCAACATCCACCTGTGCTCCAAGTACCTGCTCTCCGAGTCCAAGGACTTCCTCGATCCCCAGGGCATCTGGGGGCCGAACGCCAAGGAGTTCAAGCGCCGCTTCAGCCCCGAAACGACGGGCGGCGAGGGACCGCACTGGCTGCGCAACCTCTACTTCATCTACCTCGTGGAGCTGCGCGCTCTGGCCAAGGCGGCGCCGTATTTGCGGCGGGAGGATTACTACACGGGCATAGCGGAGGAGGACGACGAGGTGAAGCTGGCCATTAACGATCTTCTGAGCGTTGTAGAGTAAGTACTCACCGCACAAGTTGGATAATTGGCTGGGGATTAATGGCCTTCCGTCTTTGCAGATCCTTCCAATCGCACTTCGACGAGAACGCACTCTTCAGCAACGGAATTGCATCGATCAAGTTCAAGCACGACTACAAGGAGAAGTTCCGCAACATATCGCGCATCATGAGCTGCGTGGGCTGCGACAAGTGCAAGCTGTGGGGCAAGCTGCAGACCCAGGGCCTCGGGACTGCCCTCAAAATCCTCTACTCGGAGAAGCTCAACCTGGCCACGGAGAGCGGGCTGTGGGACAAGCCGCACATCGAGGCTGATCCCATTTTCCGCCTGTCGCGAACAGAGATTGTGGCGCTCTTCAATGCCTTCGGCAGGTGCGTAAATATTTTCTTTGCTATCAATGAGAAGACTATAAATGTATGTCCCACCTGGCAGATTGTCCAACAGCATATTCGAGATGGAAAACTTCCGGCGCGTGCTGAGATAACCCGGATGATCGACTGAAAGTTAGAACTTGCTCTTAGTTAATCCGCGCCCCCCCATTACCTCGTAACCTCAACCACTTGTGACCGGCCCAGGGGTGGCCGACGCAACCGCCCGGACAAGCTGCTTCCTTGTACATACGAAAAACATTCACCTAGGCTACTTGTACTTTAGCGCACCCCTTTTACCAACTACCTTGACAACCAAAACCCCCATAAACGAATGTTACCCAGGAGGATGCAGGTGTTTAGTATAAGTTAAGATAGTATTTATTATAGACCGAAGATCCGTGAGCAACCTTGATGGAAAGGTAAACGCATTGTGCAATAATTCGACCTTACGACACATACACCAGAGTAATGAAAATAAACGTTGCTAGATATAAACACTGTGACCCATCCATCCCTGGCAACATCTCCATCTCCATCGCAACCGAAAGCGAAACCTGAACCGGGCCTAGCAACCCAGTTGTTTGCCTTCCCGGCGGATTCGGCTTTTTGTGGCATTTCCAAACTGCCGCCCGAACGGATCTGTTAGACTAAGTATAATATATTTTTTGTCGGCGAGATGGTTGTCCTGCAAGTGAAACGAGGCGATGAGACGCTCTTCCTCTTCGAGACCGGAGTCGGCGAGAAGTCCGACACCGTGCTGCGCGACCTGGTGGCCATCCACAACGGACAGCTGAAGGTGCAGCGCGTGTGCATGGAGATCGAGGAGCTGGCCGAGCACGGCACCATGCTGCCCAACGAGATGGTTGGCCTCAACGAGGACCAGATCGAGGAGCTCAAACTCAAAGATGTGTGGGCCGAAAAGTGCATTCCGTCGGGCGGCTTCACCTTCAACAAGGATCCGCTCCTGCGCCGCAACGGTCAGCAGCCGACAGAGGCCATGCAGAAGATGCTGGCCAAGGCGATGACCGATGCCAAGGCCATGGTCGATCGGGTAACCCAGACGCACTCGAGGTAACCTCTACAAGTCTAATGCGTTTGCCTTTAGCGACTAGCCAAATCGTCGAAGGCCTTGACCCTGAAAATGGTCGAGGAGGCCATGAATCTCTTGCGCGGAGCCGTTACCATCGTCTATCCGATGCAGCTGCCGCCCCACGACACCATACGCATGGAGTTTGCCAACATGGAGGACCTGAGCGGCACCCAGGCCTCCAAGGAGGTGATTGAGCCCTCGAAGGCCCAGCTCTGGTTTGCCGGCCGGCAGATCCTGATGGGCAAAGTGTTGAGCGAGTACTTGGGTCACAACGACAAGACCAAGGTGGGTTTATCCCTCCCCCCGCCTCGTCCCCCTTGGAATAGCTTATATTAATTAGTCACCATCCAGGTGGTGGTCAAGATCAATCAACTGGGCGACGGACCGCCGGGCAGGGAGGCCGTGATAAACGAGCAGCTGCGCCGCCAGATGATGGCCGAATCTTATCGCCGCCAGGAGGAGCTAAAGGTAGGCCTGCACACTGTTTATGTAGAGAGAATTCCAAATGCTTTATTGCTAATCGGGTATAAGTATATCAGATATATGTAGGTACTGGGCTCCTCCGGCTAAACTAGTTTAAGAAAATGCTTGAATATTGCATAGCTACTAAGTCGAGAGTTAAGGCGAGTAGTCGGACGCCTAGATGTCCCATTGTAAATGTCTAAAGGATCTGCTTCCTTGGTCGGTCTGTGCAGATGTCGGTTGTTTTTCGATATAACTATATATGTATGTTAGTTTGTAAATGCCACTCGTCTAAGGCGCATCTGCTAGAGTGTAGGATTGGTGTTTGTCTCGCTTTCGCTCAACCAGGCGGATAAAGCTCTCGTTCCACGTTGTTGTCCTGGTGGGAAAATATATACACGTTCTGTGATTATCCTGCGGCAAGTAAAGATCCACTCCGCTCCAACGATTCCTTTGCTGTGTTGCTGTGTAAACATTGTATAAATGCGCTGAGTAGAATTTAAATTCAGTTCGCCTTGTGCTCCACTGCACAGGTCCGTAAAGTTTGGTGCTGTTTGTTTCGGGACTCCCTCGGGAATCCTCATCGTTTGTTCGGGGTTGCCTAGTAACCTTCGTGTAATCATCCCCTTAAAGTATGACCAGTGGCTTCTCGGGCACATCGCATTTGGCGGCTTTCTCCTGGTCCTGGTCGAAGTTCTGTTCGCTAGTCCCTGAATCACCGGCGGGACTGAGTGGTATCAGGGACTTGGTGCTGCCAATCATCTCGTGGTTGTCCAAGGGGAGGCCGTGCTCGTGCAGATCCGGCTCGCCCATGCCCTGGTGCTCCAGGTCAACGACATCGTCGTCGGTGTCGTACATCTGATCCGTCTGCTTGTTGGCCGCAAAGTCCTGGTCGTGGTCCGAGTCATCGCCTGCGCACACGCAGCGCATCTTGGCATCGTCTCCCACCTGCAGGCAAAAGTTGGTTAAATAGTTTATCGCGATTTGCGGCTTTAACTGCTCCGCCCACCTTGACGGACTTGGTGATGATGCAGAGCGAGATGGAGGAAACCACGAACAGCACAATCGGCACAATCAGTGACACTAACAGCTCCCTGTAGACCTTGTCCAAATCGTAGCGTGCCACCACAAACTCCACATTCGAGTCCTGCAAGACGGAAATGGAAACCTGAGGTGAACTGATACTAGGCTGGGGATACATATATATGTATATATGTATACGCATGTAAATGGCGAATAAACGACACTGAACCTTGTTGTAGTAGCACTGGTAGCGTGACTGGGCGGTGTTGTTGTCCCCGTCGTTGCCATAGCGCGCCACAAAGTCCTTGCACTCCCCGCGCAGTGTGTTAACACATCCCTCCAGGTTGATGTACAGTTTCTTCCAGCTGTAGATGGTCAGGTTGGCCTGGTTCGGCAGGAACTTCTGCTCGGGATCCACCGATCGTGTGCTGTTCTCGTAGATGGCCCAGAACTGGGTGAAGTTCATGAAGGGAGCGGGCAGAGTGTCGTGCTCGAGCAGCGTGCCATTCAGGCAATCGGTGGCTCTGCATTCGGGTTTGGTATATATAATTACTCGTTTGCATATTGCATGGGATTGGGTTTCACTTACGTGATGCGGTTGTCCGACTCACGGGTGACCGTGGCGCAGTTGGTCAACAGGTTGCCATCGTCCTCCTTCCAGAACTCGGTGGGTTCGATGCGCACGCCGTGCTCGGATCCGCGGGCCTGGTTGAAAGCCACTGCATTCTCACAGTCGGCGGCTATGACATTGTCCTCCTGATTAGGGGTAATGCAGTTTTAGTAAGATTATAGAGGTTATAGCACGACACTTACATGCATGATCAGGGTGTTGACATTGGCGGTGGTTATCTTGGAGCAGTAACGATCGCAGGTGAAGGGCTTCTTGATCTTGGTGCAGTGCACTCCATGGCACTCGAAGAATCCGTTCAGCTTGGTGTTGTCCTTCTGCGAGTTGAGCGTGTGGCCATCGGCCTTGTGGTGGCATAGGAAGAACTCGGACATGTTCTTGCAGTGACCTGTGGGATGTTAATTGGGATTATAAAAGAGTAAACCTTCGGGGAAACTGCTGGACTTGCCGTTGGAGCAGTTGAAGACTCCGCGAATGTTGTTGCAGGCGGTGCCGTTGTTGCAATTGAATTTGTTCAGCCGACTCATGTCAATCTATAAAGGAAAATATAGATAATGGCCTTTCAATGATCGTTAAACTCTTGTGGCGCCACGGGCCCATAAAGACTACTCAACATGCCCCATCGACTGCCCATTAGGAGGAGGCTCAACCTTAAGCGAGGGACATTGCGGGGATGAGTCATGGATGCCCAAGACGATGACGTCTTTATTTGCGGCTGCTTTGTTCTTGTTTTGGATGGGGGTGTGGTTCTTAGAGGTAGTGTTACTAGTCAGCGCAAACTTTGAAAGTTGTCGTGTCCCCAGATATAAATAGTCCGGAATGTGAGGTTGATTTGGTGTCATGATTGTGAGGAAACTAAGCCATGCTTGCCATCTATATCCCGGTACAAATAATGCCAAGTAAAGCACTCACCATCGCACAGGAGGTGTTGGTCACCCGCGTGCAGTTGTTGAGTTGAATGTCCGTCCCGTTGCGGCGCACCACCGAGTGGATTTGGGGGCAGAAGCCACTGGTCCTGGTCAGGCACCACTCGCCGCAGGAGGCCCAGGGGCAGTTGTTGGGCATCTGCCTGTCCACCGTCTGGCACATGACCGGATCCAGCTCGAAGCCCGATTTGAAGGCCCTGAAAGCGTGCAAAGTTCGCTGGTTAATAAAACATTTTTTGGGGGGTCGGAGCAGGGACCCACTTGAGGGAGGGCGAGTAGATGGCCACGCTCAGGTAGACGATGGACACGCAGGACAGCACCATCGTCAGCTGGCACAGGCAGATGGCGCGACAGATGCGCTTGTCCTGCTCGGGAATCAGGCGCGGTTTGTCCTTGCGCCGCGCCATGTCCTCGCGAAGTGTACCTGGGAGCGGGTCTAATTCGCGGCTAATTTACGACTTGTTGATTTGGCGGCCCACCTTCCGGCCGAGCAGCTCCTCTTCCCCAAATCCTGATTGTCTATCGCTGGCGTTTCACCCTGCGACGTTTTCAAGGTGATTTCTTTTTTGTTTGCTGGGCGGGTGGGGTATCTTTTCGGGTGGTTCGGTGGGTGGTGGGTGGTGGTTGCTTGGGCCAGCGAGTGAGTGCTGGGACTTTAAAACTACTTGTTCCGGTGGGAACGGATGGAGTGTGGGTTTTGGGAGTGTGGAATTGGAACTGGGACGACGACTTGGTATTTCGTGAATGAGCGAGCGCAGGCTATTTGTGAGGCCTTCCTTGGGCTGGCGACTGAATCGACGGCCCCGTCCACGTCCGCTCTGGGCAGCAACTGAGTCCTGACTGACTGACTGACTGACTGAATCCGGGAGCGGATGGCGTGCGGATAGCCAGGGCTGCGCACTCTTACTTTTCTGTTCGAAAGCGAAAGTGAAAGGCCAGGCCAAAACAAACCCCTGACTGGGACTGAAAAGGAAACAGAAGCAGGAGCGGGAGCAGGGATGGAGCCAGCTCAACAAATGGTTCCAGGACCTGTATATCACGCCTGCGCCTGGAGAATGAGAGCTGCCTTTGGCACCTTTATCCTTTATCCTTCATCCGCCGCTCTGTGTGCCCTCGTTTGACCCAAAATTGTCGGAAAGAAAACATCTCTTGTTTAGCATTTCTCACATTTGTTTTTGTTTCTCTTTTTTTTTTTGTTTTATTTTTGAATTGTTTATTAAATAGGCCGTTAGCGGGTTTAATTTGTTTATTGATAAAGACACGTTAAGTAAAAAATTTTAATCGTTTTGCATTCAAATTGGTTTGTTCTTCGGTTTGGTTTGTATGATTTAAAAAATTCTCATAAGCAACGTGCGTTATATCGGTTCTGCTAAGCTATATGTTCTTGTATATATATCTATATTAATATATATCCGTTAGATGTTTGCTTTTTTACATAAGATTGTTAAAACTATTTCAAAAATGTCGAGAGTGTCCAGTGTCCGTGTCCCAATGTGAGTGTTCGTGTTTGTGTGTTTTGTAGGCGTTTTTTGTATTAGTAATCTTTTGGTTCCGCTGCTTATCCCCATGGATTGCATCTGGTATCTTGTGGTTATAATGTATCTTGTATCTGCCCCTCCGCCCCGTGTTTGGGCGGCATCGGTTCTATACAATTTGCCTTGGTTTGGTTTGATTTGGTTTGATTGGTTTTCTCGTGTTTATACGTTAGTTATACGAATTTACTTAATATTTTTATGACTACTATCACAATTTGTTGAAAACAAGCGATTCTTTAATTGGTATTGTTATTATTTGTGTGTGGAATTCGAAGTCGAGAGTGGCGCAATAATTATGGGGCGGAGCATCGTGTGCCGCCTCCAAAAGCCGCTTCAAAAGCCAAATTTCAAAGAATTTCAAACGAAACGACAGGCATACGAGTATATGTTTAACAATAATGGGTCTTGAGCGCTAAATTTCGAATAAAATGGCTGAGAAAAAGTTGTGTCCTCCGACGATGCTCCGCCGTAATTGGTTGTATATTTCGATTTTGTTATATTTTCTTGTGTCTATCCGATGTAATGGCAAATGGCAAATGGCAAATGGAAAATGGCTAATGGCAAATGGCAATCATTGTATATAATGTATATCTAGATAAGCTATGTGTTCGTGGTACAGACTACAAATTTGAATTCGCTATTTGTTAAGGGCTTTAACTAAGATTATTTTGCTAGTATTCCATATCATCATCTTCGTCACTGTGACACAGAAGTTTGCTAGAATTGGAATTCGATTCGAACAGAGTTCTTAATCAATGCTAATCAGATAAAAGCGTTAAATATATGAATGCTGGTTAAGTAGATCGGGTTAAACGGTTCATGCCATCTAAATTCGGGATTAAGAAATACTTGTAACAGATTAAAAGCATGCAAAAACATTTTCTACAGCCGTTCTAGAATTATTTATAGTTTGTAAGGAGAAAAATTCGATATGTACCATAATTAGTTATACAATTAATGTGGAAAAGATAATGGGAAATGCCAGGGACTGCGGTGTGAACTAAGAGCGAAACCTGAACTGTACTATATAGTAGTTCATCTGCAAAGTTAGCGATAATATTCTTGTGGTTTGAGTATCGTTTTTGTGAGATCGATTGTTTGTGTTTGAACACGAAATTCGCTTCGGATTCGATTATTTTTCTTGTGCGATTGAGAGAAGAGATCCTCGAGAGGTGTGCGATGCTCTAAGACTACGATTGAGGGAGTACGAGTATTTTGAAAGGCAGCAATTGCTAAGGACACTTCAGAGTAACATTTCGGTATGGATTTCTTTCGAGTGTGTGTTTTTGGTTCAGTGAGAAGCAAACTGGGTGCAAATTGTCCGAATCTCTGGGATTCTGGGATATATAAATGATATATCTATGAAATACCATCGCACTTAACCTATCACAATACATTCTGTTTGGTTTCTTGATCAACGTTCAGGCACTCTGGCTTTGATTGGATCATATTCAAAATACATTCAGGGACAACGACTTTTCCGTATTACATTTCATGCAGTTAACGATCCTGGAAATAATTCAGAGTAGTAAAGAGAAATATAACGAACGAAATGGAAACAAAACTCGGATTGGATTAGATTATGTTGGTTTTTCGTATGGGGTTTACGATTCAGGCCAATAGCTTAAACAAAAGGATATGGTATAGGGTACATTCATTCGACAAGACACGGGAACAATCAAATCAGGAGTTTTGTAAGTTTTTGTCTTCATACAAGGCACAGTGAGCTATGGTTTTTGGTTGGTTTCTGATTTTTTGGGGGGAGTGTCTTCTACTACAATATACAGATACGGAAACGGTTACGGTTACGTTTACGGGGCTATTAAATTTTTGCCAAACTCGCAATGAATGAGAACAAGATGCAGGACAGCGCTGGACATGAAGCTAGCAATGGCACTCACTCTTCCTTGGTCGGGAACTTCTCGGCGTAGACCCGCGAGGACTTGTTGCAGGCCTTCTCGCAGCAGGGACAGTACCAGTAGCTTAGCACCCCGATCGAGATGGCGAAGAGCACGTTCGGTATGATCAGCGACAGGATCAGGTGGTACAAATTGTTCTCCCACGAATACCGGCCGATCACCACCTCCGGATACGCTCGGCTGTAGTAGCAGGGAAAGGGCTCCCCAATGTGCGAGAATCTGTTTTAAAAAATATGGTTTTATTTTTGGATTCCGATGCTATACTATAAATAGTCCCTTGCAAACACTCACCCGTACTGCCTGGCAAAGACACTGCAGTTGGTCGTGGGCGGGTAGCCACAGCCCTCCGAATTTATCAGGAATTTGGTGTAGCTCACATCCCAGTTGACCGTCTCCAGGTCCCTTGGACTGCGCTCCCATTCGCTGAAAGGGATGCGCGTGTAGTTGACAAACAACTGATGGCACCTGCACCAAAAGATTCGTTAGATTAAGCACTGAAAATGCAAGGCATTGATCTCACTTGGTGAGTGATGAGGTGCAGCCTTCGCGGCAGGAGCTCCAGCTGCAGTTCTTGATGCCCTCCGCATAGATGTGGTCGATCACGATGCAGGTCACCGGCACCGGATCGTAATCGGCGATGATCGTTGAGATGGCGGGATCCACGACGAAGGGTATCAGGAAGAGGAAAGTGAACACCGACAAAATGGCAGTCGTACCTGCAGGGACAAATGTATTAGCTTGTGTTACAAATAGGAGTAATAAGTTAGTTATCCTACCAAGGCACACGGAGGTATAGAACTTTGCCTTTTCGAGCACCGTTTCGATCTCGATCTCCTCGCGCTTGGCCTTGAGGGCGTCCACGCACCCGCTCCCCGGTCTCACCGGGGACTGGCAGGCGGATCGCATCGAACCCGAGCCAGATCCGGAACCAGAGCCCACTGACCCGCATGCCGAGCCCGCCGTGGAGCCGCACCGGCTGCTGGTCAGGCTGATCTTGCTGGCGGAGAGCGTCTGGGCCGAGAGCGTCGGACTCGTGGGCATCGACGTGGTCGTCGTCAGCGTGGAGCTCTTCTTCATGGCGTTGGCGTAGGTTTGTCTTGTTTTGTTTGGATTTTGTTTCCGTTTTGTGTGGGTGCTTAGATTGTAATTGGATCGGTAAAAGCCTTTAAAATGAACACCGCTAACATTCGCTGCTTTCTACAACAATTAAGTTCTACTCCCTCGGTCTCGTACTCGCTTTGTTTTTTGGTTTTGTTCTTAGCCTACTTTTCTAACGTTTTCTCGCTATCCCAGTTGCCTTATTTTCATAGCCGAAATGGAAAATGTTTGCCGTTAAACTATTTGTGTTTTTGCACTCGTTTTTCTTGTTCTTGTATATTGGATTAGATTATCTAAGTTAATGCTTATTCCTTTTGCTTCTTTAGTATTTGTTAAGGTTAACTTGTTCTTTGACTCCGTCGACTAGTTTGTTGTCTCGAGATTTCTTTAGCTTTTTCTATATTAAATTTTTGATCACGCATCCCTCCTGCTCTCTAAGTCATCTTTGAATTCCTCTGCCTCCTCTCCCGGTGACTGAACCTTGTTCTGTATCCTTTTCAGCTGCTTTTGGTGTCAGTTTGTGTGTTTGCTGTGCATTTGGGAGTGTGTAGTTTATTTCCTAAATAAAACTAAGTTCCATAATAGCAAAAATTTGTAATTTAATCACCGCCCTACTCCCTTCTCTTCTCGGTAAACCCCTCGTCTATCCTACAGTTCCTGTGTCAGCCTCTGGCCCTAGTCCCAAAAAAATGGTCAACTAAATAGTCCACAAAAAATTATACTAATATTGTCTTCGGATCTGGCGATCGTCGTGTCTTGCCTCGCATGTGGTGTACAGTTTCGGTTGCTTAGTTTCTCAGGAGTGTCCT
The DNA here is from genome assembly GCA_021223825.1 of Drosophila ironensis. Lineage (NCBI taxonomy): Eukaryota > Metazoa > Arthropoda > Insecta > Diptera > Drosophilidae > Drosophila > Drosophila ironensis. The sequence goes on from JAJJHQ010002763.1 coordinate 1,344,556, forward strand.
TGCAAGCCTCTGAGGTGTGGTCTGTGTATCCTGTGTCCTGGGTGTGTGATTGAGTGTGAAAAGTTCGATGGAAGGATTACAAAGAATTTCAAGTTGCTCGATTGTGTTTCTGACTCTTTTTGCTTGTTGTGCCCGGCTCCAATTATTGCAAAGCGAAGACTCCAGTTTGGTGAACCGGACTATCTTCCTGGAGCAGAGGAATGCCTGCAAAATAATGCGAGTAACACGAATTAGTCAAGACTTTTTCTCATTTCTAAAATGCATTCTCTACTTAATGAGGTACATATAAGGGGTGGAGTATAAAAGGGGGAATCTAGTTTGGGTAGCACTAGATAGATTTCTATATAATCGATAAAGCTATATCGGAGTAAAAAGTAAATCTCGAAATCTTAGAGAAGGTCGAAGGACTAACCATAGCACAAGAGAAAAACTAAGCTAATATGTCTTTAGAGAAAAATAGGTAGGTGATATATTCTTTGCATATGTGGATCAGGGGATTACTGCCTAACACTGCTCTATTGTCGAGCTTTTCTATATCTAAGACTGAGAGACCTACTTGGGTAGACCTCCCTCACATGTGGGCACTTGCAAAGGCTGTAAGTCGGCAGAAAAATCGGTTATAGACCCCAATTGCTTGGTGGAATCTGGAATGTCTCGCTTACGTGACGGATCTCATAGGGCCATAACCTCGTCGCCGCCTCCTCCGCCCATGTCGCCGTTTGTGGGTGCGCCCACGTTGTTCTTGTTCAGTATGGTCTCCGTGTCGACGCATCCCTTGAAGCGCATCTTGGCGTCGTCGCCCACATAGACGGTGCGCTGGCAGAGGAGCAGCACCGAGCAGGAGACGACAAAGAGGACGGACGGCACCACTGAGGCGAACACAAACTGGCGGTAGGTGACCTCCAGGTCGAAGCGGGCCACCACCAAGTCCTTCTTGGACGGGGAGTAGAAGCAGGGGAAGCGGGCCCGGGCATTGTGGTCGCTGCCGTCGCGTCCGAAGTCCTTCAGGAACTCCTTGCACTCGTCCATCAGTGTGTTCACACAGCCCTCGAGGTTGATCAACAGCCTCGACTCGTTCGAGATGGTCAGGTCGACATCCGGCGGTGCTATCTCCGGCACCGGCGTGGCCACCGACACGTGCAGGTGGCTCAGATATGTGAAATTGGTCAGGTCACTGAGCATGTTGTGCTCCAGGGTGGAGCCATTGATGCAGTCCACGGCGTCCACGCGGTCCGAGGTGTTCTTGATGAAGTAGCACGACGTCATGGCCACATTGTCGCTGGATTCGTTCCACACCTCCTCGAGCGTTTCCGCATTGATGGCATTCTGACACTGGGACAAGTACACCTTGTCCCCGCTCAGCACCACCACGTTCTTGTTGCGTGTCGGTATGTCCACGCACCGCCTGTCGCAGTTGTAGGGCGTCCTTATCTTCCGACACGTGCCCCGGCTGCAGGAAAACAGCCCGCTGATGTCCATGCAGTTGATCTTGCCCCGACGCCCCGAGCACTTGACCGGTGCATCGCTGTTGTGGAAGACGCACTCGAAGGCATCGGTGATGTTGAGACACTGGCCGGCCGTGCAGTTGAAGGTGCCGGTGAGGTTCTTGCACTCATCGTTGATGCACCGGGCCTTGTCCGCCCGATCCTGGTCTATGCCGTAGCACGTTTTGTTCGCCGAGTTCGTGCAGTTCTGGAAGATGAGGTTGCTGCCGTTGCTGCGCAGATTCACGTAGATCTGGATGCAGGCGCCGGAGGTCTTGCTCAGACACCACTCGCCGCAGCTGCCCCACTCGCAGTTGTCCTTGTTTACCGCCCGCGTGGTGGTGCACATCACTGGCGTGGGATCAATGCCGCTCTTGAAGGCCCGGGTGGAGGGCATGTAAATGGCCACCGTCAGATAGACCAAAGCCACCGAGCTGAGCACCAGCGTCATCTGGCAAATGCATATGGTGCCGCATATCCGATTGTCCTGCGGCGGGACAATCAGCTCCTCGCTGGGCACCTTCTTCTTACCCATTTCCGGCGGATTTAGTGGGCCTCTCGGTTGCCTTGCCTAGCTGCCTAGCTGGTGACGCGTTCCCCCTCGAAAGGCAGCCCAGTGGTTCGGTTAATCCCTCGCGTGCAATCCAATTAGGTGCTCGTCATGTCGCTTTTTAGTCTATCGATTCGAGTTGCAAATTGCGTGGGCGTTGTAGCTATTGTGGCGCGGTTGTGTCGCTTCTGGCTCGCACCGACTGTGTTATATAACCCTGCGTAGGTTGAGATTTTGCTCCGACTTTTGGTGGCGCCCAAGACGACCGCAAGAAATTTCGCAGGCTGCGCACGTTTCCAGCTTTTGCTCGTGGAGGACACGTTCTTTTTCCTATTTTTTTGGAGGCGACCCTATCGATTTTTGGCTAGCTAGTTGACCCTACAAATTCACTTTATTCACTGGCCCATACGGGTGCTCCTCAGTTGCATCACGTGCTCTGCTCCTTGGCTGCTAGTTGGGGGAAATTCACGGAGGAAACCTTAGCTCGTAGAATCTGCTGGCAATTATTGGCTTTATAATTTATCAACTATGGGTTGGGTAATTTTATATTAGGCAGCACTCGATTCGTGGTAATTATTTTTTCCCTTCAAATGAGCTGTGGCAGCTGCTGGCTCGTGACGTTTCTCCGACTGGCTGGCCCCAAGGCTTCTGCTTCTGCTTCTGCCTGTGCTCGAGCTTCTGCTCCGTATCCGGATTGGCGAGTGCATTCGGCTCGGCGTACCCCGTGTACGTGTTCTGGCTCTCCCGGCAGCTCTCCGCGTATCCTCCTCACTGACCGCCGACAACATGCCACGGCACAACACATCGTGGCATCGTGGCATCGTATTTCGCTCGTGGCGCGGTTCTCGTTCTGCTCTCGCAATTGGCACAAATCTCGGTCCTGCGCGCGCACACATTCATTGCAAAATCAATAGTTCCGCATTCACCAGCGGGCATCCTCCCGCCAAGCTGGCTCCAAGCGGGGCTCCCACTTCCACTCCCAGTCCCAGGTCCCAGCACGAGGCTTCCATTGATTAACTCGGCCTCCACATGGCCTGCCAGAGTGCAAGTGCACTGCCGAGTGCCATGTGCGATGTTCGGTGTGCGATAAAGGGTTGGGTGTTGTAGTAGCCCCCCTGGCCACGTTTATGCGTTAAGTTGGGCTTAAAGGTAGCTTACATGACAAAAACTCGTAGTTATTGATTAGATGACTTGTTTACAAATAGAAATCTTGTCTAATAACGATACATATTTGCTATATTTGCAACTAACTAAATCACAAATACAATTACTGATTAGTAAGAGTAGTAACACAAAAGGTTGCACGATGTGTAAGTACGAAACCTCGTCAATTTGATCGTTTCCGGGCATCAACCTTGTGTTTACAGTGGAAGGGTTGGGTAGGGGCTTGACTATGGGTTAATTGGTTGAGATATTGCAGCGTAGATGGCGCGGGAAGACACCTCCAGGCTGGGATCCGGCTGAGTGTTGTGATGTGGCGCCGGAACTGCATCCGCCGGAGAAAGATGCTGCGCACTGGAGATTGGCCGCCTCCGCCGCCTGTCAGTTGGGCTTGTGATTCTCCCACGAACTGGCGATGATCTTGACGGTGTTCTGGTTGAGCTTCGGCCCCAGGAGAGGATTCAGTTGGGCCAAGTAGCAGCACAACCAGAAGAGCCAACAGCAAACGGAGGCCAGCATGAAGGTGCAGCGCACCAGGTCCTGTTGCGGGGCCCTGGACATCGTGCGCGGCCCGAACTTGGCCACCGCCGCCCAGAAGGCGGTGAAGCAGATGATCGTCAGAATGGCCATGTCAGCTTTGCGTTTGCGTCAACAATTAATTTCTGTTTTTGTTAATCAGTTGGGGGGCGGGGAAACACACTAACGCGTGGCCAGTCATCCAAAGCTGCCGGTCGTTGCCTAACACTGGCACAGGCCTTTCGGCATTCACAACACCGACCAACAGATGGTTTGGCGCCACTCGAAAAATTTACAATATCTCTTAGTTCTCAAACTTTTCTACAAGTATTTCACTAAGTTTGAGCTTAATTTACGCTTTTTGGACAATTTGGCTTACAATTTGAATGTTATATCAGAAATTTTCAACTTAAAATGGGGATTTGTGTGGCCTTTAGCATTTCTATTCAATGTTTTTCACTTTTTAAATAATTTATATGGCCTACCATACACAAGTTCGAATTACGTTTATGTCAGCTTTTAAAACAAAATATAAATAAACACTCTTGACAATTAAAATAGTCCAGATATAGGTAAAAGCATACAGGTACTGCCTATATATGTCGAGAGTGTTTATTTGTATTTGAACTCACGAAATTGATAAACTTGGCAACCAAGGACAGAGCAGTAGGGTATTATTTTTGTCATAGCAATGACGAGAGTCAGTTGTTTCAACTTTCAAACAAGTTTGGGCAGTGCTATGACGTCTTTAAACAATCATAGCAGGATTTCTATAAACAAAGACAGGGTATCCCAAGAACTGAGTTGCACTTGTCAAATGACGATTGCCACCAGCACTTGGACACGCTCGATTTTTGTGTTTATCACAGGCCACATGGAATAATCAATGGCCGGAGGGGGAACTTCCAGTTGCACGCCAATCAATGGCGATGCGCTAGTAAGTAGGCAACGCTTTTTGAGGGTCATCGAGGGATCTCAATTCGATTTCCGTTTTGCATTTGGGTTCTTGTGTTCGCTGGCGGGGCTTAGGGCTACTCACATGTGAATTCCGAGCACTGTCCCAGCCTCGAGGGTGTTGAGGTTTATTTACGTTCCTGCCACTGGGCACGCACTCGCGGGACGGGACGGTAGGGGCGAGCTGGCTGATGTGATGAGATGTGGGTGGCGGGAGGTGGTGTTGGGAGGAGGGGGTGGTAGTGGTGAATGTGGGGGACTGTGGCAGGAGACCACGCACCAATACACTCTTGCAGCAGCAGTGGCAGTCACAGTTGCACGGTGTGCCATCCAATCCGTTTCATAATCCGCACACGGGTCACTCGATGCGCGGCCTGCTGGCTGCTGAACGGTTGTCCTTTGCGATCCTTAGCTAACCAAGTGCCAGAAATGCTGCGTTTCTGCACTTTTCCACCATTTCCCCGTGGCTGGGCGAGCCGAGAAAATTCCAAACAGGCGAACTCGTTACGTTTCCCTGCTGTTTACGCCACTTCTGACACTTCTCAGCTTTCGGGCACCAGCACTGGCACCACTGCCACTGTCTCTCCACCGACGGAGCTCTCCCCGGACCGAGGGCGCCTGCGCTGGCGGGCTTTACGTCATCGCTGGCCGCTGTTGCTCCCACGGGGAGTGTGGGACCGACCAAGCTTTGCCCAGTGCTGTCCAATTCGGAGAGAAGCTAAAATAACCCGAGGGTTGGCTAAACAAAATACTACTCCAATGTAATTCTTGGCAATTAAGAGTATTCAAAATTAAGTAGATAATTTATATTCTAGGATAAATTTCTAGATGGATAACATTTTATGCCAATCCTTTTGTAACTTCACAAAAAGGTGTCCCTCAACTTTTACTTCGGGAAACTTCGTAGCTTGTTGTGTTGGTAATGTCTCAGTGCCCCTTGTGCCTTGCATGGACGTCCTTGTTTTAAACAATAAATTCAATCTATAGCTCTTTTTAAGAAATCTATCATTAATATTGATTGTAGCCAAATGTAGCCGCTTAACAGCTAAATGGGGAACCCTGGACCGTGGTGGAGCTTGGCAAAGGTGCAGGCTAAAGCTCCGCTCCAAAGCTCCAGTTGGACTTGGGCCCTTAATTCCGCTGCAGCGTTGCCAGTGGAAGGCAGTCCTTTCGCTGAAGAGTTCAGCTGTCGTGTTGTCGCTCCGCTCCCTTGGTTGTCGTCTCTGTCTCCTTCGTGGTTGTCGTTGTCGTAGTCGTTGCTGCTGCTGCTGGTCGTCAATTGTCAAAGAACGCAAGAAGGCAAAATGCCACGAAAGAAATGCGGAACGTGATTGTTGTCCAACGAGGTCACCACTGTCCCAGGGTAAACAACCAGGCCGGAGCTGCCCCAGCAGCTGAAACTGATCCCGTGCGGGCCGTGTGTGCGTCGAGTGATTTGTGATTGAAAATGCGTAATCCCCGTTCCGTTGTCCGCTGTCCGCTGTCCGTTGTCCGCTGTCCACCGCGTAACCTGAACCTTGAGTAAACACACACAGGCGCTCTCGCGAATGGGAGCACGCAACTCTACGTCACAAGAGCTGCTCGGATTTGGATTGTATTGGAATGTAAAGGGGAACGGAAAGGGGAAGGGGAGGCAGCCCTTTTCTTTGGGGTCGCAGCAGTTGGCCCAAACAAAAATACATGAAAAATGTATTTGGAGCCACATTTAATTGATCTCGGGCCCCAGCAAATCTTCGACGGCGACTGAAACTGAAAAATCGTTTCGTGCAAAGCACAAGAAGTTGCCAGGCCACTCACTCACTCACTCACACTCCCTTCCCTTTAAGGAGGAGCAGGAGGTGGCCGCTTGTGCCGCATAATTTCGATTGGGGCTGGCTCCCTCTCGTTCCCGCTCCTGCTCCCTTTTTGGGGGTTGTTGGCTGCTTGGCTGCCTGGCTGCCTGGCTGACTGGTTGGCGAGCTTGCATGTGCACGGCCTGTTCCGTTTCTGTTTCTGTTTCTGTTTCTGTTTCTGCCTCCAGTTGTGTGTGAAAGCGTGCCAAATGAATTGAAAATTACATGTGGCTCCGCTCTGTCTCACCCCTTCCCCGCGACCACGACCGCGACCCTTCCTGGCGCGAGTGCATCAAAGGAGTTTTATTATTTAAACATGAACTGAGCTGAGCTCACTGCCGCCTCGGCCGCCTCTGCCGCCGCGTGTTTCCGTTTCGTAATACTCCGCCGCGTACGCCTGCCCTCCGTTCCACTCGAGGTTACATAAAAATAAACGCGACCGAGCGGCCATCGTCACCTTTAGGTGGCTTAATTGCGGCCATTGGGCTGCCATACACGCACACACACGCATTAAAGCCAAATGGCGGTCCAATGGCCACGGTGTTTTAAAGTCCCGCACTCCGCTGACTTTGCTCCGCCTCCTCATCCTTCACCACCACCTCCACCTCCACCCTTCTCTCGTTGCTTTCCCAGCTCTGAACTGCACGTGGCACGTACAGGGAGAGAAAGCTAAGGAGAGCCAGGACGAAGGACGAAGGACGAAGGCGAAGAAGCGAGGCAAAGAGTCCAAACATAGCAAAGCAAAAAGTGAACAAACAAACAACAAAAAACTGTCCGTCCAGCATTCTGTTCTTTTTTTACTCGACACATTTCAAGAATGTAAAGTGAGCCAAACAACAACAGAGTGCGAAGCAGAGAGTGAGAACCCGAGCGAGCCCCCCTCCCTAAAAAAGCTGGCCCCCATTGGCAGGCCACATACATAACAAAGCAGCACAGCAGACACTGAAATCAGGCTTTGCCGCAGTCATAAAATAATCAAGAAGCAGCTAAATCAGGCGAAAGGACGAAGGAGCAGGAAGAGCAGGAGAAGGCGAGTAGACGAGGAGCAGCGTCACTGCAACGTGCTGATGTTGACGAAACATCTCCATTGGGACGCATAAAGCAATTAGCAAAGGTTCAGGAGCCGCTGCTCCCACACACTCCCACGCACTGCCAGCAAAAAGAGGCGGTGGACAGGCGCTGCAGGATGCGTGGCATTCCCCTTGGCTCTGCGGAGTATTTAGCCTAATCGAGTGATGCCGATGCGGAGCACAAACATGCAGGAACCGCCCCGCTCCACAGCCCAAGGATTCGGACTGCCGCGCTGCAGATGCCAGCAATGTGCGAGATAACGAGACATCGCCACGAGACCGGGCCACAAGAGAAACCAAGGAGGAACAAGGATAAGGAGAAGCAGAAGCCGACGCCGAAGCCGACGCAAACGAAACGAGAAATCGAACTCTCCCTGTGATATAACTTGCACCGTACTCATAATCTAGCTCGTAGCTCTAGTCTATCGTTATCGATTTATTATCGTTAATCGCCGCAATTGTAAGCTAAGTACAGCACTGCTAAAACAACACCAAAACCCAAACAATATACCGCCCCTCCGCCTTTGGAACACACCGTTCGCTGCCGCTCTGCTCCGCCGCTGTCGCCGTCGCCGTCGCCGCCGCCGCCAGACCTGCGCCAAACTAAGCTAGTTATTTACTATATATACTATATAGTTAGCCGAACCCGACCAAACTCGATTGGAGCAAGAACAAAATGGGAGACGAGCACGAAAAGCGCACGGGGAAGGAGAAGCTGCTGTTCTACACAACCGCCTTCTTCATCCTGCTGGGCACGTTCAGCATGTTCGCCTTCCTCTTCTTGGTGCCCTTCGTGATTGAGCCCGCCTTCACGACGATCTTCATGCAGTTCGAGGAGGTGCCCGCTCTCTGCGAGACCTACGACACGGAGATCTACTACGGGGCCAAGAACTGCTCGTGGTCCTCCTGCCGCGAGGGCTGCACCAAGGACATCTACACGTGCACCCAGATCCGCGTCAACTACCGCCTCAATCTCTACAATTACACCGATGAGTTCAACTTCACGGAGTACCACATCAACCTGAAGGAGGCGGAGCGCGAGATACCGCCTGTGAAGCGCACAGATCGCTACGAGCGGGCCCTTCGCAGCGACTACGAGTACGATAACCTGGGCGGCGGTATCGGCGGTTCCGGCATCGATATCGACATGGGCGGAGGACGGCTGGAGCAGCTGAACTTCGGCGATGCCGACGGGTCCAATGGCTACCTCATCGAGGATTCGGAGGACACCCGGGGTCTGAGTGCCTCGGGCACGCTCATGCCGGACGAGCGGAGGCCCTTCGACGTGATATCGGAGCTCAACGAGGGCCTCATGGGCAACCGCTCCATGTACTACTATGTGGGCGCCCGGCTCTTTCCCAATGTGAAGGGCTGCGGCTACCCGCCCATGCTCAACTGCACCATTTGGCTGAAGCGGTACACGAAGATCGGGATCAAGTTTCCCTGCTACTACTCCAAGGTTGATCCCAGCCTGGTGATCAGCGATCTGGACTACTGGCAGAACACCCTGAATCTGGTCTACTCGATGGCCATACCGATTCCCTCGTTCATCATCTCGGTGATCTATCTGACGTACGCGTACTTCAAGATCTACAACGAGGACGAGGAGACGGCGCCGCTGGACAAGAATGCCGAGGACATGGACATCGACGACATTGATGCCGTGGACGACAGCGACGGTGCCGTGCTGGCGGACAACGTCGCCGGCAGCCAGATAATCAACATGGACTCCACCACCAACGACAGTTGTCTGGAGGGAGTCCTGCCCAACGGCGGTCCCGGCATGACCGCCTCCATATCGCAGGTGGGCTCTGTCACCACACCGGGCAACTATATCGCACAAAGCCCGGCGGGCTCGCAGATGACGCCCAACTCGGAGATGAACTCGTTCGGCCACCAACTGAAGGTCCAGATGGCCGACGAGCTGTCCCGGGACTCGCTGGAGAACGGCGTCATTTCCACGTCGAACTCAGTGCAAGGGTAAGGCTATCCCAGTCTTGTAGTGAATTTTTGGAGGGCTGTCAGGATTAAACATATTAGACTACTATACTATATGTTGTTAGCATAACTGAAACCTTGTTTAACCGATCGATTTCTTTGCAGAAACTTGAGCAAGACGATGACGACGAGTATCTCAACTCCTCCTGGGCCGACAGCGGCAGTCTGAAACGTCAGGCGCATGGTCTGGAGAATGTTAGATTCCGATTCGGAAAATGAACCGCTGCTGGAGACGTAGACCGCCGAGCGGACAACGGATAGTCCAGGACAGGAGCAGGCGGAGCAACCACACCAAAAGCAAAACTAAAACCAAAACCAAAACCAAATCGAAGCGATAACCCCAAGTATTTCTATTTCTACCCAAAACAATCGAGAACAACAACGCAGCGAATGCGACCCAACCTGAATACCTTCAGAGCTGTTAGAGGCACCTAAGAGAACTATGATAGATTATACATACTATATATATTTACTCCGACACACACCTCACACTCATGGCACTAGGAATCCGGGAGTAACTCCCGGAGGACCCATAGACGCCCACTCAAAATTGTAACACGGTCGTAAGCTAGTATCTTTGCACAGTAACTGATAATATTTGGATGACAGAAGAAGACAGAACGGAACAGAACGGAACAGAACAGAACAGAACCGAATTGATCTTTGGAGCTGCGAGGAGCTGCTTTCTCGATTGGTACAAAATACAATAAATCGCATGGGTAACGGACACGTAGAGGCAACTACTAAATAATAGTTATACACGCGCATATACATAATATATACAAATATCTCTTGAATTATTTTTCTATTCGCAATCGTCGTCGTCGTTGTATCGAGAAAGCAACTCCACAACTCAGCCCAAAAAAAGCAAACTCAACAAAAATAAAATAAAGATACAATTGCAATCGAGATCAGAACAAGACGCGCGCAACTTATTTACAAAAATAGATAATCGAGGCGCTGAGGTTTTTTAAATGCGATTATTGTAAAGCCCATTCAAGTGCTAGCGATATTAAATTAAACGAACGCATCGTATATTTAATTTAAACGTAAATGTAAACGTGAATAAACGAAAGCAAGTCGAAGGCCTATATTTGAAGTAAATTAAACTCAAATAACAAGTAACATTAATTAACTAACAATTGTTATCCTTCAAATTAATGCGGATAAAAACTCACAGCTTTAACTAACTGAAACGGAGGCATAAGATTTTTTCTTCTACATATTTATTTTATTAAGATTATTAACGGATAATGAATATTTATAGGTCCTACAAATGGTTCAAGCTATTCAATTAAAACTTACAAGTAAAATATTGCATTAAATCTTAATAATTTAGGTCTGAAATTAAATATAAAATAACGTTTCCTTTTTATATTACAACAAAACGAGAGCAAAACAAAACCAAACCCCTCCCCCCCCCCAAATCNCCCCCAAAAAAAAAAAAAAAAAAAAAAAACACATCTAAATCGTTGCCTAGGCATCTAGAGTCCGCATCAGCATCTGCATCGGCATCAGCATCAGCATCCGCATCAATAATTGCACTTTTGCGCAAATTTGTATCAATGATAAGCGGCCAGGAGAGCACTTTGCTAAGATCGTTTCTTTTAGGCGATCGCAGGGGAGTCCAACTGATGGCAAATCGAGCGCAACTATTAGCTAATATCATGTAAAACAGACAACCAATAAAATGCTACTAGAATTGAAACCAAATACATGAAAAATCTCGAAATAAATACGCATTTAGCAGCCTATAAAATGTGTTTGAATGGGTGTCAACAAAATAGATTTATGGCTTACGTAATTGTGTTGATTTCTTTCTTCTATCTACTTTTTGTTTATAAAAAATAGTTTTTGGTTACATGGCTATCAACAAGGTAAGCCAAACTGTAAAAGTATTAGATAGATAAAGAAAATCTTGTATAGCTTGGATAATTTGGTGATATATTTTTTTAACAATTTAGTTTAATTTATCCCCCCAATAAATATTAATTTTGTAGGTAGGTAGTAAAAAATTAAATTATAATTTAATTTCAATTACTCGTAATTTGAAATACCGGAAAGCGCCCTCCAATAGGAATACGTAAGCTTTCCAACACTCTTGCCTCGATTGTGAATGGCTGGCGCCCTACAGCTGACCGGACAGCTGTTCTATCTCCCAGTGTTGCTCAGTTCACTTTTTCACCTGTACCCCTCCGCAAGCAGAAATGTGAAAATTTTGGCCAAATTGTTATTGCACATTTTTTTCGCTCAACTCAAAAAGGTGCGGCCCCAAATCGTTTCGCGGGCTTTCACCGCTCCCCCCCGCGGCAGCTGCTAGTGCGAGCCGCTCAAACCGGAACCCCAAGCGCACCCGGCTCCGCCGTCGGCGATCGTTTTGTTTTGTAAACAAATCGGAAAAGTGCCCCTGCAGCGAGCGAATCGAACAACAAATGCGGTCCAGCTGAGCCGATCCCAGAGCGATGGACAATAAGAAGGACATCTACAACCTGTGGGTGCAGTACACAACAAAGGTAGGTCAGAGGGACGCTCTCTTTTCCGGTGGGAAACCCATCGAAGGAGAAGCGATCAAGGGGGCGGGGAAGCATTTCCGGGGGCGGCGGCGAATTCTTCGGGGCATTAGTCATCGCCCTGCCATCGCATTCTTTATCGCCTTCAAGCCCCCGCCTCGGTGTAAACACTGTAACGATTATATAATCCGACCCGACCCGGTGGGGGGGAATATCCTTTGCCCTTCCTTTAGAACGATGAGAGCTACTTCCGGGAGTTTGTGGCCCGCTTTGTGGCCATCTGGCGGAGTCAACTGCAACTGGACTTCCGGGCCGAGAACTGCCCGCTGTGGAACGAGGTGAAGCCGGACAGCGGGCCGCACTTGGGCCGCCTGCCGGATGAGCTACTCCCCGCCATTGGCAAGTTCATCATCGTGGCCCGGGACAGGTGCGAGGGCAGCGCGGAAGAGGAGCCCCTGGAGGAGGAGGCCATCGAGCAGGTGGCCATACTCGTCGAGTGCCTGGTGATTGTCTGCCGGCACTTTGACAACATCCTGGCGATCATCAAGTACGAGTACAAGCCCAACCTGATAGCCATTCTCTCGCGGGTGTTCAAGCAGGTGAGTTACCCCAGGGTTACCCTCTCCTTTATGATCGATTGACTTGGTTTCCCCTAGCAAATGAAGCACACCCAGACCACGGCGGCCACCCGGCATCTGTTCGAGAGCTTCTCCGCCTTCCTGGAGGTCATGTACGATCCCTATCTTACCTGGCGCAGCTTTGTGCGCGGCCATTCGGCGGACTACGCGCGTCTCTCCTACAAGCCGCACTCGGTGCACGTGGAAATAGTGCCCTTTATCTACGGTTGTGCCCACCCAGTCCTGTAATTTGCCATTTAAGCTGAAGTATTTGTTTCCCTGCAGATTGCTTCCAGGAGGAGAAACTCATACGCTTTGCGGACCTGGGCGAGAGCCTGCTGAACATTTTGGGAGCTGTGATCTGCGGCTCACAGGTAGCAACTCGAGCGTCTCCAGTCCCCTGTCCTGTGTAGTCTTTTCCTCCTATTCGATGGTGAAGTGCAAAGGGAGGGCAGGGAACTTGGGGTGTACAATTCCAGAGCCGCAAGTTGTCTGCCCTTCCTGGCTAGGTCTTAAACTACGATTAACCTCACTCCCCTTTCAGCCTCCTCACTCTGCTCACTGCTTTCGCTATTAATGTTCACTAGAGTTCTATCATTTTGTTTCCATGACCACTGTCGTTTCATTTCGTGTGTTGGTTCGTCGGCCGGCCCCCCTCCTCAGCAGCTGCAGCTGAAGGCGCCGGCTTCCTCGTCCTCGTCCGCGTCCGCGACCTCGACTCTGACAAATAGAAATACTAACGCTCTAACCAATTCCTCACTTGCCCCCCGGTCGGGTGATGGGCCGCTTCTAGACTGTGATAACCTGGTGAGTGGTGGAACCATCCGTTGTCCCCGAATCATTGTCCCTGCATGCCCTAACCCGACTCCCTGCATGCCATTGCTTGTCCCGACTGTGTCTGTCTGTCTCTACTTCGTATTTTCCAAATGTCAATACTTTAAACTGCTGTTTTATGGTGTCAATCCTCGTACCTTGCGCGGCCCACCAGCGGAATGGCATGAAGGCCATTTGCCCGGCCACAGTGTCCATCACCATGGGCATCCTGCGGCAGTGGGAGAGTGCCAACAGCCTGCGCCGCGTGGCCCTCAACTGCTACTCTCTGATGGTCATCGTGCTGCAGAAATCTAGTCCGGAAGAAGTGAGTTCCCTAGGGGAAACCTGTACCCTCCAAAGGTGTTGATGTGTTTCTTCCTGCAGCGCCAAATAGACCTAGTCACGCTGGTCCAACTCTATTGTGATGCTCTCCAAGAGCTGCTGGCCACCAAGCACTTTGACAGCGGCGACGCCAACTTCGACATAGCCAGCGATGCCGATCAGGACGTGGCCATCGACATGGCAGCCCTCTCCTGCACGGTGGCGGCTGTGAAGCTCTTCCTTGGAGGCGATGCCGCCGTCTGCGAGGCCATTACAGCGTCCAATCTGCTGGAGCTGCTGACCAGCCTGCCCAAGATCATCAAGCCCTGGCACATCGCCCACTCGAGTACCCTGTGCAGCTGCATGGAAGCCCTGGCCACCTTGACGCGCCTCTCCACACAATCCGCGGCTCAGCTGCAGCAGGGGGAGCGCATTGACAAGTTGTTTGCCAGCCTAAAGCAGTTCGGACAGCCCTCGGTGGCCCTGCTGGACACCTGCTTCATGCTGGGCTACGACGAAAGTAAGCACCTGCTGCGTTTGCCCGAGGTGATGCTGCAACTGCTGCACTGGGTGCCGGAGCTGCAGGAGCAAGAGCAACTGCATGTGACCAATCTGGTGCTCAAGGGCTGCACCGACAACTACGGAACGTAAGTGGTTCCCACACAAGCCAAGCTCTTATTTTTGTCACAATATAACTATTAAATTTCAGCAAATCTGTGGCCTGTGGCAGCAACGTAATCAAGGCTGTGTGTGGCTGCCTCCTGAGAGCCGAATCGCTGGCCGAAAACTGTGTCCAGAATCTCATCAAGTTGATCGAGGAGCTCAGCAAACTGAGCATTGTTCCCGGCGAGCTAAAGTGCATCTTTGCTCTCCTGCGGCAGGGCACAAAGTTCCCGCAAAACAAGCAGCTGCAGCAGGTGAGACCTGACCCACAAATGACTTAAAAGAGTGCCCGATTGACCGCCGATTTCTGTGCAGACTTTGGTGGTGATTGCCCTGCAGAGCTTGCGTGGCAACAGCTCCTGCGCCCAGTACTTTGCCATCGAGCAACCGATGGACGGCATCCTAGTGCCCGACATTCGCAACTGGACCATCTCCGGCTCGTACGGCTTCATCTTCCACATCCTCGTGCGCTTCAATCAGCTCAAGGAGCCGTCCAGCTGTCGCCGCATGCTGCTCACCCTGCAGACGGCCAGTGGCAGTGGCTTCGAGGTCTTTGTGCAGCCCAACGGCAACGTCGTGGTGGCTGCTCTGACCAAGCGGGAGTACCTCACTTCTGCCACGGCCACCAAGACGCTGATGGACGGGCAGTGGCACTATCTGACAGTGGCCATAACGCCGCCGAAACGCCCCTTCTCCTACAGTCAGATCAACATCTACGTGGACTTTGTGCAGAAGCTGAGTGCCACCCTCAAAGTGCAGGCCATAAGCGAGCCCTTCACGATCTGCTCCATCGGAGCGGTGGTCGCCCCCCCGCAGCCCGGCGAGGTGGCCAAGACGGGCATCATGCCCAGGTCCTCGTCGCAGGAGAGCGGTTCCAGCGGGTACAAGGGCATGCTGCCCAGTCTCCTGGAGCGCACACTCTCCGCCAATGTGAGTTATAGGAAGTTTCCCTTAAATAGATTACCTAATTGATGTATTAAACCCTTGAAGGTCTCCAACTACTTCACCCTGCCCATGCGCACCCAGACCGCCTTCGATCCGAATGTGAAGAACTTTCCCATTGGCATGCAGGACACGGTGTTCGGAGAGCAGTCCTGCCTGCATGGCCACCTCGGCGGAGTGCTCCTGGCAGAGCCCACCACGAATCTGAAGACCATCTTCGATGCGGGCGCCAACTTCAGCTCGATCTTCTCGCAGGACAACGATCTGCTGGAGCTGAACTCGCGCTTTGTGTTCTGCTATGCCCCCGCCGCTGTTTGGCACGGCACCTGCCAGGACCTGATTCCGGGAGCCAAGTACCCGGGCAGGATCAACGCCCGGCACTGCAAGATCGTGAAGATCCAGGAGACAATCAACAGCATTGGCGGCATCAGTGCAATACTGCCCATACTGCACAGGCTGGTCAGTTCGGAGCAGGCGGCGGACATATCCATAGCCAGCGTAAGCGAGGATTCGAACGCGTCGTGTGCGCCCACGCCCACGGGCGAGGAGTTCACCGACTGGGAGATGCTCTCCTCGAACTCGTACACCGAGTGGAAGATGCTGCAGCACCCGGTGGCCAGCTTCCTGTGCCTGCTGCGCTACCTGACCCACGAGCACGAGATGAACCAGGAGCAGTTGCTGGCCAGCGAGTGCCTGGCCGTTGTGGGAACGATGCTGCAGCGCTGTCCGCCGGGCCTGTTCGACGTTAATGCTCTGATGGCCACACACCTGCTGATGGAGTCGCTGCAGGGCCACAAATCGGAGGCGGGTGGGCAGCTACTGGACGCCCTGTACGCGCACATTGTCTTCGATTTTGCCATCTGGTCGCGTTTGCAGTTCCAGATCACCCTGGGCCATGTTCAATACCTGAGTGCCATGATCAAGAACGACCGCAAGTTCTTCCGCCGCCGCTATGGGATCCAGTTTGTGTTGGACGTGGTGCGCCAGTACTACACCACACCCGACAGCATCACCGACGACGATGCGCGGACCATTCGGGCCACGCTCTTCGGGATTATTCGGTTCTATCTGCAGAAGGACGTGAACATCAAGGAGGTGAATGCCATGGTGACCTTCCTGGCCTCCGTGCGACAGGATGTGGTGTTGGTGGAGTTCCTAGATATGATGACCAGCTATGTGCGCGGCAAGAACTGCAAGGATCAGATGGTGCTGCTCCTGCACGAACCGCAGTCGGCCAATCTCGTCTACAACTTCTTCGTGGACAAGAGCTACAACAACCAGATCCAGGAGGCGGCCATCAGAGTGAGTTGGTCCCTCAATTGGGATTGAGAATGTGTAAAATTAACCCCTAAAATTCCAGTTCATCAGCGGTTTGCTGGCCACATCGCGCGTGCAGCAGAAGTACAAGCAAGTACTGCGATTGCACGACCAGAACAGCGATCAGAGCATGTTCCCTGGCTTCTTCTCGTTCATCACTCCGCTGTCCCTGAGCTCTACGATCCTCTTCCATTTGGTGGACGAAATGCTCGGCTTGCAGCCGGATTATGCGGGTCTCATCTTTCTGGTCTACCATGTGAGCAGCTGCGATCTGCCCGTCAAGCTGGAGATTGCCAAGCGGCTGCTGCAAACCACTTTTGTCAAGCAGAACTCCACGGTGGCCATGGCCAAGCAAACAGGCTGGCAGGAGTCCATCGCCCGCCTGCTCATCCGCAAGCCGATAACCAGTTCGCCGCCGGACGAGGAGAAGCGTCGTAGCTTTGGCATCAACATGGATGTGCTGCTCGAGGATAACTCCACTTTCCTGGCTCAAGCCGATCTGATTACCTTCACCGATCAGGAGATCAACCTGGCCCAGCTGCAGCAGCAGCAGCACGAGGAGGAGCACAGCGACAGCGGGCTCATACTCAACGAGATCCAGGCCAGCGTGTCCGAGGCGGCCACCGTCATCGAGAGCGAGATCAAAGGTATGCGAGTAGAGCTATAAACTTGCCTAATTTAGAACTGATTGAATCAATAAATTGCAGAGCTGGCGGAGTCTGTTTCCGGGGCTGTGGTGGAGAATGCCAGCAGCTTGTTCTCGGTGATCCGACAGACCACCCACGACATCCAGGATACCTTCGAGTCGCTGACTTTGGGCAGCTCTACCGACACCGCCGATGGCTCCCAGACGCCATCGATTCAGCGCGAGGAATCCCTCAGCTCCGACAGCTCCACGCAGTCCCCGCACGGGGCACCCAAGAAAAGCGATTCCATGGAGGTAATAAGCCCACAAATAGAGTTTCCCAACCCTAACTATTGGTTTAATATTCCAGAGCACTTCCGCCTTTGACTTTGTTGCCGACGGCGATGTGGACACTGAGGAGCAGCTAGTTTACTTGGTCTCCAACACGCTGTTCAACATCTTCTGGCGCGGCATCTCGAACGATCATCCGCATTGCTGGCAGGAGCGAGGCCAGGTCCTGGGCTGCATCAATCTATTGGCCCTGAACAACGAGCTGATTACCTCGCATCTCTCGCTGCGCCTCCGCATCCTGGAGATGGCCGTGCAGGCCTCGCTCTTCGACCTCTCGGAGCACGGCAGCCAGACGCTGGTCAACCAGGAGAACGCCTCGCATATCCTGCGCATGGTCTATGAGCTGGTGGTGCTCGGCTCCAACGAGGACGAGTTCAAGAAGTGCTCCACAAAGCTTCTGGACGGAGTTCTGGCCCTGCTCGATGCCCTGATGATCTTCCAGCAGGGCTCCTCCGACGATTGGTCCGACATGATTCGCCTGTGCCTGGGCTTGCTGCTCAAGTGCTCGCATCACCCGAATCCCGGCATTGTGGCCATGGCCACCGCCAAACTGCATGCCATACTCCAGAGTCGCTCCACGGAGGATCCCGCAGAGTTGTCCTACCTCCTGTACAGCATCAACAGGGCCCTGGACAATGCCATCGAGGGTAGGTTGTATAATTGCGTGTCTCTTCAATCGTAATGATAATCAATCTTCTTCTTCAGTGGGCAACCCGGAGGAGTACTCCTTTTTGATGCCAGTGATGAAGGCTCTGCTGGAAAAGTGTCGTTATGCATTCAACTTGGACTCGACTCTGCCGGATTTACCCTCCACATCCTCGGGCCCGGTCTTCTTCAACGACTTCCAAATGTACAGCACCAGCAAAAAGTGGAGGAACTTCATAGAACGCATGGTGAGTTTCTAGATTGATTGTAGATTTAAGGATTCAAGAAAGCAATTCCCATGAAGACGGCCCTCTCTCAAGTTTCAATAGTTTTGTTTTTAATTTATTAAACTCTCTCTTAGCCTAGTTGCAATAGAAATTCTCAACTTAATCTGCAGGTCTTATCACTAGTTAAGCAAGTCTTTAAGCTACTATATGTGCCTCCCGTAGCTTCGCTGGGAAATCAGTAGAGTTTGTGATTTTTTGGCAAGTTCTGACGCAGCCCCTGCAGCTTCCGCTCCCGCTCGCGATCGCTGAGGGGACTCTTGAACAGTGTGGTATCGAAGACTCCCTTGGTGGTGCGCTTGCCCGTGGCCGAGGAGGCAGCATCGCGAGCGTGGTTCGCCGGCTGGAGGGCCAGCGGGGATCCCGGGCCGCCTGTCTGACTCCGCACGTAGGCGGTGGGCCTGGAGGGTCTGGTGGGGCGCGTGCCCCGCGTTCCGATCGTGGGCTGGAAGTACTGCCGGGTGGGCGGGGCGATGGTGCCGTCGTAGTAGCTCTGCGAGTGCGACTGCTCGATCCGGACGCTGGTGGTGATTGGGTCGGGCTGGCTGGGGCTCACAGGTTGGGTGGTGCGGTAGCGGGAGCTGCCGCGGTTGCGATTCCTAGCGGGGGCCGCTGTGCTGGTCACAATGGTGGGAATGAAGGCCGTGCTGGTGGTGCTGATCCGACCCCTCATAGGACTCCAGGGCGCTGGTGTAGTGGTCGTAGAAGTCGTTGGTGTCACAAAGTTGAAGAACGTCTGTTTCCTTTCCACATAATGCGAGCCATGGGCATCCGCATCCGAGCCTATCTGCTCCCCCGACTCGCTCCTCTGTTGGCTATTCGCATCGTAGGCCTGCTGCAGCTCCGGCACGTCCAGCGTATGCTTCCCGGGCACTATTCCCGCACCTCCTGCGTTTGCAGGCTTGCGCTTCCTCTTCCGCTTCTTGGCGCTTCCGGCAGCATGGGCGTCCGTGGTTATCTCATTGAGATCCGGGCCAGAGGCCACTAGAATGGGGGGATACGACTCCTGCTCGTCCCGATTGGAGGCCTCGAAGGGAATCGGGTCATAGATGGGCACCTCGTAGCTGGATTTGGGAAAATCGAAGCTGGGGAACTTGTGGTGCGGGTTCAAGGGGAGCTCTTGCGAGGGCGGAGCATAATCGTCCTGGGGATAGTTTGGCTGAGGTCCCGGGGGAGCGTAATTTGTAGCAGGATGCTGGGGCGGCTGATCGTAGCTGCTTGAAGGAGGAGGTTGATCATAACTGGAAGAAGGTGGATGGGATGGCAAATCGTAGCTAGGATGCTGCGGAGGAGCATCGTAACTAGACGAAGGATGCTGGGGAGGAGCATCGTAACTAGAGGAAGGATGCTGCGGAGAAGCATCGTAGCTGGGAGGATGCTGGGGAGGAGCATCGTAACTAGAGGAAGGATGCTGCGGAGGAGGATCGTAACTAGATGGAGGATGCTGAGGAGGAGGAGAATCGTAACTTGGAGAGGGATGCTGCGGAGGTTGACCATAGCTTGTGGGCGGCGGCCCATAAGAAGGAGGCTTTACGTAATTAGTGGACGGTGGCTCGGCAAAGCTGACCTCGTGGGGCTTTCCGGGAGGCGCATAGCTCTGCTGGTGGTTCGATTGATAAGATGTGCTGATCTCAAATGCGGGCGGGGAATAGGCAATCTCAAAATTCGGATTTTTGGGTGCCTGCTTTGGCGGCGAAGGCGGCTCTGCAAAGTTGTGGTGACCATACCCGGCATTCGGAATCTTTTGCTCGTAAATCGAGTAGGAATCCGGAGCCGGAAGATCCTGGTGCGAAAAGTCGGGCACCGAAACCGGGGCCGTGGGCACCCCATAACGCGTAGCGGGGGGATGAGCCTGAGCCCGAGGGGGTGGCTCGTAGTGGGAGGCAAAGGAGTGATCCGGGGGCTGGAATCCCTGCGTCACTGGGGGCAAACCGTACTTCTGGTGGGGCACGTGATCGTTGTGCGTGGTAACCAGACCGAAGTCCAGGCTCGGGAACTTGTGGGCTCCATATATATCGGGGTCCGAGTCGTGGTTATAGAAATCCAGGTCCATGGACTGGGCCTCGTAGCTGGAGTGAGGGATCTTGAAGTCCGTGGGATCGAACTTGAGGTTCTGGAAGTCCTCGATGGAGAAGCTGGGTTCCTCGATGTGCGCCGGAAACGAGGGCTTGCCATAGCGAAAGTGACCCGCCGGCGGTCCGTACTTGATCTTGGGCGGACCCTGCTTGGTCCGACGTCGCAGCTTTGAGCGCTTGCCTGAGGCGGACCCGTGGCCCTTGATCACGGCAAAGGGCGGCTGGCGGCGATAGCGGATCAGTTTCTCCGCCGTGGGCACCAGCTCCGCCTTGGGCTCCGTCTCAGTGGCATTCGCGTCGCCGAGGGCAAAGGGCAGGCAGAGGGCCAACTGAAAGGGAAAAGAAGCATAAAAGATTTAGAGGGTGAGTGGGTTAATCTTCCGCAAAAATGTCATCAAACAAGACTTTCTCCCCGCCAAGTTAAGTGCTGTCAACTCTGTGTGCTGTGCTGTGTCTGCCAAGTCTGCTGTTTTTTTTTTTTTTTGGCCATGTCTTATGTGGGCAACCTTTGGCTTTCCAACTTCCAACTTGCAGCAGCCGGTCCCAGCCTCAGTGCCTTCCGCCCCAGCGCCCCCAAAAACCCAGCTCTGGGGCTCTTCATAACACAACGTAACATCGTTGCCATCACCTGAACGCGGCAATCGAGTCACGAGTCCTAACACTCGTAATTTGGTTGCAACTTGGATTGCATCGACGGGAGTCTTTGCCGGCTGGCTGGTCTCACGCAATCCCACCATCCAAATACCCAAACATCCAATTGGTGGCCAGGAATTCGCGAGGGGCTGCGGGGGAGGTGGCAGAGTGCCTTGGGCACCCGAAGGAGCCGCTAAAGCATTGAACCTGAACGTCGTCACCAGGTTCAGGTGTGCCATTAAACAGCCTGAAGACGTTTGCAGCTGCCGGTTTGGCTTTGTCTTTTGTTTGTGGCCAAAAGAGCGTCACAATGCATTGTTAAATGGATATTGCCATTGGGCAAACATTCATTTACATAGTTGGCTTAGGACAACAAAGTAGTATAATAGGAAAGATTCGGGTAAACATCTCATCCAGACATTTTCGAGTTGTGAATTGATACCATTCTAAGTTCTAATTAATTCCAATCTGAATGCAATGGAATAACTATACAAACTAACCAAACTTAAAAAAAAAATGGTAAACAACTTATTGGAAAACTTAAGTTAAAGGAATAAAGAACGATTAAAAATAATTGTTCAAATGCAATACAACTTTAATGGTTTTAAATCCTTTAGAGCGATATTCTAGATTCACAAAAAGTATTGTATAAACATAGGATATCTCTCTCTTGTTGGTACAAAATCCTAACAGAACTTTTGTTGTAGCATAGTACAAATTTATAACACTTCTTGCCACATAATCCTGATAGAACTTTCGCAAATATATGCACTAAAAGACATATTTCACTTTTGCCCGCACGGCATAACACACGAGAGCAGCATAATTAATTCACATATTATTTAATCGCTTACAAAACAGGCCGAAAGCCGAAACAAATTGCACATTTTGAGCGCTTAGACAAAACGCGAACTAAACTCCGCCAAGAAAACCAACAAATTCCGAAATATTATAGACGCGAACATCAACCACGGCGGCACAACTTTCATTGGCGGCGGCTCAGTGACTCTGAAACTCTGAATCTTGGGATCTCTGGCTCTGAAGCTCTGAATCTGAATCCGAATCGGATTCCGAATCCGAATCCGCAGCAGAGTTTGCAGCGGAGTTGGTTGTTTTTCAAATGAGATTTTCCTCGCGGCTCCCGGCAGATTGGCGGATGGTCACGACTCGTCGGACTTTCTTTCGGCAACTGAGCTGAGCGCCAAGAAAGTGGTCTGGTTTTGTGGCTCGCAGAGTTCGCCCCTCGAGAGGCGCAGCTGGAACCAGTCAGCGGAATGACAAAACGGCGTCGCTGCCGTTGTTGTGGATGCACCCACCTGGTGGCGGAGATTTTACCAGAAATATTTATGCTCCGCTCTTTTCGGGTTTTTTGCCTATTTTTCTTTGCTATCCAACTGCTGGATTTTATTTAATTCATGCGCAGTGCTTTGGCATGCTTCGCTGGCAGGGATTATGCAAAGAACCTCCCGTCGTGCACCCTTCACGCGTCCAAGGCGGATGCCCCCAAAGAGATCCATCAGAGCTAGCCCATAGATCAGTGTTAAATAAACCCAAATAACAACCCGCGATCGGGGAGCGTGTCAAACCTGTTTCCCGCTGCATTCGATCGATCGCTTCCTGTGCCAAAGTTGAACTTGAACCTGACCGGACGTGATTGGGACGTGGACTTGTACCGGGACTTGGTCTGAGACTGCGCCTGGGAGTGATCTCCACAGCAGCAGATGGAACTCGAACACGCACGAAGAAGGCAGCCCCGGGAATCGAGTGAATCAAATGAAAGCGAAAACAAATTCAAGCTGCCATAATCGTCAATCTCCTTCAGCTTCGTTGCATGACCATTCGTGGACTGAAAGAAAAACATCACAAATAATTAAAGGCAGGGGTTGCAGATTTACGAAACGGTTTAGTTTTCTCTTGTTCTTGTACTAGAAATTTTAATAATACATTGAAAAATTGGAAATCCCACCCTCAACACCATTAGAATTCTCAACTAGTTCTTGAAGATTTGTCATGAAGTATATCCTTTTATTTTTATGCGGCTCGACTGGGGATCTTGTAATTCCCAACTAGTTATAGGAAAATATTTACAAAGTGCGTTGTATTTTGTGAACTTCGTTTGTAATTAAAGTTTTTTTCTTTTTTAAAACCGATTATAATAATTATCCCACCTTTGGGATCTGATAGTGAGTGGATAGGGGAGCCAACTTTCTAACAAAGTACGTTTCCTTTTTGTTTTTTTTTTTCAAAATAGATTTAATTTTTTATCCCACCTTGGGGATATTGTAATTCCCAACTAGTTATAGGAAAATATTTACAAAGTGCGTTGTATTTTGTGAACTTCGTTTGTAATTAAAGTTTTTTTCTTTTTTAAAACCGATTATAATAATTATCCCACCTTTGGGATCTGATAGTGAGTGGATAGGGGAGCCAACTTTCTAACAAAGTACGTTTCCTTTTTGTTTTTTTTTTTTCAAAATAGATTTAATTTTTTATCCCACCTTGGGGATATTGTAATTCCCAACTAGTTATAGGAAAATATTTACAAAGTGC
>JAJJHQ010002763.1:1369242-1588267 GCA_021223825.1 Drosophila ironensis
TTTTTTTGTGATATAGATTTAACTACTGTTGTCAAGTGAACGACGAAGTGCGTTTCATTTTGTATATTTAATTTGTACATTTTTTTTTAATATATTTAATTTTTATATCACACCGTGGGGATATTGTATGGAATTCTTATTACAAAGTCCTTTTCTCTACTTAGTTTTTTTTATTAGAGTATTATTCCCCTGTATCTATTGTTTTAAGCTAATGCAAAGTAACGTAATTAGTTTGTTTGGTATGTTTGCTGGTTTCTAAGAACTTTGCAAGATCTGTTGGCCAGACCGGTTGGCTCTTCATAACTTTGTTGCTTCGGAGTGTACTCATCCAGTGTGTGCTTCGATTGCAGGTAAAGCCACTGTTCGATCGCTACCAACGGGACATCGAGCTGCATCTGTGGGAGCCGATCAATCGCTTCTGGGCGGAGTGCTACGAGGCCTGCAAGGCCGCCTCCAAGCAGAGGGCCACCCACCAGGCGGAGAACCGACGCCTCTTCCAGCAGAAGATCTACATGCCCTGGAAGGTGCGCCAGGTGGAGGAGATGCAGCGCCTCCAAGCTGCTGCACTGCATCACAAGACCGTCGACAACCACATACGGAAGCGTTGGAAGGCCGCCAAGCGTTTCTTATACGGTCCCCGGGGCCCCTGGTATACGGGGTAAGTGCAAAATTCATTTAATTTAATATATACAGGGAAAAAGAAGAGTATATTTTTAGAATATATTGTATATTGTTTAAATAGAGTCGGGTATTCAGTGGATTAGCTTTAAGTCTCTATTAATTTGAGCTGATGGTAGCTTTTGAAATCTTCAAGTGTCTGGACTTGCCTTTAGTCTCTGTCGGTGAGCCTAAATAGTTGGTTTAGAAATATTCAAATTTTAAGATCCGATATTGATAGTTGGCTTTAAGATATTCAAGTTTTGTGATGTGGAGTTGCTTTGATTTTCGGTGGCTTTCAATTAGATTTATTTAACTATTTCGGGCGCTTTTTTTTTCGTCTGTACAATCTTCCAAGCCCGTCCGAATCCATTATGAAATGACTCGAAATTCAGCATTTTAATTGCCCCCGCAACGCGCTTTTGAGGCGACAATTGTAATCGAGCGTGCCCGCCCGCGTGTGTGGAGTGATCGCTTAATCACCTGGTGGCACACACAGCAGACACCACACGGCACGCACTCGAGTACTCAAACACCGCTAAACCACTCAAACATTTGAAGAGGAGCCGCTACTGCTCTTTGTTAATTTCACTTTGAATGCATACACAAATGCCGCTCAATCATTAGCAAAGTGTGCAGCAAACGCCAACAGCCAGACCGGCCAGACAGACCAAATAGACCCCTCTGGTGTAGTCACCATCCATCCAGCGATCATCAACACTCTCCGTTGGTGGTGTGGTGGTGTGGTGTGGTGGCAACCGCAAAATACGTTTAGCAGTCGCCCTGGCTTCCAGGCCAGACAACAAACAGCAACTAACAGCCAACAACAATGGGTGAAATCTGTCAAAACAATGCCACAAGTCGTTGATTATCCGATTGACAGTTATAAACCAAAATACATTTTAACTGCAAATCGTCTTTAAATATAATCGGATGCCCGGAATAGTCAGATGACACTGCAGATTTCGATTTTAACGCGTTAGCCGCTTGTCTATGAATTTTTAAAAGGTTTTATGGAAATTTTTGTCAAATTTGGGCGATCAAGCCAAGTTTTTATGAATTGGCAATTGATTTGAGCCCTTTGAATCTTCAAAAATCTAAGCACTACATGAAAAGAAAAGAAGATTACTGCTTTCAGGTATATTTTATAAGCAATTTGAACTTGACTCTTAAGATCTTAGTACAAACATTTTCTGATCTATAGATTTGAGGTTGAGGGCGTACCTTTTGAAGCCTACCCAAATTTCCTTGGGCAGATTTTCCCCCGTTGAATTTCAAAGAAGAAAAACTTTCTTCCACTAATGAAAAAACAGAAAAACAAACATTTTGCCCAGCCCCGAGGGATTCGGGCCCATTGTATTCAGCGGCTGCACCTCGGCTATTGTTTTACGCTTTCGCCCATGTGTTTGGATCGGCATAGTTTAATGCCGTGTCGCGATTAACATTTCAATTTAATTTTATTAAATCATCAAAAGCGTTTAATGTCGAATGCAACAAAGGCGGCCCCCGCCCCGTCCGTCGCATTATGCAATTGCAAATGTAACGAAAACTCATTATGCGATCCATAAAGTTTTTACATAAACAAATATGCACATAATTGAGTGCGACGATGCAGATGTGCAGGCGATGGACGGAGTCGCGGGCTTGGGATTTGGACGCGGAGACGGATTCGGATGAATGGAGGTCAGTTCTCAGATCAAATTGAATCGGATCATATCAGATTGGATCGTATTGAGTTATCCCACCGAAAGGCGCGGCCAAACGGCAATCGAAGCAATCCAGTTGGGGCTGTCCATTGTGGCCGCCTGCCAATTACTCGATCACATCGATTGCGACCATAAATTTCATTTAGATTTCATTCCACTTTGCATTGCGGCTCGAATTACGCAGTTTTCGACCGGGTGCGCGGTGCGTGGCCCGGTCCTTGGGCGGTTCAGTTTACGCTCAATTGGCACCCAAACCTGAACCCCACTGCACCACTGCCCCAGAGCACCACAGCAGCAGTAGCGGTGACCCGCTCAGGCGGGGCCAGTTGTAGTCTAAGGTCAATCCGCTCACAGTTGGTAGTCAACGAACAAACAACCTCAAAAGCGCATTCAGCCACACAACATGGTTCTCGGCTCCAAATGGTTATTGACTTCTAATGGTTTTTATTCTTTGGTCACGTCGTTAACACTCCATTGATTGATATCAATAAATTTGGATACTTTTCGAATAGTATTTAGGTATATATTTATGGCAACAAATCTGTAATTACTGCTACAACTAAGTTTGTTACCGAGAAGTGTCAGTTGTAATGAACAATTTCGCAACAGTTTTGTCATAAATTAAAGATTTTAGACCCTGGCTATTGCCAAAAACTCTGAATACCTTTTAGTGAAATGTTGAAAATATTAAAAAATCGTTGTTTTCCATTTGCATAGCTTCGGTTCGTTTATTGCAATCTCGTTTCTCATTCTGCGAGTTCCACTCGTTTGCACGGGCTCGGATTAAATAAGAATAAGAACTGGGACTGTGAGTTTGTGGGGATTATAGAGTTTTTATCGCGGTCAAACAGCCTTAAGATTAAAAAGACAAGAAACATAAATGAAAGGCCTCGAGAATGCGTGAGTGTAGATGAGGGGACGCAGGATCGGGATCCGGATCGGGATCGGTATCCTCCTCTAGCGTCCGGGAATTCGTATGTACATATTTCGATAAATCGCTTTCATTTCAACTAATACTACAACTACTATCGACTACGATCGGCCCGTGGCCCCGGGTGTCCAGTCCAATATGTGGACCTGCCGCGGGGGCCTCCGGGCAGGAGAAGTTGGTCGCGATGTGTCCGTGTTTCGATGGCGGCAAGGGGTCGGTCAATCCTGGTTTCCTTCGATCCTTCTGGGCTCCTCGATTCCGTGACTTAGTGGTAGCCCAGGGGAGAGAGCGCGGGCAGAGCCGGCAGGGCCAGTTTGGGCAGGGCCGGGGCGTAGGCCGGAGCCAGGGCGGGAGCGTAGGCCGGGGCCAGGGCGGGGCCGTATCCGTGGGCCAGGGCCGGGCCATAGGCGGGAACCTTGGCCACCAAGGGAGCGGCGTGGAGCAGCGGAGCCGGGGCCAGGACCTTGGCCACCGGGGCAACAGCCTTCACCACAGCGCCCTCGCGGTGGACGACGGCGTTGAATCCGTGAACGGGATCGGCGGTGTACTGGACAATGCGACGGGTGCCGTCGGCCTCAATCAGGGAGTACTCGCCCTGGACGACATCGCCGCTGCGGGTCTCCTGCTGGCTCTTCACGTCGCCGGTGGAGGAATCCTGCAGGAAGAACGTGTCAGGTATTAGATAAAATTTGTTAGGGTGCAGGAAAAACGTGGGTATTTGACGCAATCAATCGAATTATTCCCACTACATTTAGTTTAGGTTTGTTCTACCGAGTTCTAGGATTTTGATTCGTTACGTGACGACGATTACTATATTTTTCCATATTTGGGGATGCTATTCTGATCCCTTATCCTTCTAATGGTCAAAAAATAGTCAGATAATTGCATCCTGGTATCTTTGATCTCTTTAGAGCTCAAGATTCAAACCTATCCCTTGACCAACTGGTATATTCCAAACTTTAATCGATGCTGTCATAGCGGATCCTTTTTCCAACTTATAACCAAATTATACTCAAAATCTCAGCACTGTAACCTAGTCAGATCCCTTTAAGGATCCTTTGACGAACTCCTAGCTAATCCCTCGACCAACTGATACTCACATGGACATCGTAGTTGAAGCTGTACTGGGGATTGGGATCGTACGGCTCCNAGTCAGATAATTGCATCCTGGTATCTTTGATCTCTTTAGACCTCAAGATTAAACTTATCCCTTGACCAACTGGTATATTGTAAACTTTAATCGATGCTGTCATAGCGGATCCTTTTTCCAACTTATAACCAAATTATACTCAAAATCTCAGCACTGTAACCTAGTCAGGTCCTTTTAAGGATCCTTTGAGGAACTCCTAGCTAATCCCTCGACCAACTGATACTCACATGGACATCGTAGTTGAAGCTGTACTGGGGATTGGGATCGTACGGCTCCGGGGCGGCCACCTTGGCCACCGCCAGAGGAGCGGCCACCTTGGCCAGGGCCGGGTAAACGGGAGCGGCCAGCTTGGGCACCGCCAGCGACGGGTACGAGGGATACGAGGGGTAGGAGGGGTAGGCCAGGCCGGGTCCGGGCACCACGACGGCGGAGGAGACCGCCACCAGGGCGCTCAATGCGAGGATCAGCTTCTGGGCCATTTTGCAGGACTGCTCGACTTCGACTGGACTGGATGTGGAGAACTGGAGGTTACTGTTGTTCGACTGACAAATGAACTCGCTCTGTGGTTCTGTGGCCGATCGACAATTGCTTTTTATAGGCCTGCCCAGGCCCGAGCCCAAAAATTCGCAGCAGCCGCAGACATTTATGCAAAAAGCGCAACAAGACCAAAAAAAAAAAAACCGAGTGAAAAAAGAACAAGAAAAAAAGTAATATTGCTATGGAAACAACTAAAAAGTGCGCATGCGTGTGGAGTCTGGGGCTATGAGAAAAATAGCAACAAAGTGCCTGCATCGATCGCGACAAATATAAAATAATTCATTTTTCGCTGCCCATGGCAATCAGAAGCGGCGGCTGTGGCAGGGATTGCTGTGGCAGGGAGGCAGCGGTGCACGCATGTCTGGGGAGGACAGTGCCGGACAAAACAAACTGGTCCCACGCCGGCTGCCTCTTGTATACTATACTATATAGTACTACTCGCATACAATATGCGGCGTCGTCGTCGTGACAAAAAAAGTTCAATTCGAAAGCGTTTTTTGTTTTTTTCAAGCGGGCCCGTAGCCGGGTGGCCGGGGCGGATCAGGTGTGCGTGTGCTGTGTGTGTCCCGTGTATTATGGCCAACAGATTGGGGCGACGCAGCCGCCAAGCACACGCACCCAGCAGTCGATTGTTGAAAGGTGTGTTTGCGGCACAGCCTTCGAAACTGGCTCGCAGTGCTCCGAGCCGCGCCCACCCAAAATCCCCACAAGACAAAGTCTTGTTGCACTCCCAGAAAATTCGTTCTAAGATCTGAGAATTATTTTCAATAATCATTAATTGTTACATGGATCGGGATTCTTGGATGTGGAAATTTTGTCCCATAGGCATTTCTTGTTACATGGATCGGGGTTCCTAATTATTACCACGGGATTCTTCGACAAAGCTCATAAGTATATAGTACAAAGAAGATCTATTATTTATCCATTATCAATAACTATGTTCTACCAAAACTGGACAGATTATGTTTAGTAACTTAATAGTCCCATTAACATGTGTATAATAACAATTTAAAATAACTTCTCCGTTTATAGGGTGATCATAATTTAGGTTCCTAAAATCCCTCTTACCATTTCCCTATAATTTAGTTAGCTATTTATGACAGCTATTTCCTTGCTGTCTAGTTAGGTTTCTTGGTGGTTTACTTTTGCTGTAACTACTATTAAGTTCCCTTGTTTTCTCGCTGTGTACTGGATGCTTGTGTTCTGCTTCTCTGCTTTATTGCCATTGGGACAATTTTGCCCATTATCACTAATTTTGAACGCGTACCGCCGCTTGTTAGGCGTTGCAGTCGCCGGCGGGGCCGCTGCTCTGCCTCTGCCTCTGCCTCTGCCATTGCCGCTGTTGCAGTTGCAGTTGCAGTTAAAGTTGCAGTTACGGAGCCACATCTATGGACATGCTTGGGCTGGGGCTGGGGCTCGGGCTCGGGCTGGGTCCGGGGCTTTGCGTAATCCAAAAATTGCATCTCGTGCCGATTTTTTACTTTCAATTAAGCTATTGAATAATTTGAGTGCGTGTCGCGGTCCCGTGGCGAGTGAATGTACTTCGAGTTGGAGAGTGGAAGAGTTCTTTGGGGCGTGGAAGGAGATTGAGATCGCTGGCTTATGTAAGTGATTGGCAATTGGCTTTCTCTCTAAATTCTCGATAATTAAGCTCAAATTCAAGATCAAAACTACCCGTTTTTGCATTTTAAAGTGATCTTGAAGCGCAGGTATCGTAAGCAGCCGTTGTAGTTGGCGGTTAGTTTGCATTACACTTTAATTTAGTTCATTATCACCTACTGAACAAGTTATAAATTTGCGTAAAACGAACAGCCATTGGCCTTGAGCTTGCCTGAGATCGACTCATTAATTAATAATATGCGCAAACCCGTTTGTTTTCTGCTCGAAAAGTGTGCAATTAATCGTGTAGGCTGTCTCTAAAGTGATGCAACGATGAAAAGCCCCGAGCTAGGGTACTGAAACATGTAGGAATATGGTGAAAACAACGCACCAATATTTGTCTTTGGCTTACTGAATTTATTATTAAGTGATTTATGACTTATGACATCGGACTATGCAGAGCAGACAATAAGTTATGTACAAGCTACAGTGGGTTCCAGCAGTGTTACAATCTCCGGCTCTAGATCTAGATTTTAGCCCAAAAGCGGGGCGGCCACAGGGCGGGGCGCCACCGCCACGGGAACCGGTCCGCGCTGCACCACCGCATTGAATCCGTTGATGGGATCGGCGGTGTAGAAGACCGTGCGCAGGGATCCGTCGGCATCCACCACCGAGTAGGATCCCTTGACCACGTCCCCGTCGCGCACCTCCTGCTGGCTCTTGCTGTCCCCGGTCAGGGCGTCCTGCACGTTGTAGGCGAAGGCGTACTGGGGATGCGGGTCCACCTCGGTGTTCAGGGGCACAGCCGGCAGCAGGGCGCACTCCATGGCGGCCACCAAAGCGCAGCAGATGAGGGCGATCTGAAAAAATAGGTTTCGAGTTAGCAATCATCTTAAGCTTCTGATTTAGGGTTTACTTCCATTTTTGGACCTCCAAGAGTGGTGTTTGTCCCTACCCATTTTTCCCGCCAACACATTTTATTAGAATTGATTTTACTATCAAAATATCTTCGAAGAACTGTTTTCTGTTTGCATAATTTTAAAGTGAAACCCCTCAAGAAACTTTATGATTCTTTACGTAGAGAGGAATTGAATTATCATCAAAGTGTTGGAATGATTTCCATTTAGAACTCTCTTCTTTTTGCACAATTTTAAGCAACAAAGCTTCAAAAAACCTTAAGGTAACTTTTCGATCAAATGATCTGCTCAAAATTCAATTCCGAGTCAAGGATAACCCGCACTCACCTTGATCAGGGCCATGACTAAGTTTACTGCTGATGTTATCGGTGCTATTAACTTGAAAGCTCTGTGGGAACTGTCTGGGCTGCCCATGGGCCGTGGGTTTTAAAGGGCCCACAGCTGCAGCTTGGGTGCCGTGCCATGCGTCGTGTGGCAACTGTTGCCAAAAACGATTCCGTTTTCTGACGTAATGGCCCCGCAAAGGTTTCCCCCACGGACGTGCCAGAAAATGTGCCCAACTTGCACAATTCTCGCAGCCAAACGGTGCTCGGGCCCCCGGCACCTCCAATATGAATTGTGATAACCGTAAATATAGTGGGCCCTACGTGATCTGCATTACCAAAAGATACAGATTCCCACTGAAAACGAGACTGTTTTCGAGGCATAACAGCCACCGTGAGCCTACCTCAATGTTAGGCGAACTATTGCAGCTGTGACTCATTTGCTAGTTGTAAATAGGATAGATTTTAAAGAGTTGTACACCTAATTCACAATGACTCAATTTCAAGAGGTATTTGCTTGGGAAATACTCTCCGATTTAGAATCCAAACTTATTTTTGAGCGATGCTATTCCAGCTTATATCTTGTAATGGCAAAGCAAATACAATTAGCACAGCACCAATTAATGAACTTTTTGAGGTTGTCTCATAACTGGCTCTACCTCTCTATTTGTACTACCAATATTTAATTAAGGATCTTTAAGTGGTAGCCCCATACTTTGTCTGGTTTTCTTTTTGCTTTACTATTTGTTAAAATGTATGTACAGAAAAAGACGCCGCGCACTTCTCAGCCGCAATGTTTAACCATTCCTCTCCACGCTTATCCACAAACCGCGAAATCTAAAAGGCACTCCATACTTATCTGGGCATAAGCTGGACCTTTTCTTCCCAGAAAAGGCCTTAACACACTGCTTCTAATTTATTCCGATGGTGCACCAGATCCCCCACCCCCGATCGATCCCGATCTCCTTAGTCTTCAGACACGGTGCAGGAAATAGCTTGGATGCACTGCGTCAGGCTGAAAGCGGCAGCCGGGACCAAATGGCGGGTGATGACGTCGAAGGGAACAATGATCCTCCATTGTCCAATAGATTGTTGGCGGAAAGATCGGGGGCGGATCCGATGCTGGAGATGCGCTCCCGTCCTGGAAATAGGCGATCAGGTGGATGTCTGACGAGGGGAACTAGAGGGGGAAAATAGAGGGGGAAACTAGAGGGGGGAATCAACGGTGGGGCGGGACTACAGGGAACTACTTACCCAAAAAATCGGGCTCGATGCAGCTTAAGTAATGTTCTGCCTGCTAGACCCAATTCAAATTACGCGGGGTCGGAAATACTAAAAATCAAATTGGGTATACTGGTTTTTCAAAAATGGTAATATGCGGGTATTTTGTTTAGTTTAGTATTTCCGATAATTCCGCGAAATTAGAATTCCCAACTGGTTCTAGCAGGCAAAGCATTANGTTTCCTCCCCTCTAGTTTCCCCCTGTAGATTCCCCCCTCTAGTTCCCCTCGCCAGACATCCACCTGATCGCCTATTTCCTGGACGGGAGCGCATCTCCAGCATCGGATCCGCCCGATCTCCCCCCCAACGATCTACTGGCAAATGGAGGATAGTTGCCACCTCTGACGTCATCTGCCGCCTTCTGGACCTGGCTGTCGCCTTCACTGCATCATCTTCGTCCTCCAAGTATCTGAGGCATCATATCCCCTGAACCAGGAGATCCACTGCGTCAGAGAGCCCTAAGGAGATCGACATCGAGAGGACCACCCCCCCTCTCCCCACCATATGGAATCGACTGTTACCTTCGCTGGAAATTATCCAAGGAAATCATCGTCCATCTGGCCTAAGGCAGTGTATCCAAGCGATCTGGAGACCAAGGAGATCGAAATCGAGAGCATCTCCCCGCTTTGGGGAATCGACTTTTACCTTTGCTGCAGCTGTCCGCTCGGTCACCGTCGTTGCAAGTCTCGCAAGGATTTGAAGCACCATCGGGACTGAGGCAGTGCGTCGAGGTGATTTACTGCTTATAAAAGGCCGAGGCCAAGGAGATTCCGTACCCCAGAACAAGCCTTCATTAATGATAANGCCAAGGAGATTCTCGTTCCCCAGAACAAGCCTTCATTAATGATAAAGAAAAAGCTAAGTCTATGACCAGGTAAGTCCGGACTTCTAGTACTGATTAGATATGTGGATGAGCGTGGAGAGGTATGGATAAATATTGCGTATGAGAAGTGCTCAGATTTGGCCAATTAAAGCATGCTGCAGCAATTGAGGTACATGGTATCTCGTTGCCGAGAAATCTCGACTACAGCGTTTCTACTTGTTTTTTAATTGTTTCTGATTAGTCAGCAAAACAAGCTTAAATTTTGATAGGATTCTGCAGATATTAGCACAATAAAAGAACCGCCCAACCAAGGAGAAGAAATCGTGTTTTTGTACCGAAACTTTTATTCAGTAGATGCAGAAACTAATTCACTAAGTGGCCGATAGCCGTTCCCCAGATCCCCAGAACGGCATCCCCAAAAACGTAGTCTGTGTGGTGGTTCCATCCTCGGATCAGGATCGGGGATAGGTGTTATAGATGTTTGGTTTTCGGGGCAACAGCGGGTGGCAACAGCACGCACGTCTTTTTGTTTCGGGCTTAGCTTGGGAGTATTGAACGGGACGGGAGTCGGTTGTTAGGCATTAGAACTATTTAACAACAGGTCCTAGAACTAGGGCGGCGAGAGTTTGTCATCGGTGCGTCCTGGCTGCTTCGGACGCCTCTTAGTGGTATCCGCCCAGGCTGATGGCCGGCGCCGAGGCGTAGCCGATCTTGGTGATGGCCGGAACGGCAGCAACCGCCAGGGCTGGCTTGGCAATGGCCACCGCGGCCACACCCTTCTTCTCCACGACGGCGTTGAATCCGTTGATCTTGTCGGCCGTGTAGGTCACCTTGCGAATTGTGCCGTCGGGCTCGGCCAGCGAGTAGCTGCCGTGGACGACGCCGTTGACGAGGGTCTCCTCCTGCTGCTTGGAGTCGCCGGTGTGGTGATCGGTCACGCCGTACGAGAAGCTGTACTGCGGATTCGGGTCGTAGGGCTCAGCGACGGCCACCTTGGCCACGGCCACGGGAGCGGGCGCGGCAATCAGAGCGGGCTGCTGGACATAGGTGGGTGCGGCCAGGAGCTTGGGAGCCGCGTACGAGATGGCCGGGGCAGCCAGCAGCTTGGGAGCCGCATACGAGATGGCCGGAGCAGCCAGCAGCTTGGGAGAAGCATACGAGATGGCCGGAGCCGAGAGGCCGTACGGATCAATGGGTATGGCCACGACCGCCGACAGGATGAGTCCCAAAACGAACAGAGTCTGGAGTGGAGGAGAAGCGAGACGATTGTTGGGAGGGAGGTCCTCGATTGGTGATCCTTGGTGCAGCACTCACCTGGGCAAACATGGCGAATAGGATGTGTGTGGTGGATGTGGGAGCTCTGTGTTTTGGAGGCGTCTGCACGGCTAGAACTCAGCTCAGATGTGAGATGCATTTTCCGCGGGCTCTTCAGTTTTATATTCGCCAGCAGCGGCTGAGAAAAATAAAACGCAACACAACCGAAACTGGACAATCTAATGGGCCAGAGTGACAATTGCGTTTGCTGCTCATTTGGCGACGGCCCGGTCTCCGTCTCCGTCTCCATCGCCATCGCCATCTCGATCTCGATCTTGCACCTCAGCAGCTGATTTCGTGTTTTCTGGTGCGGATTTCATCATGAGTTTGCACTGTGAGGCCGCTTTTCTCAATGGAATACTATAGCTGCCACTGCCGCTATGCCACTCCGTGCCACTCACCTCAGGGCGGCCGTTCAAGAGCGCTGCTCCGGCTCCCAGACTCCAAGAGACACCTCCAAAAACTGGACCCGTTTTCCGCTGCCCAATCTGGTTTCGTTTCTTCGCATTTTTTTCGGCACATTCTCGGGTTCTGCGGCCAAACGGTTTGTCTGATGTAATAGCTGCCTCATGTTGGGGCATGTGCAGTCGCAGTCGCAGTTGCAGTTGCGGTTGCAGTTGCCACAGGAAAAGAAGGCTGCCCCACTGAAGTGGCCATTTACCCTCACACCCGGCTTGTCTTTTAGTTTTTTCCTGCATTTGATGTGCCACAACCAATTGTGGTGGGTGGGTGGTTTTTTGGGCATTTATATTACCATAATGATTCGAAGACCCTCATGGTCTTGAATTTATTCGAATTATTTGGTAATTATGAAAAAGCTTAGGCTTACAATCTAAATCTAAGAAATTATCATCCAAAACCTAAAGCGTAATTTAATCTACTCAAACTTGACTTCTGATTTTAATAAGAAGGAAATGTTTAACGAATTTAAACCATTTCTCATCGCTTATCCCCTTTATTGATGTTATTTTAAACCTTTTAGCACAAATGTATACACTTAAGCTGTTTTATCGATCAACTGCCTTATAAATTATTTATTTAGGCGACCCTAAATAGTTGCCTCAAGTTTACTGCTCACTTTATATCACTCATACGCAGAGTTGCTCAAAGCCATGCTGATTGTTTTGAAGTCATAGCATTAAATAAGGCTACTCAGACCGAAACATGAATATATCACTCATACGCAGTGTTGTCCAAAGTCATAGCATTGATTTAAACAATTCTACTTATGTCGAAACCCAATATTCATTTAGTCAAGTCTACTTGAACATTGCATTCATATTATAAATACTTTTCAATAGTATTTCTATAGAATATCCTAATATATCACTCATACGCAGTGTGGCCCAAAGTCAGGCACTGATTGCAATCAAAAAGTGGAGATAGGGACCCTAAAACCTTTACTATCTTCTAATATAATTTGTGTAGCTCCATAATATCACTCATACGCACCGCTGGCTGTAAGCATTACAAGCTGAGAGCCATAAGAGTGATTTTTAGAACTCAAAGACCTCAAATGCAATGTACCCCGTGCTAGTGAATCGAAACAAGATCAATCGCTGATCGCTCGCGTTTAATTAGAAAACGAAAATGGCAACTCGGGCTTGCAGATGGAAACGACTACGACGGAGGAGGGAGAGGAGGGCCTGGGCGGTGGGCAGGCGCAATTACGCACTCGCACACGCATTAGCCCCCCATTAACCCGCCGGCTCTTGCACCACAAAGCGATTTCCTCTCGGCCAAATGCGGGCGCCCACTTTGCCACTTGGCCACTTGGCCAGAACCAAGAGCTCAAGCGAAGCCGTAAACCGAGCCACTTAACCGCCGTAATTGCCTCGATCGGGCCAAAAAGTGCAGGCCGACCTTGCCCACAATTGGCAGCTAAGTGCCAGCGTCTACTTTTAATTAATTCTCATCTCGGAGCGATGGATTGGGCAAGGAACTGACGGCATCTAACCGCGGCATCTACGGCAGTTTGGCATTCCAATCGTAATGGACTCGTTTTGCGGTGGCTTCGATCCGATGTCGATTTCCATGTTTCCGGTGGCAACGAACCGCTGCAGCACGCTGGCCAGTGCTTCTCCCGGCTCTCGGGGCTGCTCCGGACCGCTCAGTGGCTCTCTAGCGGCCTGTGGATCCGCGGCCAATCAGTCGCAAGGTCGTTGGATGCATTTCGGAAAAGAGTCACGCACTCCGGACCCCACGGGCCTAACAGTTACTGCACGCAATCGAACGGGGAATCTCTAAGCAGTGGCTTGTGGAAATGATCTACAAGCTTGGAGTGTTTGAGCACAACTTTTAGCAAGCTCTAATGGTTTAGTCAGGATCCTCGATGGCCCGCAACTGAAGGCCTCATCGATATTCTCGGATGGGTCTCGTATTGACCCAGTTCGATCGATTGGTCAAGTGAAACCGAAGCCTCCGCGGGTGAAACAAGCTTATTATGTGGCCGTCGTAAGCAATTAGCATTTGTAATTCACAATCAAACTTTCGATTTCGTTGGCTGTTAATTTCGGGCAGAATCTCTGGGACTAAAACCAAAATTTAGGCTGCACTTGAATGGATGTCTCAATTATGAAGTTTCGTGTGATTTTTGGTGTAAACGCCGGGATGGCAGCTTCTGCATGACAATTACCAGAGGCCATAGCTCCGAAATATCGGCATCGGCGACATCGAAATCAAATCGCATTCACTTTCGATCCGCACCAAGCAAGGCAAAAACAGTGGCAAATAAAAATGAAAACCTGAAGTAGCCGCCGGCAGCTGAAAATTGGAGTACGTGCCGCGAATTTGGATCAAATAAAGACGCAGGCAGCCAAAGTCTGGCTAGGAAGAGGCCCCGCAATCCGACGGATGGATGGAGGGGCAAGGAGCGGACCATGCGGACCATGCGGACTTTACGGACCATGGGCTCCCATACGCAATTGGTACGCATGCTAATTTCGCGAACGAACGCATCTTCGGGTATAAAAGCCAACGTTTTTTTGGCCAAAGCATGTCAGTTCATTTTCGTTAACCGACAGTGACAATCGCACCACAAACCCCACCCAAGCCTTACAATGAATCCTCTGACGGTGAGTGATCCTCTCCAGCAGCGCCACGACTTGCCTTGGATTCTATTTTCGCGGTGATCATTGCAGGTTGTTGCAGTCCTCTCCTCGATGGCCCTGTCCGCCCAGGCGGGTCTGGCGCCCTTCTCCGCGCCCCTGGCGGCTGCTCCTCTGGCTGCTGCTCCTTTCGGCGCCCCTTTGGCTGCTGCTCCTTTCGGCGCCCCTCTGGCTGCTCCATTGGCTGCTGCCCCTCTGGGCGCTCCTCTGGCTGCTCCTCTGGGTGCTCCTCTGGCCTACTCTGCGCCTTTCGGAGCTGCACCGTATTTTGCCCCGGCCGCCTACTCCGCTCCCCTGGTGACTAAGACCTACGCCGCTGCTCCCTTCGCCGCTCCTCTGGCTGCTCCTCTGGCTGCTCCCCTGGCTGCTCCCGTTGCTGCTCCAGTGCTGGCCAAGACCGTGGCTGCTCCCCTGGCCGCTCCCCTGGCTGCTCCTCTGGCTGCCCCAGTTGCTGCTCCTCTGGCCGCTCCCGTGGCTGCCCCCATTGCCACCGAGATCGTGGATGCCCACCCGCAGTACAAGTTCGCCTACGATGTCCAGGACACGCTGACCGGCGACTCGAAGACCCAGGAGGAGACCCGTGACGGCGACATCGTGCGCGGCTCCTACTCCCTGATCGAGCCCGACGGTTCCCGTCGCATTGTCAGCTACTACGCCGACTCCATCAACGGATTCAACGCCGTGGTCCAGAAGGATGTGCCCGTGGCCGTGGCCCCAGTGGCTCCCGTCCTCGCCAAGACCGTGGCTGCCGCTCCAGTGGCTCCCGTGGTGGCCGCCGCCCCGGTGGCTCCCGCCTTCGCCAAGACCCTGGCTGCCCCCATCGTGGTCTAAGCTCAGCCAAGCGAGGATCAAGGAGAGAACAGGAAGGATTGACCGCAATTCGACAAAGGACTTTCATCTGTACATATTCGATTAATCATTGTCGTGCTATAAAATAACTTTCATCGCCCAACTCAAAATAAAACGAAAATTCAAAAAACTCTGTTAAGATTTTATACTGAACAAACTTGCACTTACGAGTATCTAAATACTCGATTCTATTAATGAATTTTAGTACTCAATTTAATAGTTTCTTATAAGTTTTAAACGGGCATCCAATTGCAAAAGGTAGTTCCTGCTTTGCAACCTAAATTTAGGTTGTATTCCTTTGCCCTTCTTACGCCTAAAATTGCATATGCAATCCGCCTTTTCAGGGACCTGGACGAAGAGTTCTGGAAGCTGTCGCCGCATGAGAACGTGGCCAGGATGCGGCTCAAGCTGGAGCCCCAACTGTACCCCAACAAGCACGAGAATGCCGCCAATTTGCGGGACAATGCAACCAGTGCTTACGACACCAAGTAAACACAACAAACAGTCACCTCTCTGTGAACGTAACTTAGGTTTTCTTGCAGGGAAATCTCCGAGTTTGACTCCACCATCAAGAATGCCGTGGTGCGGGACTTCCTGGCGGACGACGAGAGCTCCCAGTTGGAGGAGGAGCTGAAGCAGCTGATCGACAGCCAGGCCCAGCAGGACGTGGCCCTGGAGAAGCTAGTCATATCGCAGGACTGCGAGCTGATCACCCTGATGACCAAGGTCAAGGGTCGCATCGAGGTCAACCAGAGCGTGTTCACCTTCGTGGACCTGAGTCCCCCTTCTGAGGATGGCTCCAAGCACGACTTCCGGTTCGCCACGATCAAGATACGGGAAGTGCATCTGCGGAAATACAATCTGCGCAGGAGCGCCCTCGAAATCTTTCTCGTGGACCAGACCAGCTACTTCCTTAACTTCACAACCAAGGTGGGTTGATCACCGCTAAGCATTGCCCAGAGTAACTTTGATTTCCTCCCTTTTCAGACTCGAAATAAAGTCTTTACCAAGATTGTGGGCCTGCCGCTGCCAAACATTCTCTATGGCTCGGGTCGTTCGCCAGCTGAGCTGCTGAGGGCCTCGGGCCTCACCCAGAGATGGATCAACCGGGAGATATCCAACTTTGAGTACCTCATGTACCTAAACACAATTGCAGGTGAGGCCGAAAAACATTGACAATAGCACTACGAGTAGTGACTCGTGCATAGATTTTAAAGAGTGGTAAATTGGGCGCATAAATATCTCGCTTGTAACATTTATGCCAATGGGATGACCCAATTTGCGCCGTCAGTTCAACTAAAAGGCAACCCAAAACACGTTGAACTAACACGAAATTAAAGCGAAATTAATCAGCATAATTTTTGGGAGTTAGCTTTAAGCGGCTTAATGGTTTTACGGCCTATTACACTTAACATATGGCAAAGTAATGCTTATAAAATCCCATATACGAGTAAATTGGTGTATTGAACACTGGCATTCCCTCATTTGATCTCTTGATTTTTCACCAGGACGCTCCTACAACGATCTGAGTCAATACCCCGTCTTCCCCTGGATCCTGGCTGACTACACCAGCGACGTGCTGGACCTGACCGATCCCAAATCATTCCGTGACTTGTCCAAGCCCATTGGATGCGTGAGTTTACACCCCACATTCAATAGAATCAATTAATAACCTAATGGAATGTGTGTGCCACCCCTCAGATAAACCCAAAGAACGAGGCCGAAGTGCGCAGCAAGTACGACTCGTTCGAGGATCCCTCCGGTGCCATTCCCAAGTTCCACTACGGAACCCACTACTCAAACTCCGCCGGCGTGCTGCACTATTTGCTGCGCGTGGAGCCGTTCACCTCGCTGCACATCGACCTGCAGAGCGGGCGCTTCGATGTGGCCGACAGGCAGTTCCACTCGATACCCCAGACCTGGAAGCTGCTCATGGACAACCCCAATGACGTAAAGGAGCTGATACCCGAGTTCTTCTACTTCCCCGAGTTCCTCAAGAACATGAACAAGTGGGTGGTGCTAACTCAACTTTTGAATTACTTGTATCTCAAATATCTCAAACTGTTGCAGATTCGATTTGGGTCAATTGCAAATCACCAAAGAAAAGGTGGACGATGTCATTCTCCCTGCCTGGGCCACCACGCCGGAGGAGTTCATAGCCATCCACCGGCGGGCCCTGGAGTCCGAGTATGTTAGTCAGCATCTCCACCACTGGATCGACCTGATCTTTGGCTACAAGCAAAGGGGACCCAAGGCGGCCGAGGCTCTGAATGTCTTCTACTATTGCTCGTACGAGGGTGCCGTGGATCTGGACAAGATCACCAATCCTGTGGAACGGGAGGCCGTTGAGGGTGAGTGCCGCTAAGAAACGAAAACTTTGAAGTATATAATTTGATCTATTTGGATTACAATCGCAGGCATGATCAACAACTTTGGCCAGGTGCCATCGCAGTTGCTGCGGGAGCCACATCCCCGCCGGCTCACCCAGGACGAGACCGCCCTAAAGCTGGTGCGCGCGGAGCTGCGGCGCCCAGATTTCACCCAGTTCCTGGACAAGGTGGTGCAGTACTACTGCGAGCTGTCCACGCCCAAGGACCCCATCGTCTACCT
Organism: Drosophila ironensis; assembly: GCA_021223825.1. NCBI lineage: Eukaryota > Metazoa > Arthropoda > Insecta > Diptera > Drosophilidae > Drosophila > Drosophila ironensis. The sequence goes on from JAJJHQ010002763.1 coordinate 1,387,047, forward strand.
GAGTCCCCCGCGCAGTCCGCCGCGCTCCTTCCTGCAGCTGAGTCCCGATGTCCTGGTCAGCGTGTCCAAGTCCAGCATCCTGGGCTTCAACTCGTGGCTGTCGTACGACAAGGATCAGGGCTTTCTTCTGGAAATCGACGCCACCACAACCAATTTAAAGTATGTCCTGGAAGCAAACTTAAGCTCGCAGACTAATCAAATGAATTCCTGTTGTTTTAGGAACCGCAAGCGAGTGTTTGGACCCTTCCACCCGTCCCAGCCACCGCACTCGCAGCTGTTCGCCGTGAGCACCGATGGCAAGCTGCTCTATGCCGGCGGCATCTGGGACAACTCCCTGCGGGTGTACAATGTCAACAAGGGCAAGGCCCTGGCCTCGGTGACGCGTCACTTGGACATCATCACCTGCATTGCGCTGGACAATTGCGGCTCGTACTTGGTCACCGGCTCGCGGGACTGCACCTGCATCGTGTGGAGCATCCAGGCGCATCAACAAGGCGGCGGCCCGTCCGCCAGCAACATTCCCGTGCACGCATTGACGGGGCAATCGCACCTGCAGGCCATCACGCAGCTGAACAGCCAGAACAGCTACTCTCCCAAGCCTCTGACGGTGCTCCACGGGCACGATGATGCCATCTCCAGCGTGGCCATCTACACGGAGCTGGACCTGGTGGTCTCAGGATCACTGGTACGTTCAATCTGCAAATGCCTCACAAGGAGAATCGATTGAATAGAGTATTATTTGTTGGCTTATATTTCAGGACGGCACCGTGAATGTTTACACGCTGCAGGAGGGGCAGTTCGTGAGGACGCTCAAGCCCATTGGCTGCACAGAGTCCTGTGTGCAAATCTCCTTCGTTACGGTCTCCTATCATGGTGAGTTTTTCTTGATTTTATAAGTTAACCTTATGAGTAAGATTGTAGGTTGGCATCGCTTTTTGGGAGGTTTCACTCAGGCAACAGTTTGGGAGCCATTGGTGTTGTGCGCCCAAGAGTATGCAAACTTTTTGGTTGGTTTTAGGGATATTTTATATGCCCGATAAGGAATTTCGGAGCAAAATAATTCATTCAAAGTAATTTTGCTGTTAAATAGGGCTAATAAATATACAACAATTTAGCAGGTTTTGTTAAATTTAAAGAAAAGTATAATGGCTAACAATGTATCCAATTCATACACACATATTTTTTATTATTATTAAATTTAGAGGCAGCTTGATGAGCTTGATTTGTCGATTTTGGTAATTTGTTGTCACTTTAAAAGCAGTCAAAATTCCTATAATAATTAGTAATCATTTTACACTACAATCATTACTGTATCATATCGGAGTTCTCCCAAAAATATACCCATTAGTAGTATTCCGTATAACGAATCACTTCCGTCAGAAATACCTAAATAATGCGATGGAATTAAACCCTAAAACCCCGATAGCAGTCTTGTCTATGGGCAAATGTGCCAGAAACTCGAAACGCCGTCTGCTGACTCACGTAGAGTGACTGTCTTGCGATATCAGCAGTGATAATGGCCAGAAATTTCACACCCACAGTGTGTACTTTGCGTTCGTTGTGCTGCCCATTCCCTAATCTCGGGCGGAGTGCCAGGGCGGGGGCAGAGGGCGGCGGGCGGCGGACCCTCACGTGCCACTGCGTAGCAGTCGTGTTTGAGGAGTTCGTGGTGGGGGCAATCAAACAATTTAATCAGCAGACCAGAGATGCCCACCCAGACCGCCCCCCTTCGGCAATTGCCACATAAATGAGGCGACGAGGATCACGTGATTGTGCGGCCATGTGCGTTGTCGCCGCATTTTGATGTTTGGAATCGTCCGACTTTTGCCCCTTATGCACTGCCTGCCTCTATACATATGGATGTATGTATATCTTATCTGGCTTATCGCACTCGGCGGTGCAGTTAAGGCGGCCGGGGCATTAATCCAAATTAAGGCATCAAGTGGAAAAGATCGTACAGCAGGCAAGGTTGGGCCTCAGGAATGTGTGGGGGCAAACACTGAGAGCCCGAGACCCTGTACCGCGTAGACCGTTCCTCATAGCAACTGCCAAGGCCCTATAAAAATCTGGGTTTTCCGATTCGCCAATGACCGACCATAATTGCCAGACCCATATCAATAACTCTGCTGTTTTACGACACAAACTAATTGGGTCTAATTGACACGATTATTAGCATTGTTAGGTCCTAATGGCAATGACTGGTAATATTTCATTAGCACCATTTCAGATTAGCACTAGTTGAATATTCACCAGCCTCGAAGATTGACAATGAGAGTGCTTATGCAAACACACGTCATATAAATTATGTGTGCATATTCCGACCTGGTTGCTTACGCACATCTCGAGATCTTTGACGCCCTATATCAGTGGGTTATACAATATTTCTATCTTGCGATTGTAGCCTTTGGGGCTTTCAATTTCCATCTTTTTGGCTTTGCAATTCAAGTGTGAAATACGTCAAATACGTCAATCGACGGCGCCAGGGCCTGCATATGGAGTTGTTTGAAAATTGAGCCATATACACATAGATTCGAGAGGCGGCACTCCAGTCGATTTTCAGCAATCAGCTTGGACTTGGACTGAACTCTTTGGAATTTGATTAACCAGTGTACCGAGGGCCCCCTCCTACCCAGTATCCGGTATATAAATTCAATATTATATTCTGCAGAGTGCAGCCGGGGGCCGGCTTATCGAATAAATTAATATGGTTTGTGATTATAAATTTGCAACATCCGGCAGTCAGAAGATCAGAAGCAGAAAGGCAAACTGAAAACCAATCGGAATCAGAATCGAAATCCGTATCAGGGAATATTGAAATCGTCGACTCGTTGAAAACGTCAATTCAGTTCAGTTTCCAGGGCACTGATGGGCACTTAATTGCGTTCTTGTCGGCTCCGGGGTCCAATCAATTACATTGCCGCTAATGAAGAGAGGCGACCCCCGATCCGCTGATAGCACCCGGGCCCGATATCCCTCCCCGGCTCTCTGGCATTAACCCAGCGCGACGTCGTTCGTCCGTCGTTAATGGAATCAAATCAGAAATCAGAAATCAGAATCAGAGGCGAACGAGCCCCACGACCAACGACGAATCGCGTCAGAGAGTCACACGACCGACCCAGCAGCGATCTAGCGTTCGGACGGACGGACGTCGCTCCGTTCCCCAACCCAACAACCCAACCTCATGCGTAGAAAAAGCGATTCATTCATTTTTTAATTCTTAAGACGCAGCAGAAAATTTATTAAATAGTTGTAGTAAATTTCAACGACGACGACGTCTGCGAGAGACCCCAATAAAGATCAAGATATACGATCAAGTTTGGAGGGCCTCTCTTTTTCTGAATGAACTCCGAGATTGGCCAAAAAACCAACGAGGCACGGTTATTTCTGGTTATATCTGAGCGTGTCACTTTAGGAAGTTCATTCAGCTCCAATCTGGGGTATTCAGAGTGATAGGTGGCATTGGCAAACAGATACAGATACGCTCTGGCACAGATACATTCGCCCCGATAAGGCAACTACGCATTGCTCATTGCTCGGTTGCTCGGGATGTCTGTGCCATGGCACACTACTCTCTGTCTATGTCGCCATGTGATAATCTCTTCGGGCGATGCCCAGGTTATCGCGTCGGGTGGGCCGGACCTCGCCTCTCGATGCTACTACTAAATAGTATATAGTATAGCTAGTATAGCGCTTGTATACTTGTGTATTTCCGATGCGTAGTGCGTAGATGGTGCGTAGAATGTAGCCCGCCCGGTATTCATTGGATATTCTATTCTGTATCCCCCAGGACACATTGCGTTCAGCGCCCTGGATGACACCTCGCACTCGGTCCACGTTTATAGCATCAACGGCAGCAGCCTGGGCTCCAAGTACGTGTCCGGGCGAGTCACCGGACTGGCCTGCGCCTCCGACCATCTTGTGGTGGCCGATGATGCCGGCGACATCACTATGAGCAGGCTGCACGGGTGAGTAGTAAACACTTTAATCAAGAACCTGAAAGGAATGCCATCTCGAAATTACCCATCAACTCATGCACTGCCCCACGAAATTTGCTCTATTCGCACACCCTGCACACACATTCGCACCCACTAATTGATTTCTCCTGAAATTTCAAGAAACTTTTTGCGATTCTTCTGAAGTACAATTTGGTCAGCAATCAATAAAGCTGCACATTCCTATCTAGTATATAGTATTTGTTATCAAGCGAATTCTGCATTGAACTGGCAATGCATATCAAGAATTCTTTCTAATATTATTTTTCAAGCTTTCTTTAATTATTTAATCTATCTATATAAATATTATAGGCCTTGAATTAGATATTCCAAACACGGCTATACTGCCACTATTTTAATTTATTTTATTCAAAATGATCTGTCCCCCTAGCTATTGAAAAAGCATAAAAGATTATTGACTACTTTATTTTCCTTATATCACACAAATCATGGCATATACCTGCTCTACTGCACCACGTATTATTCTCATTTATTATATTTACCTGCATACACATTTTTTTCAACTATTATTTTGCACTAATTGGGTTTTATGGGTATCACAACCTTTATACTAACATATATTCATTTATTTGTACTCCCTTTACTCAAATTTCATGGGCTTGGGTTCACCAAAATTATTGGTTGAAAATTCTATTCTGCACAGTGTTTCCTGCACAGTGTTTCCTGCACAGTGTTTCCTTGTGTTTCAATCCACCAAACCCTTCACTCATCTGATGCATTTCCTTCACTGTTTCATCGCGCTAAACTGTTGGTTCAGAGGTTATCCTCCTTTGTTAAGACTCCACTCCCGATTTTTTTTGCAGGCTGAAGCCCGTGTTCGACATTCCACTCCACGTGCCCATCCAGACGGTGGTGGTCACCCCGGGGAACACTCACATACTGGCCCCGCTCCGGGACGGGCGCCTGGCGGTGATCGCCGTGCAGTTGCCCTCCGGAGGCAGCAAGAAGCATTCCGTGCTCAATGTTTAGGGCCGCCTGGACTTTGGACTATCCTAGCTTCCTGATTTCCGAATTTTACTCCTAGCCTACACTAAGTTGTCCCATATGTTAGCTCCTTTTTATCGCTTTTATCGCAGAGTTTTTCGATTTTTTTTTTAGGTTTTAACCCGCTTTACTTAGTAACTTGTAGATTGTGTCTTGTTTGTGATTGGCCACAATTTCGCTTCTTGTCGATTTCCGAACTACGTGACGTGCCAAAAGCAAAGCTATTGATCAACAACTAATTCCCGGAAAGTTTGACAAATGTGTCCAAAGATATTCCATGAGCAATTGATTGCATTCCCAGAATTTCCGTGCCAACCAAGCAGTATTTCTTAGTCCCCATTCAAGCAAAGTGCGTGCGTGCGTGCAGTCACCTGTCCTGGCCATGGCCGTACAGGCAGGCAGTCGGGCAGGCAGGCCCCCATCCTCGTGGATGATCGATGGCACACTCTTCCCTGGTTAGCCGATGAAAATCTGAATAAATCATCAATCATTTGGCGGGGAGATATCTCGCTTTTCTGTCTCTGTATCCGTCTCTGGACCCCCGAAACTGGTTGACGACGATGACGGCAATGGCGAGGCACTTGGCAAACTACTCACTGACTCACGAGCGACTTTCAAATTGGTCCAAACCGAAAAAATGAAAAAAAGAATAAAACCGAATCCAAAATCTGCCCGGCAACAGAGGCAACAATTCGGCTGCCATTCAGCTGCTCGAGAGTGCTCAAAAGAAGAAACACTTTCCACCGCTCCACCGCTCCACCGCCTGCCCTGCCTGTTGCGCCTGCAGAGTCCGAGTGTCGTCGAGTCGTCAACCAAAAATAGAGCCCACAGATCTTTGTCCCATTAAGTACGCGCACACACTCTCCCCGATCGCATGGTATTAGCCTCTTCTTCAGCCCCCTAGCCGGGCAAACGATTCCCCAAAAAAAGGTATTAGAGTCCGTCCACAGATCCGCAGACAATACCAGTGCCACAGCCACGCAATTGGATTTTTCCCCCCAAAGCTTGTAGTTCCCAGATTTTGTTCCAAAGACAAGCGACAATATCGAGGTGAATTGAGTAGATTTTACAGAGTTTTTACGATTATCCGGTATCCGCTAACCGGTAACCGGTAACCGGTAGTACCCCCGCTTTGTAAAGCGCACAATCGGGCCTCGAGATTAGGCATCTCGGGGGCCCAAAATCGAACGAATAGAATCTATCGTTATCCCAAAAGTTCAGCAATATATAGAATATCCATATGTATCATGTTTTGTGTACGTAATTGGGAGCTTTTCCCCAACCCGCAAGGGGGTGCCCCGCAGTTCGTTATTTGTTGTTAGGATCGTTCAATATATTCGATACTTAGCCCGTAGACCTGTCAATAAAGTGATGATGAAAACTAACCAAGAATCCGTTTCGCTTTTCATGTATTTATTCAAAAACATAGCTTGAAAGTTGATTACAAACTAAACAAATTAGAAAACCATATGCTTCAGTTCAATTAGGCTTACAAATTAAAAATGTATATAGTCTGGGGGTAGCTTATGAAACTGATTGATTCCGTGAATACTTTTCCGTGATTCCGAGATTCGGTCGGTAGATGCGATGCGGGATGAGTTCGGATTTGGTTTGGTTGTTGCTGGTCGATCAATAAATTAATTGCAGAAATGATTCGATGGGGCATATATAAATACGAATTGGGTGACTGATTGACGGATCGATTGATTGTGTTGGAGCGTGTGAATGGGGTCTGGGGGCTGGGGGCGGGGCTGCCTGGGCCCCGTTAAGTAAACGGCCAATTAGTTTAAATACGTTAACTAGTGTTCGCCTGAATCGCTAGGAACAATCATTGCTACTTACAGAAACGAAAAGACGCGTGATTACAAGCCGATAACTTAAAGCTAGAATTGAAGAAAACCATAAACATACATGGATATACATACATAATTTCGAATGCGACGCGTGTGACTGCTATTCGAGGGTAGTATTTTGATAGAAAACGTTAGAGTCTAAGCCGGCATTAGATACGATTAATTACCTGGACTACGATCTATATGGTGCTTAGCCTAAATTGTACATAACTGTATGACCTCGTATGACCTTCTCTTACATTTTTTTTTAATTTTTTCTAGTTGGTTTTTTTTTCACGCATCTTCGAAGGCATTTGATCTATCTATCTAACTAGCTGAATATTCCCGCCGTCAATTCAATAGCCTTTTTCTGTGTCTTCTGGGTTTGTGGTTCCTGGGATCTTAGTCCTCCTTCTGCAAGGATTCAAAATAAACAAGAGGGAAAGGATGTTATAGAGAGAGCTATAAAGCAAGATCTCGGGGAGGAGGGACACTTACAAGTACGGGGTAGACGAAGGTGTCGGCGGTGTCGTGACCCTCGGTGTTGCGGGCCGAGCACTTGTAGTTGCCCATGTCCTCCCACTTGATGTCCGAGATGAGGAGGTCGCCGGTGGGCAGGACCCTGTAGCGGTGTCCGGAGGTCACCTTCTGGTTCTCGTTGTTGTACCAGGTCACCTCGGCCCGGGGGCGGGCGTGCACCTTACACGGCAGCAGCACATTGGAGCCCATCAGGTCCAAGTGCGTCTTTTCGGTGTAGATGATGCGCGGCTTCTGGGGGCCCGGGTACTGCTTCTCGCGGGGCACGATCTCCGTGGTGCGGGCCGGGTGGACCACAGTGCTGGCGTAGATGGTCTTGGAGCCAGTGCGACCCACGCAGGTGTAGGTGCGCGACTCGCTGAGCATGTGATCGATGATGTGCACCGATCGCACGCGCACAATCGCACTGGGCGCATCCTCGGACACCAGGTTCGACTCCAGGTTGTCAATCTGAGGGGGGGACAGGGTTACCCATTAGCCGGGTGACGGGTTGGGGGGTGCTGGTGCTTGACTTACCTCCGACACAGGCAGATGACCCACCACCCACTGGATGCTGGGCACCTGGGAGCCCATCATCTCGCAGGCTATCTCGATGGTCTGGCCGGGCTGCTGTTGCAGCTTCGCGGGCGGCGTTTTGGTGAACTTGAGCCAGTCGGCGTCGATGAATCGGTTGCGCGGCTTCTCCTCCCGCTCCGACTCCGGCTCCGTCTCAATGGAGTTGTCCACATCGTTGCTGTCGTCTACGATGTCCACGGCCCTGCCGCGGACGGTGGCAATGCTGCCGAAGAGCAGCAGCGCTAAGGCGCACACATGTAAATTCATTTTCTGCAAGGAAGATCGAGGCGGAGATCGGAAATGAGTGCAAAGTTCCGCGCAGTCGTACGACTCTCTAATATAGGTTAATAAACTCGCGGAGCCCCTTGATAGTCTTGATAGCCCAGTGATGCGATGTGCCAGTCATCTGCCACTTATCACTGTCACTGGGGGTAATAAATCAGGGGGAGGTCTCCGTCCGGGCTGGGGTCCCCGATAAGCAATAGGCAGGCGAGTACGGCCTTCGGTTGGCGGGCTCTAGAACGTTACTAACGCTTGCGAAATCGGAATTCAGAGATCGGAGATCGGTGATCGGAAAAGCGAATTCGGCTCTGGATTCCGAAGTGCTAAATCCTTTCCCGTCACCTCTGCTTCCGCTCTCGATACGAATTTCACAATGCCACGACACCAGAGCAGAGGCAAGAGACAAGAATGATATAAGATTCTGGCGTGGGCAGAAGCAGAAGATAAATCGAGATCTTGTGATCAAAAGAATTGCCTCGGGCTGTGACGTCAGGGACGATGCTCCCCGAAAAATTCGACCCACGCTTCGGCCAAAGATCAAGGGCCCCCAATCGCGCATACTGTATACTAATGTGTCTAGAGTCTAGACTTAATTATTCAAATAGTTTCGAGCTATTATGTATATTGCCCCCCGATTGTCGTTCGCCAATCGCTGGCGAATGTTGCATCAGATTTTTTTTCTCATTTTTTTTTTCCTTTGCCCTTCAGAGGGGATTGGGATTTCTACGAATCGGTTTCGGTTTCGGTTTCGGGGGTTTTTCAATCGATTTTTTTTTTCGGAACTCTGTGGCACACAATTTGGGTCACTGTCTATTTGGCGGACGGGTGACTCACCTTTTGATTTGATTTCTTTTTTCTCTTCCGGTAAAAAATGTTTGCAAATTTCTCCCCAACGTTGGACACGGTAAGTTCAATATCAAGAGCGATCGGCCGGCGGCTAGACGTTATGTTATGAACGAATTTATCAGCTCTATGTTGTGGTGGCTGCGCTGCTGGGCTTTCTGGTTGAAGTTGAGCAGCAGGTGGCTTAGCACTGACATAGGTCCGGCGCTGGATGCCGTCTTGGTCACCTGGCGGCTCAGTGTTGGCGGAATCTTGGCAGCTGGCCGGCGCTGGTTCTCGTAATGCTCTGCGTGGCCGTAGTAGTAGTCGCGGCTCTTGGACCGATCTTCGAGGGATTGGGGCGATTGTGGATGTCCTGCCGGGAGGAGGGGAGAGCGAGTCTAGGCGGCTGCGTCGGCGAGGGTGGCGACTTCAATGGCGATTTCAGTGGTCGGAGGATATGCTCGGCGCGGACGTGGTTGTCTTGGGGACTTGGCGGCACTCGTTCGAATACGCAGCACGGTTCATCGACATTACACTCGAGTCTCGAGGTGTATCTGGCAATTGCTTCCTGCGCTGGGATTGGATATCTCTTGGATTCGGATGGCGGAACGATTGCGGTTGGATCGCGTTGGTGGATACGAAAACGAGGCGAGGATCGGCTTAAGAGAGCTCCGGCTCAAAACTCTTCAACAGTGGGAAACTGTAACAGAATTGACTCGCCCGCCGCAGTGCTCTTCTATTTATACGCCCCGGCCCAGGCGCGCGCACACTCACACACTCTCATCGTTGGTCGCTCTCCCTCTCTCTCTCTCTCTCTGTCGCCGCGCGCCTCTTTCTCCGCTCTTCGGACCCTCTCTTCGCCGCCGCTGCCCCTCCTCCTCCGGCTTCCCCGCCATCCGCGTGTTCCATGCGACCGCGCGACCAGAATTCAATTACTCGCTCCGCTCGTAGTTCTTCGTAGTTCTTTTTGTGCCACCGCCAGCAAACCGGGACAGTCCGGATCAAAACGGATATGCTGGACATGCACCATGGTTATAGCAACTCATTGGGCGGGAGATCCTCCCTCTCAAGCGGCTAGGTCACGGGACAACTCGAATTCTTCCAGGATGCCACATAACATACGTGGGATTCTTAAGTTTTAAGGCGGAGATACGCCATTTTAAGCGCCTAGCTCACGCTCACGGGTTAACCTCAAATCGTATAATATCCATACCACATAAGCAGAAATCTTCAACGCCCCAGAAATGTGAGAATTCTTGGCTTAGTGCTACTAAATTATTAACATACTAATAGATCCTAATAGATCTATGGGCTGTAAGCTTGATGAAACGAAAAGTGCGTTAATCCTCAGCACAATACTAGGCAATCAATTTTACATAGATCGCAATATCGAAAGATTCGATTGTAAGGGCTCCAAAGCGAAGCCCCTGTTAAAGAAACCTCTTGCCACTGTACGCATCCGGTCCACAAATTGGATCTTTGGGTTTTATTTCAGAACTCTAAATCGTTTTCTTCGTTTTTGGGGATTTCTTTGGGACTGGATTTTAATATTACCATATCCAATCAAGCAATTTAATAACCAGCGGTGAGATTTCCACTTCCTACCTCCCCACAACTCGAAAATCTGGCGGAGATAAGACCGCTTCTTCATTAAAGTTGGTTGCTTAGGCGAGGGAGGAGTTGGGGAGGCGGTACCCGTACCCGTACCCGTACCCGTACCCGTAGCCGCACTCGTACCAGTACCAGTACCAGTGGCATGGTGCAAGGTTCCATTCCGATTCCCCTTCCCCAGTCATTGGTCTGTCCCCCCGTCCAACCGTCCTCTGCGATCGCCTCATTGCAATCAAGAGTGAGTGCCAGTTTGTCTGCGGCGATCGTTGGCTGATCGGTCCGGGAAGGTGGAGGCGGAGGTGGAGGCCGAGGAACGGGCCGACCGATACCACAATTTACACGCGAAGAAAAGGGTAAAACTACTACTCTAGGGAGTTATTTGTGTTTATGGGTACTTAAACTTTTGTTGGGAAACCAATCTTCTTGATACTTGCGAATAGGTTTCGGAAAAAGATTTATTAACTCCATTGGTTGGTTAAATAGATCTGTGGGTTATAAGCTACATATCCCGACATACCCACGTATTATGAAATAGCTCTCTTCTTCGATCAACCATTCGAATGATCAAGACTATCAAGGCAAGTTATGTGCGCATTGATATATTTATTTATATATCTTCAAAAGTAGTACAAAACCCTCGAAACCAACGGAGCTATACTTGTTGTATGTGCTTTGAATACAGAAGTTCCTTCTCTGTGGTTGCTTAGTTTTTCTGAGTGCATCCGTGGTGATTGCCTGCCTCGCTAGCGGTTGCGAGTCCGAGGGGGCGGTGTGGCCCGAAGGGGGGACAAACTAGTCTGAGCTGGCGGTGCCGGCCGGGAGCTAAAAGCCGGGGGAGCCCGGAGGTGGAGGCTGGAGGTGCAGCCAAAATGGCAGACAGACTGGCAGCCACATCGCGTGTTCGCTTTCCGCTCGATCTCTGATCGCTCCGATCGCAGCGATCTCTGTTGCCGGGCGGCAGACACTCGCGGGCAGAGGTTGGGGCTTGGGGGACCGCGACTAGTTTCTTTCTTCGCTTTATCGACCAGCCACATCGACAACTAGATTCAATTCTACGAGTAATTTATTTATTGCACGTTACACAAATCGTCCGACCGCAGACCGCTCCCCGTGCTACTCCCCCCGACCGGGGCAATTGGCAGCGGCATCAGCCCGGCCACAAAGCGAAATTCAATTGAGGGAAAAATCTTGCAGGTGCTGGGGAAGATTGTGTCTCGTGCCGCTGTCTCCCTCCCCGCCGCCCAGCCCCCAGCCCCCAGCCTGCCCCCGCAGCCTTGGCCGGCACACCTCAAAGCGATCCGTTCAGGGAGCAGGGATGGAGCTCACAGAGCTGGCAACTGGCAACTACCGCAGAGATCGTAACGCTGACGTAAGGGGCACTGAATTGAAATGGCCTTTTGATGCGACTGACTCGGGGAGCACTTTCTACATTATAGAGCGACGACGGCGCATTGATCAGTGATCCCCTCACGTAACACGCTCCCGCTCCCCCGTGCAGCGAGGAGCGGTCAGGGGTTGCACTTCCTAGATGCCCAGATGGTCGGTTGCCGGGTACACGGATGCAATCTGCGGATCAAGTTGCTTTCAATTAAACGACCAGGCATAAAAATCTCATATTTCACAATTGAGTTAACTTTGAACTTGATCAATGGCGTGATTTGGCCTGACATTACTTAATTGGCGTTGCTCCTGGCATGATCTTGAAATCGCAAGCGATTCTTCGAGTGTACCTCCCAGAAATTAGATCATTTTAGTGCTGCGATTGGATAGGATTCGGAACGAGATTCTCCGAGTGTATCTCCAAGAAATGAGATCATTTTAGTGCCGCGATCGGATCGCATCGGATTCGGAAACGACTTGTGGCACTGGCATACATATTCATGTGGCCCATCGAACTTGGGACGTTGTCTGGTCACCGTCACCGGCCGGCACCAATATCAGCGATCGACCCATTGATTAGCGTCACCCATGCGATCTCAGGTGGATGGGCCGGCGGCATTGTCATCGCAGTCTTTCGTGCGAAGCGTAGATTTATAGGTTCCATTTCCTAGAAACGATCGCTGGCTGGTTTTCACTCCGTAAAAGACACACACTCGCCTGGTATACTTGTATATTTTGTAAATGCCCTGTACATAGGGAAAGAGAGGGACAGGTCGAGGTCTTGCTGCCCCTTCGGCACTCTTCTGCCACTCCATACAATATGTATTCGAATGAAAATCGTACGATTGTTTGCTGAGTTGATGGCACAAATTATTGCATCATGACAGCGGTGGCGATGGCTATGGCGATGGCGATGGCGACTCGTGCATGGGTAAGCCAAATTGGCCCGCTTCCGCTAATAGGTAATGGGTGATATCTCTTCGCCCATGCCCCTGCCACTGTCGGCACTGTCGGTGCAACTGCAGCACTCCACTCCACTCAGCCATTGAGTCGGGCAGCATCGTTTGCACTTTTCTGCTAATTAACGTCGTGCCAACGATAGCAACACCTCCAGAGGCACAGATACCGCGCCACGCTAGCCACGCCATGCCACGCCACCGGAACCACACGACAGAGAGACGAAAGGCGGGGCAGGGTGCCGGGTGCCGGGTGCCGGGTGGCGGGAGCCGGGTGCCGGGTGCCTGTGCTCATTCAAAGACCGAGGACGGGCCGAGAGTTCGGGGAAAAGATAGTGCAACATGCAACAGACAAGACCGGCTACAGACACAGATGCATTCGGTGAATTGCAGGTTGCTGCGGTGCAGGGTATACAACGTATGCTATGTATCTTGTTTGAGTGTATCAGCCAGTGGAACAACGCTGGTGACGACGTGAGAAAATTCATGTTCATGCCACAAATTCTGTGCCGTTTTCATGGTGTTTCCACTCCACTCCCCTTCCCTCCCCGACCCGTTCGGCCCGTCCGTCCGTTTTGGCCGCCTAGCAACAGTATCTCCATCCGTTGCTGTTGCTGTTGCTGTAGCTGTAGCTGTATCTCACTCTGGAAACAAAGTATCTCGACGCGCCTCGATCTTTTGAGGAGAGCGACAGAGACGGCGGCCGCAAAGAGCTCGTGTCGCCTTGACAGCGGCCGAAAGGTCAGTTCAGGGAATTGGAATTGAAATTGGAAAACCCGTCGTTCCGTTCGGTGTGTGCGGTGTGTGCGGCGGTGCAGTGACTCCTGCCGATGGCCTTTCGATGGCCAGGTGCCGCCCAGGTGTCGTTTCCCACGAAAGCCGCTGGAGAAACGCCTTCCGATAGCGAAGCGAATCAATGCCAGCCAATTATTCAATTAGGATTTCTTGCCAGCGCATGAAATACATATACGAGTATACTAGCCAGCCCTGCAATGCTGATCAGTTCGGTCGCAATGGGAGGTCCAAAAACTATTCATTCATTCAAAAATATTCAAAAACCGGAACGGGATGCCTGCTCGCTGCAAACTCAAGCACGCTCGTCGACCCTTTTGTGTGAACTTGAACTGCCCGTAAATGAATGGGAGGCAAAAGTTTTTGATAGGGCCCCCGACTCGGCTCTACACTTCATCATCATCGCAATTGAGATTGTAATAATGTAACACACTGTACACTGTACACTGTACACTGTACGGAGCATAGCGAGCAAATGGAATGGAAAATTTTTGAAACCACACACATATCATGTTTCTTCTCTTTTTTGTAAAATGTGGAAAATTTTTACGACAAATCCGAATGAAATGCAATTATCACTAATTGGCCGGGGGCTGCGGTGGAGGGCGGGGAAGTTAATAGCCCCGTATGGGGGGCTGCTGAGTGGGACACTGGAAACTCAAACTCATATTCAAACTTAAACTCAAACTCAGACTCAACTCGGAGGCTCATCAGCGAAGGTGACGGAATCGGAATTGTAGTGTAAGTGGGAATGGAAATGGAAATGGGTGTGTGCGACTTCCTAGTCACATTTACTTGGCTCGCACTCGGGGGGAAAAGTTCATAATTAATTGTTAAGATTGTTATTTCATATAGGTTATTGAAATTCATTAGAGGTTAAATGTAGGCTGAGATTATAATGCTCAAAGTAAAGGCTATACAGGCAAAGATTAACAACTCACAAATTGTAATCACAAAAAAGCCGAAGATATTGTATCTTTTAATATTTTTTGATTCATATGTACCCTCAACTTTATCTTAACCCAAGGGTTTGCTATATCTTTAAATATTTCCTGATTTATCAGATAGATACCATACCATCTTGATCTTAACCTAAAGAGACTATAATAAACAGATTAAAGGTTTTGGAGTTAACTTGTAAAGATTCATAGCTCTTAAACTTTATCACCCGAAGATATTGTATCTTTGAATGTTTCCTGATTTATCGGATAGATGGTGTTAACCTAAAGCCTTGCTGATTGTTTTGATAACGTTGGATCGTTTTAAATGTATCTTTTGGTGTCGAAAATGCATTCTTTTGCGTTGTAATTTACCAATCACCAGACCATGGATTATGCGATGCGTCTGGAGGGGTAATACGATTCCCTGGAATTCCTTGGCGTTTGTGCGGCATTTGTTTTTGGCTCTCCGGTTACTGTATTTTGTGCCTTCCGTTTCTGTTTCGGTTTCTGTTTGTTGTGCAACCAAAATTCACGGCAAGGCAAGGGGCAGGGCAGGGATGGTGGCATTCGACTCCGGCTCTCGCCCAATTTGCGCTGCGATTGCATCAGCCATCGAAGCCTCTGCCTCAGCCGGCGTCGCAGTTGGTGCTGCGCGTTCTTCGCTGCAGCGGCAAAGCCAAAAGCAACGCAATGGCAAAGGCAAAGGCAAAGGTAGCATAGCCCGTGCGGAGAGACCGCACACGGTCACGTGTGTATCCGATAGATTGCTGGATGAGTCATTCACTGCGAGTCGTTAGACAGCGCAGAGCGGGAATGCATGAATGGGTGCTAAAGAGGTAGTTTCTTTTCATTGGAAAAACCATAAAACGCCCAATAAAATGGACTGATGCGTCTATCAACCTGCCATAACCTATTTACACACAAATGTGAAATACAAACGACCATCTCCGTGTGTTTATTTTTACATCTAGTTCAGGAATTTTAATCCGGCCGCCTGTGCCCATGGGCACGTATAGATAAGACCCTCGAAACGGAGACGAGACAATTCGATAAGTTTCACTTTTCCCACATACTAGGCTAACATTGTGACTGTACAGTGCAGGAAAGTTCAATGATTCGCCTCCGATATTGGAATTATTCGAACGTGCCTTCTCGTACAAATATTGCGGGCCAGGCCGCCGCCCCTCGAACCCTTTGTTATCTCTCGCCTGTTCCGCTCTAATTAGAATCATTCCATTCTAATGAATTGCCAAAAGAAAACAATAACAGAGTGAGTAATTGGCAGCACCGAACTGTGCAATGCCCTTCGATCCACCGATTACCGCACTTTCGAGTGAATCAACTTGATCTCTATCACAAACGTGAATTGATTGCTGACACAGGTGTGGCGGCAGCATTGATAAGATATTAAGATATTATTTATAGTGAATTTTAAAGAGGGAGCTGATGAATTAAGTAATTAAGTATGTGGCTTTGAACTTTAAGTATAGGAAGACATAGAGAGAGATTAGGCTGTACTTGAGTCAACTTAATCGATCTTCTTTTACCAACAGTGATATCAGTAGATTAACAGATACATTTTGATTGCATATTTATTGATATATAGATAAAATCTAGGAAAGTCTTCTATTTAAACTATTTTTTCACCAGAAACCCAGAAATCCCATTAGCACCTTCCGTGACATTTTTGCAGGTCAAAATTAGAAGGTATATTTTTTAGCTTTTTTGGAATCTATATTCGTCTCTATTTATTCATCTTATTGTACCACCAAAATCTATAGTAGTTATCACCATCCTTCATTGGGGTATATTCTAAGGGACAACAAACGAGGTATACGTCACTGTTTTATTATAATTTGTTGTATTCTTTAGAATCTATATTAGTCTCTATTTACCTCCAGTAATTATCACCATCCTCAATGGGATAAAAAACGAAATAGTTAGATTCATTATGTTTAGCCACCTTTTGCAGGGAAAATATGAAAGGTATATTTAAACTAGAGGAGTTTCTAGAATCTATATTAGTCTCCAGTAATTATGACCATCCCCAGTGGTGTTTAGATTCGCCGCTGTTTATCCACCTTGTTCGAGCGTATTCTTTTCGGTCTATCTAGAAANTATTTGAAAGGGATACTCAATGGAAACTTTCTAGAATCTATATTCGTCTTTATTTATTCATCTTATTGTACCACCAAAATCTATCACCATCCTCCATTGGGTTATATTCTAAGGTACAACAAACGAGGTATACGTCACTGTTTCATTATAATATTTTTATAACGTTTAATTTGTTTATAGAATCTATATTAGTCTCTATTTACCATCCTCAATGGGATAAAAAACGAAATAGTTAGATTCATTATGTTTAGCCACCTTTTGCAGGGAAAATATGAAAGGTATATTTAAACTAGAGGAGTTTCTAGAATCTATATTAGTCTCCAGTAATTATGACCATCCCCAGTGGTGTTTAGATTCGCCGCTGTTTATCCACCTTGTTCGAGCGTATTCTTTTCGGTCTATCTAGAAATCTTCAGGTGAATCTTCCACGATTTTGATGTACCCCCAAAACCTCTCGTATTGAGCATCCCCAATCGATTTGTAGGGCAACCCGATGACGTCCGAAGGGGCTGCGAGATGTTTTCAACTCGAGCGTTATTGTAGCATCGTCAGCATCATCGGCATCGTCGTCATCACGACGCCCAAGTTCAAAAGAGCTTGAAAAACAATTATGAAAGCAGAAACAACATGTGTGCCTGTGTGTCTGTGTGTCTGTGTGTGTGGGCAACGAGCCCCCTTTTGCGCACACACACGCGCGCCTTGGAGAAGGGAGAGGGGATAGGAGAAGGGAGGTAGGACTGCTGCTGATGAGCATCGAGGCCAATTAAAGATTCCTCTTAATTGGCTTGATATAAACGCATGCATGTGTGTGTGGGACATACGCAATTCGTGCTCCAGCCGGCTTTTCGTTGGTGCACTAGAATGCAGCATAATTAAGAGTAAATGGAAATAGATAGTTTTATGGCTGCCCCCACACACACACGCGCACAGCATCCACAGGCGTTGGGGGCTCGTCTCTCGCAACGACGCCCCACTCACACACACAGGGCAGTCGGCAGCGCAAGAGCGCCAAAGCGTTGGGCTCTTGCTCTTTGCTGTTTCCGATCGCCGCAGCGTTCTCTTCAATTGCCCTCTCTTCGGGCCCCTGGCCGCCCCCTTGGCCCATGAGATGGGGGTATGCAAATGGGCCTGCAAAATGAAATTGCGAATAAAGCTGCGATTGCTCTCAGCGATAACTGTGACGCATTTGAACTCGCGCCTCCGCCCTGACCCTCTCTCTGCCCCTCCGCGCCTCTCCACCTCCCCCTTCCCCTCGCCCTGACCGATAATTTCATTGCGAAAAATTGCCTTCGACTTTTTTGCTGCTCGCCTTTTTGCTTAGCTTTTTTTTTTCTTCATTTATTAAATTGCAATTTATTACAAAAGCGATCTGATTATTAATTGCTTTTGAATTGATTTCGATTCAGAATCGAATGATAGTCGCACCGAAAGAAAAGCCACGTATTGTATCAATATTCACCAATCTATTATAGTTTGCAAAAATAAAAAAGATTATTCCTATTTTGTTCATGGTTTTATTTGAATGATGTTATACTCAAAGGGAATTTATATTTTCAAACAGAGAATACGATTTTAAAGGCAATTTGTAGATAGTAAATAACGATGAATAGATCGGAAATTCCCCAATTGAAGTTTTTTAATTGAAATTAGATCCTCACTATTGTTTTCAATCATTAAAACATACCAATAGTGATATGAAATATTGCAAGTAGTTGGTGGTATTTTCTTCATAAATGATTACTAATTTATTTAAAAGAAATATGGCAAGAAAATATGTTTATCTTAAAAAGATTTCTTATACTAATTTATTGATCAGAAACAGGAAACTGTAAAATGTTTATTTTAAAACGATTTTTAATGGTTTTGCCTTAACTGATTATCAGCTGTTATTAATTGTTAAATATCAAGCAATAACTTTCTCAAGAGATGTAATCCCAATAACATCTATCACAATTTTGTATCATTGAAGTTCTCTAGATATTTAAGATCCCAAAAAGGTTTTTAGAACTTTCTGTAAGTTTCTCGATCATCGATCATTTAGTGTTTTTAAAGTTTGAAATATTCTGGCATAGGTGTATAGTGAATAATCATATGTTTTCCCACACCTCAAGTGCTTTTTCAATACTTTTTCCAAGTGCTTCGGGTGCAACTACTGCACCAGGGTCTTGGGTGGCTGCGTGACCAGCGCAACGTAAGGCTCGGTTCGAGTTCGATTTCGATTTTGATTTCGATTTCGAGCGAAACAGGCAAACGATTCTGAACGGGAGGTGGAATGAAGGTGGCTTGTTGCACGGCCAGGTCCGGGGCTGGAGATGTTCGCCGGCGCACGTAGCCATAAGCCATAGCCAGCGCTCCACTTGGCAAGTCCGACTTAGAGCCGCTTGGGAGCTCAAGCTGACGCGACACTAAACCGCCCAGCGCTTTCCCAACCGGCGAGCTGACTCAGCGCCCGATTGGATATCGGATCCGATTAACCCCCAGCAAACGCGCTTTGGTGGCCACGTCGGATCGCTTTCGTTTTCACCCAAATTGCCACACCAGAGCGAGCGGCTGGCTATGTTTTGGGATTCGAGCATCCTTTCCCCGGTCCCACACCCAGATGCTGCAGTTGCAGCATCTCTGATCGGGATTGGCAATCCAAGCTTATCCGGATTTAACTGCAAAAACTCGCACAGAATTCGCACCGCTGGCAGTTCCAGCCAAGAGCCGCGAAACTCGAAGAATTCGCAATATTTTGATTAAGATTTGTTTGGCACATCGCCGAACTATTCTCACGCTCGCTGGAGGACTTTGTTTACTCCGAATTCCCGAAACTGAGCTGGGGTGTATTTATTTTTCGGCATATGAAAGCATATTTCCGCCGCAGGCCCCCGGAGATATACAAATAACAAGAGATCTCATAGGCCCATGCCCATGGAAACTCACTCTCTGTTTAAACTTAAAAGAATATACGTATGTTACTCTGGCATATCAAATAGTAAGTGTATTACGAAATACTCGTAGCTGCCGCCTCCCTGTTGCCTAGGGCGATAATAATTCGCCGTCGATTGCTGGCATCTAATTTAAATTGCAGAATCACGAGTGTGCTAAGCTCGAACATGAAACGTTTCAATTAAATCTGTTCGACTCTGCCCCGCCGCACGCCTCAAATGTCATTTTTTAGCACTTTCCTCCCGAAAATGTCCCGTACCCCGGCACGAGATCGGCAACTTGGTAATTACTTGGCCGAGGGCTCAAAGTCTGTGCCAGTGTCTGTGCCTGTGCCTGTGCCTGTGGTGAATCATCATCCCTCGGACGGAGGAAGCTGCCGTACGGGTTAAAACATGGATGCCATCACGCTATAAAGATGCCATCTTTATGGCAAAATCAACTTTTCGAAGGGGATTCTCAGGTGAGTTACTAAAGGTTGTCATTAACTTTTTGCATGGGACTCTCAGGTGAGTAACTAAAGGTAACCAAAGCACTTGCAACTTGATTTAAAATTAAAGGAATTCAATTAAATATTGTCCCCAGAAGTACCTATATTAGCCTAGTCGGTGGATGTAATATTTGGTAGTCTCACCTGCATTTCTTTGGTGTTTGATTAGGCAATCACTTGGCACTTTCACTGAGGTCTTCTAGAACAATTTCTAGAACTTTCGCTGCAACTTCCGGTGGTCTGTTTTTGGAGTTCTTTGGCAAGTTTCGATTTCACTAGCACACCCCCTCCGCTTGATACTCGGGTTCTCCGTTCTCCGTTCTCGGTTCTCCGGTCTCGGTTGTGTCGGTTGTGTCGGTTCTCGGCTTTTGGTTCCAGGGAGCTCTGCTCGAGATGTGGCGAAGTGATGTACTGTGTGGCGGAAGGTTGAGCGTCCATGCTTTTATATCGAGCATGCCCGAATTCAACAAGTGGGCAGCTGCTGCTCCGACGGATGGACGAGCGGACGAGCGGACAGAGGGACAAACGGACGAGCCAGCAAATTGGACTCCACTGAGGCCTTAATAACAGTTATGGCGTCGCCCCTGCGGCTGTGTGCGTAAAAGTATCTCGGTATCTGTATCTCGGCGTTCGTTGCGTTGCGCTGCGCTGCGCTGAGCTGAGCTGCTCGTGCTCTCGAATTCGGAAACAGGCAGGGGGTGGCAAACAGGGGATGCCTTGATGCCTGCCGATGCCTGCTGATGCCTGCTGATGCCTGTCGAACTGTCGAAGTGTCGAGCTGGTGGTGTTACTTGTTGCTCTCCTTTGATTGATTGATTCAAAGCAAAAGAAAATTCATGCAAATTTATTATTTTAAATCACATTTTTCTCATTAATATTCGCAGAAGATTGAAGCGGCGGCTCGCATCGGCTCGGACTGGAAATGAAATGCGTGCCCCAAATGCATATTCGCCCAGTACGGTTGTTTCTTGTGTCCAGTTGTTTCTCGTTTCTCTTTCGGCATATTTATTGCAGAATATACAGTAGCGCCTCAAGTGTTATAGAGATACGTCTCGATCCAGGGCTGGATGCGAGGATCCGCATTAACCACCTCTATTCACTCGTATCTCGTCCAGCCTCGACAAGGTGATGCAGATAATTCCGGATTCGTGCTGGTCGCCGTGATTTAGTTCCATTGCGGATTGTCCGGTCGGGCTCGGACGTCACTCCTGTCGTGGCAGACCTGATGCCACCAGTTCCAGAGGCTCTGCAGAGTCAATTGCCTGGCCGGAATCCAGCGGCTCCGCCACTATTTGCATTCCAGAGCCGCACCAATTGCACAAAGATCCCGCCGCAGACGCTGTTGGATGCAATTGATTTTGGTGCGGTGTCAATTGAAATGCACTTCGGAGTCTAGGAGTCTGGCACGGAGAGAAATTGTCCCCGAAAGGGAAGGAATCCTCGCGAGATGATGGAAAAACATGCGTGCCATGGTAATGGCTAATTGTGGCTGAATGGCAGGTAAGTAAACAAACAACAAAATCCTCAAAAGATTAATTCAATCTGATAAAAATAAAGGCTCCAATCCTCTTGTCCACCCACGCGGATGTTGGTTCATTTTATCATTTTATAGGCCATACCGGGGTATATCGGAATCGCAGAGTTGCTAACCAACTTTAATGTATTCAAAATATTTTGCGGGATTATTGGTTATAATTCCCAACCAGTTTAGACACGCGCTTATATATACAGGGACCCAATTGGATGTTTTTAGTATTTCCATTTAGTATATTTGATACTTTTTGTGGTAATATTTGTCACCATAAACGAGCTAACTCAACCGCTTCTACAAGTAAACTTAACAGGTTGTCGAAGGCTAAAATGTGGCCACATTGCGTATACGTAATGTAAACAGTTTCACAGTAATAGGCATAAGCAGTCGAAACTCGACTCCGAAACTTCTATTACATCCTTTTCATAAAAAATTAAATAGAGAGTACACTTGAAGACGATTCTAAACTTATTAGAGATAGATAATCCCTCAGGGAGCCTTAGTTTTTCTATGATTCCTATGCCTCTAAAATGTTGAACTTGAATACTTGAATTATATTTGAACACCTCTCAATCTGAGATAGTTTTTCACCGTGTGGCCTACGTGCTGCAAAGGGGCCTGCCACCGTTATATTCAAATTGGCCCCGACTCACGCAATCACTGGCCACTGGCGGGGCAAGACAGAGCAGCACAGAGCGGAAAAGCCGCCATGGTGTGGCCACCATTATGGTCATTATCATCGTGCAGCTCATGACGACGCTGAGTCTGAGGGACCTTGCCACCACAGATGAGCAGTCGGTCACTTGGCAACAGTTGATCCCACTGCCACTCTCAATTTAAAATAGCAACAGCCACAGCCACAGCCACAGCCATAGCCAGAGCCTGTAAGCCACCGCTGCCACATCCACCCACAGAATCCTATATATAGGATGGGTGGCAAAAAAATATACAAAGCGCTGTTTGCCTTGTTGGCGGCCCTCGAGCCGCCCACGCAGTCGCGCAGCCAATTTGGCCATCCGTCAATAGGGCTTCATTTGAATTGCCAGCTTGTCTCCAATTGATGACGGCCACATCCTTGCCCACCCAGGACCCCGGCCAGTCCATTTAAGTATAATATCTGCAATCAGTCAGCAGCATGGCGTAATTAAACCCGTCGCTGCTGTCACAGTTGTCGTCTCGTGGCATGTGACATACAGCATGTCCGCCGCCCAGTTATTGGCAACACTGTCGCTTAATCATTTCACAAACCATACAAATGTACCTATTCGCCATGTATTTGTTTATTCGAGAGTGTGTCTAGTTTTGTGTGCGGAGGAAATCGATGGGATGCACGTCTGTCTATCCGTTTAAGAGGCCATGGAAAATCCCTAGATATGACACATGACACAGTCGCAAAAAAGGGGAAATAGTCGCCGTGGAAAGTCCCCCCGAATTGGTAAGTACTGCAGTGACGGGAATTTAATCTCATGCAATGCTCGAGAAAATTTCGTTATATGTTATGATTGCAATTCAGAGATAAGGTTGTAGTATTTCATTTAATCAAGGAAAATTCATTGCAAATATATGTTGCATACCCCCAGGGCCGCTGCACTTCGAGGCACTTTCTTGGGACTGAATTGCAATAAAATTAGAGCAAGTCACCTTAATTAATATTTCTACACAATTTATTAAAAAGGGAATTACTTATCTTAATCCATGAAAAGTGCAAAACATTTCTGGAAGTTTCTCCCCATGAAATTCTTCACGGGTCTTAAGTCTTAGATGAATTTGTAATGCTTATTTTTAGACCATGATCGCATGGACTCATTTGTCGGGTCTTTACTGTACACAAAGATTAAGTAGTGCCAGTATACGCGTAATCTAAAGCTTCAGATTATTTAGTACCAAAAAGCTTTGGGCATCAGAAAAGCTCGCACCTTCTTTCAAGGTTAATTTCACGCACACCCGACAAAATAGGTGTTCTCTACTCTTCTTATCATTAGGGTTTTTTTTCCAAATGGAAACCTTGTTTCCTTTTGAGATTGTAAAAAAAAGTCCAACCNGACCAACCTAAAACCGGGTATTGTTTTTAGCTGTGTAAAGGAACTGGTTTACTTTTGGGAGCGACTGTGCCTGGCCTGACCAGAATGTTAATTGAACTCGTAAGCTCTCTCTTCTGGCAGAGTGCCCCGAGCCCCTGCCGAAAATGTTAGCAATATGTGACTATTTGTGTTTCATATCAAATATTAAAATACGTGTCACCTCCCTGCCGCACACTTGACTATATGTTTGAAGTAATAACAAAGTTTTAGCTAACTCTAATTTGTTAGCTAACTCTTATATCCAGTCTAAAATTACCAAGAAAATTACAAGTAAATGTCGGAAAAATGCAAGTTTTTTTAAAGTGCAGCCCCTCGCCAAAAGCTCTTCGGCCCCAATCCCCAAGAGCCACCACGAGTCGGTTACCAGTCTCTGCCTCTCACAGTTCACCTTTGCCGCTTCAGTGTGCCTCTTCGAAGGAGAGACGGAGATTCTACACCGGCGCATCACCAGCTCCGATCCTAGGTACCGCACCTGCTCCAACCACGATGAACCACCAAATCCCAGCGGCCATCAATCGCCTCAGGAGGCTGCTGATCCAGCCCACCAGCTGTTCCGCGCGATTTATCTCAACATCTCGGGTGAACCGCGAGAGACACGAGTGAGTACGAGTATGACATTATTTTTTGCGATTAGCGAAGCGAAAGTTTTTATCTCGACTTCCTGGCAATCCGAGAGGTTGTTTGTTTACTCGGAGTGCATTTCTGGCAAACCATTTCGATTGGAACCTGTTGTAGTCAAGCGGATCTAGCCATTCACCACCGAAACATATCGTAATTAGTGGAAAAGTGATAACAAAGCCGGGTGGCGATGGCTTTGGGTGGGGCAGGGTCTCTTGATGATTGCCTGGAACCATAAGGTCGTAAACTGAAAAGCAATGAGCTATTTTATATTCAAGTAGCCTTTGGATTTTATGACTTTAAATAGCATTGAGAATACCCAAATACTTGTCTTTTGCAGATGCCAGGTTCTGGTGGTTGGCGGTGGTTGTGGCGGTTGTGCCATGGCCGCCAAGCTGTCCAATCGCTTGGGCGGCAACAAGGTGATCGTACTGGAGCCCGAAGATGTAAGTAAATGCCGGTACCTATACCACCTTCGAAACTAATGGCGTATAATCCGCAGAGGCACTACTATCAGCCCATGCTCACGCTCATTGGCGGTGGCATGAAGCGTCTGGATCAGTCCTTCAGGCTGATGGCCGACGTGCTCCCCAAGAAGGCCAAGTGGATCAAGGAGAAGGCCATGGAGTTTCAGCCGGACCAAAACTTGGTCAGCACCTCCGGTGGCAAGACTATCAAATACGATTTCCTCGTCATTGCCACTGGGATGCAGCTCAAGTACGACAGAGTGGGTACCCCAGGGCCCCATAGTTTTTCTTGGGGATTATCGGACGTTTCCCTTTTAGATTCCCGGTCTGGTTGAGGCTCTGGAAACGCCCAACAGCAATGTGTGCTCGATTTATTCGCCAAAGTACGTGGAGAACGTCTGGAATGTCCTGCGCAACACAAAGAAGGGCAACGCCGTCTTCACCTTTCCCAACTGCCCCATCAAGTGCGCCGGCGCACCCCAGAAGATTGCCTACATATCGGAGCACTACTTCCGGAAGGTGTGTGTGGCCACCGTATGTGATTACCTCCCCCTGAAATGCTTGCCTTTTTTCAGGTGGGTCGTCGCAACGACGTCAACATCATTTACAACACATCCCTTCCCAACATCTTCGGAGTTCCCCACTATGCGGAGGCCCTGTGGCAGCTTGTGAAACGGCGCAACATCAAGGTCAATGTGAACAGCCAGCTCGTGGAGGTGAAGGCTAAGGACAACATTGCCGTGTTCGAGGATCTTGTCAACCCAGGAATGGGCTTCGAACTGGAGGTGAGAGGATATTTAAGGCTTGTGTCAGGTTTCTGGTAATCAAACTCTGCCCCTAGTACTCTATGCTGCATGCCACGCCCGCGATGACCGCACCGGATGAGTTGACCCGATGCAAGCAACTCGTCGATACGTGCGGCTTTGTGGATGTGGACAAGTCAACACTGCAACACAAAAAGTACAGCAACGTCTTCGCCATCGGAGACAGCTCCAACACACCCAATTCAAAGACGGCAGCGGCGGCAGGTAAGGCTTTATATTCCCCACCACAAATAGGATATGATTAGATAAATATCTCTGCCTCAGCGGCCCAGTCGCCGGTGGTGTTCGGTAACCTGATGGCCGCGATCGAGGGCAAGGAGCTGAAGCAGTGCTACGATGGATACTCCTCCTGCCCCATTGTGACGGGATACAGCACCTGCATGTTGGCGGAATTCGACTACAATCTGACACCGCTGGAGACGTTCCCCATCGACCAGGCCAAGGAGAGGTATTCCATGTTCATAATGAAGAAGGAGTTCATGCCGATTCTCTACTGGGAGCTCATGATGAGGGGCTATTGGAATGGGCCGGCTTTAATGCGCAAAGTATTTTCTATTTTCAAGTTTAAATAGCATAGTAATTGTCGAAAATAAATTAAAGGGAATGGTCACGTTTTTTAACACTTTAATATATACAACTCATTGCGTTCTTTTTAAACTTGTGTATTCAGGGCAGTACAAGGTATATGTTAAAATTAATTTAGATATCCTGAACCAGGCGGTTATTAGCCATGCCTAAAGATAAAGATTACCCGGTTATTTTAAAAAAGAATAAAGGTATATTGAATTCGTGCGAATGTCAAATATGTAACAGGGACAAGGAAGCTTTTCGGACCCTATAAAGTATATATATTCTTGATCAGCATCAACAGCCGAGTCCATCTAGTCATGTCCGTCTGTCCGTCCGTCCGTCTGTCCGTATGAACGCCTAGATTTTGGAAACTATTAAAATGTACTAATTCTAGGGATACCAGTTTGCCCCGCAAACCGCGAAATTCTGTTATGTCCACAATTTTAGCTCTATAGGCACTAATTTTGCATGGTACATTGGTAGGGCCAATATCTATCTGTGTTGCGAAAATCAGCCGGTTGCGCCCACTTTTGTTCGCGAAAATGACAAAAATGAGTTGCGTTGAATGAAAAAATTCCATAGAAACACTTCTCATACACATGCACACCTACGATCCTAGCATTCCAGGATCGAAGCAGTATTGGTCGAGATATTTGTATCCAAAGTTTCGAAAATTGTGCTTTCCAACCTTGCGTGAGCAGACAGCAATGTGTACCCTTTTCGCAACTTCCCGGGCTCATAACTCGGTCAAAAAAGCCCGGATGGCGGAATGCCGTACCTTCCCGAAATCTACTCATCGAGGACCATCGGTTGGCATCAAAACCTGGCAGCCCGGATGGCGGAATGCCGTACCTTCCCGAAATCTACTCATCGAGGACCATCGGTTGGCATCAAAACCTGGCAATCCTAAATCCGACCCGATTTTCGCATTTTTGGTAAGGGGTAACATCACAATTTTTGCAAATTTTCGCGAAAATTTTTTTGGCGGGAATCGGGAAAATTGGGATGCCGATCGATTGAGAATCTTTCCACGAATCCTTAGAGGTACGGCATTCCAGGATCGGAGCCGTATTGGCCGAGATATTTGCATAGAACGTTTCGATAATTAGGTTTTCCAAACCTTGCGGAGGTGATCGCAATGCTTACCTTTTTTAGCAACTTTCTGGGCTCACAACTCGGCCAAAAAGGCCCGGATGGCGGAATGCCGTACCTTCCCGAAATCTACTCATCGAGGACCATCGGTTGGCATCAAAACCTGGCAATCCTAAATCCGACCCGATTTTCGCATTTTTGGTAAGGGGTAACATCACAATTTTTGCAAATATTCGCGAAAATTTTTTTGGCGGGAATCGGGAAAGTTGGGGTGCCGATCGATTGAGAATCTTTTCACGAATCCTTAGAGGTAGCAGTATTGGCCGAGATATTTGCATCCAAAGTTGCGAAATTTGTGCTTTCCAGTGGTAATGGGATGCAATTTCTAAAACTTGTAGCATACTCGCGGTTCAAAACATGGATAATTCGGTATTATTTTCAGATTTGTATTTAATACTAGATACTAGATTTCCGATGCCCGCCAAATTTGAATTTTCCTATCCGAATCCGTATCTCAATCGAAAACCAAGAGATTTTTAAGAAAAGCATTTATTCACAGAATACCCATTAGCCGAGCTACGCGCTTAATAATTATCTATCCCTATCACTATTATTTTGGAGCACTCCTTCACCCTGTTTTGGCCATTTTTGTCGAGACACTCGACTATAATCGTTCTCACTTGTTTTAATTGTCCTTGTTCAGTTGTTGCTTTGGGTGGGGTATTGTGATTATTTTGGTATAAGGGAATGCAGTTTCTGCTTTCCCGAGAAATTCATGCCTGAGCTATAGCTACACCACCAACGATTGGATTTTTTTCGCAATAATATCAATCGAAATTACAGCCATATTCGAAATGCGCGGCTGTTAAAAGATTGTTATCGGAAACAGTGTGGCCTTCCGATATATATCGATTGCCGCGATTTTTGTTTTCCTGACCCGCCCCTAGTTCGGCCACACTATTCTGAAGCGTGGCGTCGCTTGGCGCTGGAAATTTGAAGATAACGAACAAAACGAAAGCAGATCGCCAAAACAAGCGAAGAGAAGGCGCAAAAGCGAACCAAGCAACGCAAACGAAAAGCCGAAACATGAAGGCAGTGTGAGTAGCAAGGCTTTGAGTGTCAGCGAGAATGTTAGCACGTAAAAAATCCATCTACAGGCCCCGAACGCCCTTGCGCGTAATCCCGAAGACTCCGCGGCCGACGCCTCATCCCTCGCAGGGCCACGCGCATGCGCACACGCACGAGAAGCCCGCCAGAAGGGAGACCTCCGAGAAGGCCAGGGACCCGGTGAACGTCTTCTGCCGCGTCCGGCCGCTGCAATCGGAGGCGGACCTCACCTGCCTGAGGGTGAAGAATGGCACGACCATTGCCCTCAATCCGCAGGATCAGCTGCTGCACCACAAGCAGCAGGCGGGCGCCCAGCGGGAGATCCAGTACATATTCAAGCACGTCTTCCAGCCGGACGCCACGCAGCAGGACGTCTACGGCGCGGTGGCCCAGCCGCTGGTGGAGAACCTGCTGCGGGGCCGCAACAGCCTGCTCTTCACCTACGGGGTGACCGGCAGCGGCAAGACCTACACGATGACGGGCAACCTGCGTCACAGGGGCATCATGCCGCGCTGCCTGGACGTGCTCTTCCGCACCATCTCCGACTACCAGGCCAAGAAGTTCGTCTTCAAGCCGGACAAGCTCAACGGCTTCGAGATCCTCTCCGAGGCGGACGCTCTGCTCGAGCGGCAGCACGAGATGAACCAGCGCTTTGCGGGCGCGGGACGCTTTGGCGGCCGCAACAAGGACTCCGATCCGGAGATCGCCTCGCAGGCCTCCGTCGAGCCGACGCCCCTGCTGGGCCTGGACGAGGACAACATGTTCTCCGTGTTTGTCACCTACATCGAGATCTACAACAACAGCGTGTACGACCTGCTCGAGGACTCGGGCATACAAAAGTGAGTACCTACCTCGGGAGTACATAACCTCGGCGTTATAAGTAGTCTCGGAGAGCCATAGATTATTTTTGGGAAGCCGACTAGATCTAGCCATGTCCGTTTGTCCTAGCCCAGATCTCGGAGACTATAATAGATAGGGAAAATACAATTGCATATTCGGAATTGTATGATACCACTTCAGTAAAAGTTTGTTTTAAAAATCGCCTACCTCCCCTCATACCCCCACCAACCGCGAAATTCTGTGGCGTCCACAATTTTAACCCTAGGGCCACTAAATGCGGATATTATACCGGAAAAGCCAATATCTATCTGCTTTGCAAAAATCATTCGGTTACGCCGATGTTAATACAATTCTAGTTATAATCCTAATAAAATCCATCGATTGCAGGACCTTGCAGAGCAAAATCATTCGGGAGGACGCCAACCGGCACATGTTCGTCCACGGCGTGACCGAGGTGGAAGTGAAGACCGTGGAGGAGGCCCTCGAGGTCTTCCAGATGGGCCAGAAGCGCAAGCGCATGGGCCACACAGTCCTCAATGCCGAGTCGAGTCGCAGCCACTCGGTCTTCAACATCCGGCTGGTGCAGGCGCCCACAGACAGCCAGGGCGAGGCCGTGGTCCAGGACAGGCAGAACATAACCGTCAGCCAATTGTCGCTGGTGGACCTGGCGGGCAGCGAGCGCTCCTCGCGCACCAAGAACACGGGCGTTCGTCTGCGGGAGGCGGGAAACATCAACAACTCGCTGATGACGCTGCGCACCTGTTTGGAGTATCTGCGCGATAACCAGCAGGCGGCGGCCACCGGATTGCCGCCCAAGAAGGTGCCCTATCGCGAGTCCAAGATCACGCACATGTTCAAGAACTACTTCGACGGCGAGGGCCAGGTGTCCATGATAGTGTGCATCAACCCGCGCATAGAGGACTTTGACGAGAACATGGTAGGGAGATCGAATCGCAAAAGCTTACACCCTAATCCTAACACTCTCTTTCGACCCCCAGCAAGTGATGAAGTTCGCGGAGATGACCCAGGAGGTGCAGATAGCCCGGGCCACACCGATGAAAGCCGATCTGGGTCTCACTCCGGGCCGGCGCAAGGCCAACAAGCTGTTCAAGATTGCCGTGAACAATCTGAACGAGCTGGGCATTCCGGAGGCCAAGGATCTGGAGGTGGACGTGGGCCTGGTCTACAGCCTGGGTCCCGATTTCCCCTCCTACCAGATGGACACTCCCGAGGCGGACTTCAGGATCCAGGAGCTAATGCACTACCTGGAGCAGCGCATCGAGAAGCGCAAGAAGCTGCGCTGCAACCTGGACCTCAAGTGTAAGTTAGCCTAAGCTCCGGGAGGATATATGCAATTGCTAATGCACGTATTTAGGCGACAGCTTCCGGCAGATGCTGATGAACCTGGACAGGGACAACCTGCAGCTGCGCACGGAGCTCGCCTCTTTGAAGGCCGTCTACAAGCAGGAGCGCGACCGCAGCGCCGCGCTCGAGAAGAAGGTGCGCATCCACGAGAGCTCCCTGGACGTGCTGAACAACACGCTGAGCAAGCGGGACCGCCAGATCGAGGAGCTCACCTACAAGCTGAACGAGAAGGAGAGCCTGCTCACGCAGAAGGAGCACGAGAAGGAGAAGCAGAAGAAGAAGTTCAGCTCCAAGCTGGCCGTCGAGTCGGACAAGAACAAGCGCGAGTTTGAGCTAAAGCTGCGCGAGCAGCGCGCCAAGTTGCAGGAGCGGATGCGCATCAAGGACGAGAAGCTACGCCTGGTTTCGAACATCCTGCAGTCGGAGGACCTGCCCAGTTTGCCGCGCTCCCAGAGCAGCGAGGACATACTCAACGAGAAGGATCGCGCACCGTTCTCCGCTCGCACCGAGTCCTCGGTGCCGGCCACACGAACCGACATCTACGCCACGCCGCGTCACGTAAGTTAAGGTCAGACTGTGTATCCCATTCCGAGACTAATGATCGCATCGCATCCACAGGGCATGGCTGCGGCCAACAACCGGCATCGACGCTCTCGCTCCGCCGGGGACAAGTGGCTGGAGCACCGGGCCGCCAATCCCGTGCCCCTGGGCACCATCATGCAGCCGTATCTGAAGAACCGCAAGTCGGTCACGAAGCTAACCGACTTGAAGGAGCTGACCGGCCACGGGGCCAACAAGTACTGCCTGGTCTCCCAGGAGGCGGACACCGATGGCGACGTGGAGACGAAGCTGTACAAGGGCAACGTGATCCCCACCTGCGGCGGCGGCGCCCAGGTCGTGTTCAACGACGTGGAGTGCCTCAAGCAGAAGTCGCCCGTGCACTCGCCCACGCGCAAGCGACCCAGCAACGGCACCCTCTCCGCCCTGGGCGGCAGCGGACCGCTGCCCAGCACGGTCACCTCGGTCCAGGACGTGGCTTCGCGCTGCAACCTCGGCATCGAGGGTCACAGCAGCAAGAAGTCGAAGGTCTGAGGCGCACACCAGTTTCCCGAGAGTTTATAAAGTTAATTGGCTAGTTTGTAGGTACCTTAACTTAGGTTTAAGTTGATTACTCGCCCGCAAACGAGTCGGAGTCGAATCGCATTGAAGTGATTTCCTTTTTTAAAGCTTAGTCCCCTGGAATTCGTAACCTCGCGCAATATGCTTTCCGTACGCATCGATCGCTGGTGACCGGAGGTTATCAGCTCAGCGCAAGCGATGGAAACTAACCCAGCAATACCCAATCCGTAGGCTTACGTTAGTTATGTACTCGTTAAACAGAGTATTCAATCTTTTGTTGTTTTCGGAGGCATCTCTCCATTTATCCTCAAGTCCCCCTAATGAAATGAACAATCGGAAATAAAGTCAAATGCTTAAGCACACACGTAGAAGATAAAGATACAATCGCAAACCTTTGAATCCAAGCTGTCGCAGTCATGAAGTCGCAAGGCAGCAGCAAGTTATTTACAATTTCGTTCATTATTATTCCTGCGTTTATTCAGATTTACGCTTAAACCGATAAATTTTATTGAAATACATACGGTACCATCCATTACACATACATATTTGTAGATTAATTTCAATTACTAATAAATCAGTCTATAATTAATATATATGTTCGCTTAATGATTCCACGAGTGTGTGTGTCTGAATGTGTTTTTTTGTGTATTGTGTGTGTCGGGCTGGGTGCGAGCTGCTCAGTGCTGCTCAGCGCTGCTCAGCGGAGCTGCTGCAGATGACTCTTACATGCTACTCGTACGGCAATACGGCAATACGGCTATACGGCAATTGTGGCAGGTTCCCGGCTAATGAGGAATTCAATTTGGAATCGGAATTGGAAGCCAATTAACGCTATCGCTACGCAGAAATGCAAATCAATTTCAATTAAACATAATTCAGAACAAGAACATAGGTGTGCATGTAGCACATTTGAAACAAAACGAAACAGGATGCACGAAACGGAAACCACAAAATTTTAACATATTTTAAGGGGGCGGCAGGCAGGCAGCAAAGCAACACATCTCCGCCCTGCTGCTGCTGGCCAGTATTATAACATATAAACCTTTAATGGGGTTTAGATTGAGACAGTCACAGATCTCGTCGCGATCTCAAAATTCAAGTTAAAACAAAAATTACAATTTAATGAATATAAAGCTCTGTTTTTCATTAACGTTCTCGTTCAGCTCTTGCAACTGCATCCACTTGCATCTGTTCAAATCTGCTGGATTATAATAGATAGGTATTATTTATAATATTAATATTAAGATAAATCGATTCGACTCGCCGTATGCATCGCAGTAATCGCAATTGGTAAGTAAGAACTAATAAGCAAATTATTCTACGGTGGAAAACGAATTTTGGCTATGAAGCAACGTAAATAAACTTAATCGTGAAGGCGCATGAGGGCGCGGGCGGGGGTTAAAGGTAGGGGTAGAGGTTAAAGGTATTATTAACAATTCGCAGTTACAGCCACAGCCACACGCCAACTACCAGACCCTTATCCTTCATTTTCTCTCCTCTCTTCTTCTTCTGCCTCCTCCTCCTTCTCCTCCTTCTCCTCCATCTCTTCCTCCTCCCTAATTCTTCTTCTTATCGCTATTCTGAGTTTAAGTGTGTTGTATGTGGTGTTCTGTGGGTGGTGTGTTGTGGGTGGTGCGTGTGAGCAGCTGCGTTTTGTTGGCAAGGCAATCAACATTACGTTATATTGCGGCGGACCTCCCCATCCGCGCGATTGAGGGCGTGTGTGGTATGTGCTTAGATGAGTTTGCAATGAAATTCCGCTGAAGCTGTCTCGTCCTTGACCTTCCTTGCCCGGCGCCGCAACCAAATGCCAGTGGCGCTGGCGAATGCCAGTGGCGGACTCCTCCTACGAGCACTTGACACAAGCCCCCTCCACATCAAAGTCCAGGACCATCAGCTTCGTCTCCTCCGTCCCGTTGCGCGATCCCACGGCGCAAATCAGCTTCGTATCGTTCGCCCTGCAATGCAACAAGCGCACTTGACACATCCGATTCCCGCACATGCATGCGAGCCACTTACCTTATACGCCACACAACGCCGCCGGAGCCACCAGAGTCCAGGGCCACGAGGTTGCGTATGAACTCGCCCGTCTTCACGTCCCACAACTTGACGGTGCCGTCGTCGGAGCTGGTGACCACGAAGCGCGAATTGAACTGCAAACAGGTCACGGCAGACTGATGTTTGTTTGTACCTATAAAGGTAAAGGAGGGGATGTTATAGATGACCTATGAATATTATGGGAGCTATTATGTGAGCTTACCCGAGAGCGTTTGCAGGCATTGCCCGGTTGTGATGTCCCACACCTTGACGGTGGAATCGGCATTGCCCGAGACGAGGATGTTCTGGCGCAGCTCCATGCCAGAGGTCAGACTCTGGTGACCCATCAGGGTGTGCTTGCAATTGCCAGTCTCCACGTCCCACACCCGTATCGAGGTGTCGAGCGAGCCAGACACCACATGCAGGCCATCGAACTGAAGAGGAAATTGCCAGCAATTAGCAACAGCTATTAACTCGCTATTTTTAAGTGCAACTCGGTATTTACCTGCAGCGAGTAGACACGGTTGGTGTGACCCTGCAGCGTGTGCAGGCACTCCTGGCGCTCCGGATGCCAGATCTTCACCATGTAGTCGTAGGCGCCGGACACAATCAGCTTGCCATCGTACTGAACACAACGGACGGCGGCCAGATGACCAACCAGTACGTGCAGGCAAGAGCCCTGTTCGATGTCCCACACCCGCAAGGTGGCATCCCGCGAACCGCTGACCACCCTGGATGAGTATGACATTACATTAGCCATTAGTTGGGGCTATGCCAAGGCGTGGTCTACTCACTTGTTGCCGTGCAGATGCATGCAGCGCACCGTGGACGTGTGCCCCTGAAGAGTGTGGACACAGGCACCGCTGTCCATGTCCCACACCTTGAGCGTGCGATCCGTGCTGCCCGAGATGATGATGTTGCCGGACATTTGGGAGGACCACACACCGCCGGTATGGCCCACCAGAGTGCGCAAACACTATCAAGACAACAGGAGATATAATGATTAGATACTGATCCCGGATTTTCGGTAGGAGGGTCACTCACCTTTCCGTTGACCGCCGACCAGACCTTGAGGGTGTTGTCGTCGGAGCCGGAAACAATGCGGTTGCCGGAGAATTGCAGGCACGTGATCACGTGGTCGTCGTGGCCCTTGAGAACCTTCGGTTTGCGCACCGGCCTCTGGCGCCAGTTCATCTCGATGATGTGCTGTCGCATGTAGGCGGCCTTCCACGGCGACGCGATCGGGGGCATGTTGCCGTCCCGGCCCCTCTTGGGGCGATCGCTGCGCGGCTCGGCGAGGATCTGGGCCTTGCGGCACTTCTCCTTCCAGAGCAGGTTGTCGTCGCACAGGTAGCGCCAGCTGCGGCAGGTCTGGGCGGCGCGCAGCAGGTCCCTCGGCTCGAGGTACGACAGAACGAAGAGGGCCATTTCCCGGGGCAGCAGCGAGATGAAGTCGCGCTGGAACTGCGGCTCGATCACCTTCATCATGTGACGCACCTGCGAGGCATCGCAGTGGTCGATGAGTCGGTCGACCGCCACCAGACGCTCGGCGTGGGACCAGCGCTGGAACTGCGCCAACCAGTGCTGCATCTCCGGCGGCGGATTGTCCCGCGTGGACATCGAACGCGGCGTGCGACGGCCCAGCCCCGACAGGGAGGCCGGCGAGGCATTGGCCAGATGGGAGGCCACCGCCGTGGGCCCGGAGTGCTGCGAGGATCGCGGCGTCGATGCAAAGTCGTAGGCAATCCGCTTGCGGCAGTTGTCGCCCGAGCTGGAGCCTCCCAGGCCGCCGCTCGAGGCGATGGTGAGCGAGTAGTCGCCATCCATGAGGCGGCTCTCGTAGTACTTGCGCTTGCGCTGCATCGAGACTAGCGAGCCGGCGGTGTTGAGCGAGCTGTCGGCGATGCCTGCGGCCGAGGCAGAGGCAGAGGAGGCGCACAGCGACAGGGAGAGGTTGTCCTCGTGGTCCATGGTGTCCAGGTCGTAGGACTCGTTCAGGCTGGCACTGCTGCCGCCGAAGCTGTTGCCATTGCCGTTCTGGCACGTGCAGATCTCCTCCAGGTCCGAGCAGTTGTTCTCCTCGTCGCAGTTGCCCCACGGCTCCTCGCCGCTGAAATCTCCGGGCTCCACGTGGTTGTTATCCCCGCCCCCGCCCACGCCTGCGGCGCCCTCCTCCACCACAACCTCCAGGTGAACGACGTCGTTGGACCCGTTGCGGCGTCTCTGCTGCGACGACCCACTGGCGGTGGAGGTGGAGGTGGCGGCCAGATTGCTGCGGGCCAGGAAACGCTCCTGCGTCTGGGCACTGGCGTTCACCTGGCGCGCAGTGGAGCGATTGCAGGAGGCCCTGGCGCCCGATGACGTGGAGGCCTGACCATCGCCCAGGCAGGCGGAGGTTTGACTGTGGGCTGTGGTGCGACTACAGCCGCCTTCCTGAGAGGTCTGCGATCCCACCGAGCTGTAGGTCACCGAGCCGTCCGCGCTTTCTGCGGCTCCCTGCTCCTGCTGGCAGGTGGACGTGGACGTGGACGTGGACGAGGAGGTGACCGACCCCGTGGCCAGGCCCGGGTAATCATTCGAGTTGGTGTTGGTAAACACATCCGTTCGGGCTGCCCCCGTAAACGTCTCGGGGTTCGCCTTGAGGGTGAAGCTGGAACTGGAACTGGCACCCACGCCATTGGCATTGGAGCCAGAAACGGAGCCTGAGCCTGAGCCTGAGCCGGACCTGTGCTGGCTGCAGCTGGAGGTGTCGCGGGCGAGCGAGGAGCCGAGGTTCAGTTTGGCAGTGGACTTGCTCAGCCGACTGTTGGTGTACTTGCGGCTGCTAGTGGGCGTCGTCGAGAGGTCCTTGTAGGTGCACTTGCTGTCCGAGGAGACGGTGCGCCCGTTGCTGCTGCTGGGCCAGTCGTCGCTGCCCACTCCCGACGCGGCCGCTCCCGAGGCCCTGCTCCCCGCCATGGACTTCATCAGACTTAGATTCAGCTTGTTCTGGCTCATCATGGAGCTGTTGCGCAGGATGATGCCGCCGGTGAGGCGCTGTTCGGTCTCGAAGTCGCGCCGCTCGATCAGGTCCATGGATTCTATGTCCGCCCGCGAGAGGGCCGAGCTGGAGTTGGAGCTGCTGCTGGAGCTGGATGTGGAGGCCTCCTCCTGGACGACGGCCGAAGCCGCTGGCGAGGGATTGGCCGCCGTGCCGGCCGTCAGGGTCATCTGCTTTAGCCGCACAGACATCAGGCGGTCATGCAGGCAGGTTTCGGGGTTCTCCGGGTCAGACTTGATCCCCCTGGACTGCTGCGGCTCCTGCTGCTGGTTCGCCGCCTGCTCGGCATCCTCGACGAGCAGGAACTCGTCGCTCAGGCGCTTCGGCTTGCCGGCCAGCTCGGACTGGGGCAGCATCTGGTCGGGATGGGGGTGCGGATGCGGATGCGGCTGGGCCTCCTCCACGACCGGCGTCTCGAGGAAGATCTTCGAGCCGTCGGCCGCCATGATGGTGCCGTCGGGCAGGGGCAATTGTGATGTGTTTGGGCAGTCGATGGCGGCCACAACCAGGTCGACGACGTCCTCGTCCCCGTCCTCCTCCTCGATCAGCTCCTCGTCCTCGTCCTCCTCGGGATCCTCGGGCTCCTGGTCGTCCTCGTCCTCGTCGTCGTCATTTATAAGGCATACGACCGGGGGCTCCTCCTCCGCATTGAAGAAACCCTGACTGTGCTCATCGCAGGAGCCCGTGCGGTGGGCACTATCTCCCCCGCCGTTGATCGTGTCCGTGGAGGAGCTGTCGTCGACGGCCACCACGCCCACGGTGGAGGCGGCTCCCGCGCTGGCGGGCAGCGAGTTGGAGGAGCTAATCTCAAAGGTGCTCGACTCATCGTCCAGCACTACGGCGAAGCCGTGCTGCGAGTTCGCCGACACGCATACGTCTGCCTCCACATCATCCCGCAGCGTGGACATTGAGGCGAAGTCGAAGTCTCCTCTCGACGATGCTGATGCTAATTTTGCTGCTGCTGCTGCTGCTGCCGCTCTCCGGCTGGTGCTGGCCCGATTGCTGGCCGATTTGGAGGTGAACCTTGACCGGGACCTGGACCTGGACCTAGAGCTGGAGCTGGAAGCGGAGGCGATGTCGGAGGATTCACTGCTAGCAGCTGGACATCCTGTTTCCATAATACTTTTCGGGCATCCAAGACAGGGCAGCACGCACTCTCCTGCAAGGGTGAGACGACGAATGTGATTTAGCCCAAGAGTCTTATGTCATGAGAGGGGGGAAGGGAGAGGATTTGGGGGGTGGGGCAAATGTCAGACGGGCAGGGGATCCGGACGAGTTTCTCCCGGCTACCTGGATCCTTGGAACCGTTTCACGGTGAACGGAAGATGATCCTCGATCTGAGGTTCCCACGCAACAAGCTGTGATTGCCGCTTGCAGAAACGGGATGGGCGAATAAAGGAAAAACGAGGCGCTGAGAGCGGTGAGCGGTGAGCGGGGCAATGATGAAAAGCAGTGGGAAAAACTGCCGCCGCCGATGCTGGGAGTCGAAAAAGGAAATCACAAAAGTGCATCGGATCGCATCGGATCGGTTCGGCGGAAGAGGCCAAAACGGCGCGAAGTAGAATGGGAAAAAGAAGACGAAACGGGTATTACAACAAAAACAAGACACGCCGCACACAAACACACACACACACACACACCCAAAAGAGAGTGAGGTCGCCGAGAGCGACAGCAGGCAGGCAGGCAGGCAGTTAAAGGTATTTCTTGGGCCATCGAGGAGGGGGAAGGGAGAGATGACGAGAGCGAGAAGTAACGGACGTAAGAAGAAGAAGCAGAAGCAGCCGAAGCAGCAGCAGCGAAGATACACAGCAGCACAACAACAACAAGCTCACGTACACCTTGCAATTCCAGCCGCTATCTTCTCCCTCCGCTCCCTCCCTTCTTCTTCTTCTTCTTTTCCTTCTTCTGTTGTTGTTGTTGCTGCTGCCGTTGACTGACTGGCTTGCAGCGAAGATGATCAGCACGTGAAGCAGTCACCTCAGCAGTCACGGTCACAGGATCCAGTGGCAGGAAGTTCGCTGTGAAGAGGTCACGGCCGCCTTCTGAGTCACTAAACTGTAAACCGTGCAGTGTGTGACCAGAGCCGAGTCACATGCTTCGTCGCAGAACTTGGCCCATGTCCCTTTCGGGTTACCGTTTCACAGTGGGCAGTCACAGCTGCGCATCTCTGGCACCTCTCCCCTCCCCTCCCCTCCGCTACCCTACTCTACAACTGCGCTGAGGGAATCGAAAAAGGGATCGCTGCAGGCTGAGATTCCGGACAGCGAACAAAAGGGCGAAGATCACAAAGGAATTCAATTCTCGGCACTCCTGCTGTTGTTGCATCACTTGCGCAGAGATCATCAGATGTGCAGGCATTCTTGGAACCCCTCTACCCCCCTCCCCCTCTGTACTAACCGAAAAACCCTCCCCGCTCGCAACGGTTCCACCCTACGAATGGCTGTTGACCTCAAGACGGAGGGAGAGGGAAACCTTTTTTAGGGTCCCCGTCTGCGCTTTCACTGCGTCCGTCTGCGTCTACCTGTGAGTGCCCTGCCCCGCCATGCCCAGCCCGAGGATGCGCGCCCTCCGAAGGAGTAACGACATTCCTTTTGCACGAGCAAAGTCCCGCACGCTGTTGCGGTTATGCGATTGCCCCTCCCCGGGGCCCTGACTCAGGCCCAAGCGAGATGTGCGCTCCCCACTTCCTTCCAGGTGTTCTGAGCCATAACCCCACTTTTCTGCACCTGCACTCTGCAGGCCTGCTGCCGTCGAAAGCAGAGGCAAAAAACAGTGCCAGCAGCAGGGGCAGCAGGAGAGACGGAGGACGATGGGGACGGATAGGACGGTTTGGGGAGCAAGAACAACAAAAGAAAAAAATGTGAACATTGTTGTACACACACTCATTCGCACACCACGCACACACACACGCATATACCGCACTCACACCGTTGCACGACGCAAAAGTCGCAAACGGACTCTTCCCAGGGCTCTCTTCAGGCTGCAACACACCAAATTGGTTCACCAGGGGGAGCTGTGCCCCGAAACACACCCGTAGATGGCGGCCGTTTTAATTATTTCACTTTTTCACGCGTGTAACTTTTAACTTTTTGCGTTGGGCCCACTCACGCACACACTCACAAAAAAACTGAGAAGTAGCAGCAATTTTTATCGTTGGTCGTTCGGGGCGAATACCTTTTACGGTTGCTCTGCGTATATCGATTACCGATTGTCCCACAGTGGCGGGGCAATCAAATTTAGCCCATGTATTTTAGATCGTGCGCAGGAATGCGTACAGCTGTTGCTGGGCTAGGTAGGGCATGTGAAGATCGCACTGGGTTGCTTCTTCCATGAGTTGATCAAGGTAAAAATCTCAGTTAGGTTCCCTGAATATTATGCCAATTGGTTTAAAAAGCATTTGATCAATGCTCATAAAAAGTCTATTTTTATCAAACAATTTATAAAAAAAATTAACACTACATACATGGCGTAAATATGACAAATGTATCTCCACAATGTACATACCACAAATCTTTGATTATTACAAATAATTTGATGTAAAATTTGATGCATGTGCCTATCAGTTCATATATTGTTTTGGTGGACGTGTTTTATTGTTTTATTCTCTTACACTACACTATTGTTCTCTATGTGGGGTTGTATGTAAAGGACTTTATGTAGAGGGTTTTTTTTATGATAATGTGAAACTTTGACTATGAAGATAGTCATATAAATGTAGAAGAAGGTTGCAACTGCATAGAGCATTGCTAAAATGCAAGTGATATCCGGTTTTTAATAACAGAATCCCGAAGTTTTAAAAATTACGGAGTTCCGGGCAATTTTCGATAACAATTTTAATCAAAGTGTGCACATATCACGGGTGTGCAGTATTTGATACCAACGCTTCTCAACACTTTGTGCATGTATTGCAGGTTGGCAATGCCACAGTTTTTCCAAAACAAAACGGCGTCCGCAGGCCGTTCAATTCAAATGTTCCATTATCTTAACTAATTAGGCCCCATCCGCTTGCCGTCCAAGGGCATGGAGTAGCCCGTCCGATCATGGAGCTCAAGACCATCAATCCGCACATCACGTGCCGGCTCTGCGGGGGCTACTTCGTGGATGCCACCACCGTGTCCGAGTGCCTGCACACCTGTAAGTCGCAGACGATTGCCTGGAGCAACGGAAAGTACACGACTTGCCGCTCTTTTCAGTCTGCAAGAGCTGCCTGGTGAAGCATCTGGAGAAGAAGAGGACCTGCCCCACCTGCCACCACCTCATCCACCAGTCGCACCCGCTGCAGTACATCAGCTTCGACCGCACCATGCAGGACATTGTGTACAAGCTGGTGCCCAACCTGCAGCAGGGTGAGCTTAATCCCGCCTATCAGTGGAACGCCCCTTCGACTCAGTCCCCACCCCCCATCCCTTTTCCAGAGGAGGCGCGCAGGGAGCGAGCCTTCTACAGGAGCAGGAACATGCCCTGTCCCAAGGATGCCAATCCGGAGGAGGAGAACAGCTCTGAGGAGGCGCACGCCGAGCTCGACTACCACCGGCTGGACGAGCAGGTGAACGTGTGCCTCGAGTGCCATCAGAGCAATCGGTTCCAGAGCCTGCAGCGCCACTTTATCCGCTGCAGCTCGCAGACCACGGTCACGCACCTCAAGAAGCTCCTGGCCAAGCGGCTGCTCAACGGCATCGACAAGTACCGCGAGGTAGGATAATAACAGTCTCCCCTAGCTAGCCCTTCTACTAACTTACCTCATTTGTTCTATCCCGCAGATAGAACTTTTGTGCAAGGAGGAGCTGCTGGGCAAGGATCACACTTTGAAGTTCCTCTTCGTGACGCGCTGGCGCTTCAACGATCCGCCTCTCCGTCTGCAGTTTCGCCAGCGCTACGAGCTGTAGTAATGGCTTATTTACCAACGAAATCTCTCTGAATCCCATCGTTCATGTCTTAGATGTTAAGTGTAATGTAATCCTACAGTATTTCCGGGACGCACCCCATTGGAAGCGCACTCAAATCCCTCCTACAGAACAAGAACCAACACAAAGTTGCAGCGCACTCAGATCCCTTACCCGTTCGAGCGGTAGTAATAGCTTATTTACCAACGAAATCTCCCAGAAACGCAACGTGCATGTCTTAGATCAGCGGTGGGCACAGATTTTTAACTTGGAAGCTGACCTCCTTTCGGTATTTTGGTTCTACATATTTTGTTTGTGTAATTTCACGCATTCCCTTTTCACCGTCAACTTCCGATGACGTGCACACTTCGATTCCTTTTCGTTCGAGACCTTCGGTTCCGAGATCCCTTTTCACCGTCAAATTCCGAACACTTACACATGTCGACTCCCTTTTGCTCGAGCCGAAAGAGCTATGGACTGCCCACCGCTGTCGCTGTCTTAAATGTTAAGTGTAATGTCATCCCACAGTATTTCCGCAATATACATAGCTCGTATCTCTATTACAACAAAAGTACCAATGCAAAATGAAGCATACTCGAATCGCTTACCCACCTGAAAACAAAAGACTTGCCAGGGAGTGGCGATCCAAAATGATTTGCAACATTTTAAGAGTATCAAACTTACTTTAATAGAGAAAAATCAATCAAAATCAAGAATTTCTGTATTCCCGCCCTGTTTTGGTAACTAAAATTGCTTTGTAATTGTAATTGTAACTGCGCGTTGTCTAATGTGGGGGCTGCCAAGTGTGTCTGTAACTAAATCGAGGAGTCCTGCCGTAGGGAAGCCGCTGTCGGTACGAGTGGGCAAAGGAGGAGGCAAAGGGCGGAGGATGCGGCATGCGCTGGTATCCGTATCTCGGTGGCCCCGCCATGCCATAGGGACCAGTCCCGTACATGCCCTGCAAGCAAAGGAGGAGCCTGTAACCTTGGTTTGGGAGGTGTAACCTTGATTGCAATGCTTACGTAGCCATAGGCATTGAATTCGTGCGCCGGCACTTGCACATAATAGTTGATTATCTTTGGTGGCGAGGCGGCTCTCCTCTTGGGGCTCCTGCTGCTGCGGTAGCGGCTCCTGCTCCCGCTCCTGCTACGGTTCCTGCTGCGGTTTCTGCTTTGGCGGCGGTTCCATCGCCTCCGCTCCGAGGATCGGGAACGGGAGCGACTGCGGGAGCGTCGGCTGGAGCGGGGCGATCTCTGCCGCAGGTTCCTCACCCGATCCCGCTCACGTCCTGCGTCCGCGAAGTAGGGAACCTTGTGCTCATCCCTATCCCGATCCCGATCCCTATCCCTTTCGCGCTCTCGATCCCGCTCCCTGGGCTCCCTTCCGCGGAGATCTCTTTCTCGCCGGGATCTCGACCTATATCCCTGGGAATCTATGCGGAAATCCAAGGGTTAGTAACTCGAATCATCCCATCGAAAGGCTCAGGAGGTGGGAAAGTCCAGGTTGCTTCTTTGTCTGCCTCGGGATTTCTTCCATTTTTCGCACTTTGCACTGTTTGGCACTAGAAAAAAAACAACAAAAACATTGTAGGCACTTGATCGGTTCAGGGGGGTGCGCTTTGAAGCTCATTCAGGGCTTAATATACGCACCTTTGTGGGCTCCACT
Organism: Drosophila ironensis; assembly: GCA_021223825.1. Classification (NCBI taxonomy): domain Eukaryota; kingdom Metazoa; phylum Arthropoda; class Insecta; order Diptera; family Drosophilidae; genus Drosophila; species Drosophila ironensis. The sequence continues at coordinate 1,430,530 of JAJJHQ010002763.1, forward strand.
GCTGTCGGCGTCCATTTTCCTTGTTCGCTTTTCTTTGGATGCTTGGGACCCTTGAGCCAGCCAGTGTTGGTAAACATATCGATACTCTCGTTAAAGTTATCGGAAAACCCAAATATATCGGTACGTTACAATTTGAATTTATGGGGCTACTCGATTTAATAAAACACATTCGTTGCAAACTAATACAGAACAAATTTAAATGAACAGGCACATGCAAGATTCAAAACTTAAAACTAAGTGGCACGGTGATGCGCTCGTTCTCCATCGAAACAGTAATGACCGGCTCACTGGCCAGCAAATCCCGCCTCACCGGGCGCAGGACTCGCACCTCGATCTCCGCCAGGCCCCCGTCCGGAGCCACATAGCACTCGCTGGGAGAGATCCTCACCAGCTCCGGGACACTGCAGCTCACCTCGATGAACTGCCGCGACCGGAAGCAGTTCATCACGGACAACGTGCTCCCGGCGGACGAGTTCGCCTTCAGCTCCAGCTGCGTTGGCTGCACGGACCAGTTGCGCTCCACGGGCAGAGTGGTGGTGTCCGCCTCCAGGACCTCGTCCACCGGCTCCAATAGGTTGCTCTGCGTGGGCGTGGGCGAGTTGGCCGCGCAAATGGTGCGAAACAGAACCGTTTCATCGGCCTCCGGCAGACACATCAGCGAACTATCGTCGGACTCGTCAAAGTCCCGGTTCAGGGTCAGCGCCACGTCGATGATCCGCACCATGGTGACCAGGTCCAGGATGAAATCGGACGGTTCGTTGAGCTGGCCAATGTTTCGCACTGCCTGCTCGTCGGGAAACGAGCTCCACATGTTCTCCAGCATCGGGGAGGTGTACTTCTCCCGCTCCCGGCGGCTCATCCTCTGCACCAGGCTCCGCATGCGCTGCCTGTTCGGCTCGTCGCCGCAAAAGACCCGCATGTTGGCCAGGGTCAGCACCTGGCCCGTGCGCTTCAGGATGTTCTTCATGTCCTCGCGGTTCGGCTGAAAGACGACCTGCACGATGGCCTCCGTGTTGGGCGGCAGGATTATCCGATTGGGCCGCACCTCGAAGGCCTCGCTCAGGCGCAGCTTCATCAGCACCGTGGAGTCCACGGAGATGCCCACGAAGGCGGTGAGCGGGCCTTTGTTGTGGAACCTCAGGCTAGCCGACAGAGGTCCCGCCGACAGGTCGCACACATCGCCGATCGTTAGGAAGCTGGCGCCTACCGGTCCCTTCAGCAGGCCCTGGATGGCTATGGAGGCGCTCCCCCCGTAGCCGTAGAGCGGGATCTCCAGGCCGGGCTGGCCGTGGTACTGCGTAGCCGGGGCATAAAACGACAAGGTTCCTATGGCCGCTCCGCAGACGGTGGGGCAGAAGTTCACCACCACCGAGCGGCATTCCATGGGCTGGAGTGTGATGGTGCTGCCGTCGCTGGAAACGAGCTGGAATCCCGGGCCCTGGATGCCCAGGCGGAACACCAGGCGCTTGTTCGAGGTGTTCTTCACCTTCATGGACTTGCGGACGTCCGTGCGGAGTTTGGTGCTGCCCCAGCTGAGGCTCGTGTTGGTCACCTTCAGGGGCAGTAGTTTGCCGTCCCGGTGGCTGAACTCGCTCGAGTTGGAGCAGCGCGAGATGCTGCGCGGCCCCGTCACCGTGGAGCTCGCCTCGCTGGCCGCCGGCGAGGAGTTGGCCTTGCGCACGGATGCGTTGGTCAGCTGTCGACGTTCCGAGTTTGTGGTGCTGTCGAGCAGCGGGGAGGAGAGACAGCTCCGCGGCGAGGAGAGGGGCGAGAGGTTGGACGAGGCAACGGCGGCACTGAATCCATCCAAACGGGTGCTGCACAGGGAAGTGGGATTGCGCGGCAGCAGCCCCACCGATGGGGAAATGGACACCCTCTTCTTGTTCACCGGCGTCTTGTCGTCCTCCTCGTTCTCGGTCCCGGTCTCATCCTCTGTCCCGGTTAGCGGACGGACGCCATCGCTGCTGCTGGCGGAGGAGGTGCTTTTGGGGGATATCTTGGTGCGGCGCACGCGCCTGTGCTGATCCTTGACCGGCGTCGAGGGCCACTCGTCTATGTCGGCCTCCGCTTCGCCGTCCACCGCCTCCGTGTCCGCCCGGCTGATGGTGATCTGCGGATAGTCCGCCAGCGGGCTGAGCGGCTTGCGCGACATGCTCTGCTGCAGGTGGCGGAAGTCTGTGGAGTTCAGCACGGAATCGGTGAAGCTCATGGTGTCGGACATCTTCTTGGAGCCGCACAGAGTGCGCTCTGCTCGGCTGCTCTGCTCCTGGTTCTCTTGGTTCTCCTTGTTCTCCTGCTTGTCCTCGAAATTGGAGCCGCGACCGTGCTCCCACAGGCGGTTGACAACCTCCACGGTGGAGGTGTCCGAGTTGAGGTCCAGGTCCCTCAAGGCCTTGTCGATGGCCGACAGACTAAGGATCTCGGAGCTCGATGGCGGCCGCTTGGGCTCTGCACGGGCATTGTTCTCCTTCAGAGCCGTCTGAATTCGTTCCTGCTGCATCCGGCGCATCAGGTTCTGCCCCATCTTCGGGCCGCCGCTCTCCTCCACCGGCTTGGTGTACGTCCTGTTCTCCGGCACAGGCGTTTTCTCCTCCGCCGCACTGGCGGCTGTTTGATTGCCCTGGGCCTCCAAGAGCGGTTGCACCGGACGCACCCGCTCCGGACTGCCGTTGTGCACAATGTTGAAGAGGTTCTCCGAGCGGGTCTGGAAGTAGTTGCCCAGCGAGAAGTCCGGATCCCCAGCCAGAACGGAACTGCAAGAACCAGCGTTATTTGCATGCCACACTCCCAGGGAGGCTTTCACTTACTTGGACACGGAGGTCTCAATGTCGGATGTGGGCTGCGGGGCGGCTATTTTCTGCATGGCCTGGGTGCTCATGGTGGCCGTGGGCATGGCCGTAAACTCCTGGGCCCACGAGATCTCGCCCTGCACCAGCTTCGACTGCATCAGCTCCGCGGGGGCGAAGCTCTCGTCCAGGGCCTGCCCGGCCGGTGCCTCGGAGCCAAAGGAGAAGCCCCCGCCGCCGTTCAGACTCAGATCGCTCATGTCCGCGGTGCGTGGAAGGCTGCGCGAGCAGCTGAACGAGTCGCTGAAGCTGCTCGTGGTGCGGGAGAGATTCAACTCTGCCTCCGGGCCCAAATGAGTGGTGTTGTGCAGCTTCTTCTCCAGCTGGCGAGCCTTCTCCACGAACGAGCTCTTCAGGATGTCGGCCACCGAGACGGTCGACGCTTTTCCCCTCTCCCGGCGGCCGCAGAGCGTCGATCTTCCGGTGATCTCCGCTGGCTCGAAGGAGATGTTGCTGCGCTTCTGGGCGGGCGTGACGAGGGCGAAGGAGCCGCTGCTGTTCAGGTTAATGGTGTCGTCGGTCACCAGTTCCGAGATGTTGGTGGTGCTGGGCCGCGCGAGGGCGGGGGCGGGGGCAGGGGCCCTAGAGCGACTGGGACGCGGCTTTTCCAGGGCCTCCATGGCACGCATGCGCTCTGCGCGAAGGCGCTCCTCAACGCCCGAGGTGCTCCCGGCCACGCTGCTGCGGCCGCTGCCGCCGCTCCTGCTGGAAAAGCTGGAGAGATCGCCAAAGACTGGAACGAGGAACAAAGGGATGGGCATGCATTCCATGGCAAAGGGGAGTCCTGTGGGAAACCCATGCCTGCGCTGGTGCTCACCCTTCAAATTGTCCATGTTTAGGATACCCAGGGAGTTCTGGTCCAGGTAACCGCTGCCCGCTTCCCGACTTGGCCTGCTCTTGTCCATCCTGGCGGAACAGTGAATGTGCGGACGCAGGGAAAAAGGCGCGTCTTCTGTTTCGAAAATGGACGATATGCGATATGCCGGGGCCGATATGTGTGGGGCAGAGCCAGCTGATATCGATAGTTGAGGGCGGCAAAGTTCGGAAGCCCTGAATTCTGAGACCGAAATTCTAAAACCAAGTAGCTTTATTAAACCCGTCATTGGTCTCTAGTTCGTCTCATTTCATTCGTCACTTGGACGCACAGGCCGAAACGTTAAGGTCTCGTATTTCAATATATACACGCGCTCTGACGAGAATCATTAGTACGATAACGATAACTGCGAATCGCGCTCTGGCGGTAAAACGTGCCTCTCGTGTTCTCCTCCCCAATTGTACGGTATTGCGAATTATCCCCGGCTTCGTCTTTGACTGCCACTCTGTTCCTGCGGTTTCTGATTGCCTTTGAACCGGATTCGAGCGTCTCTCCTGGCATCCAACATGGAGCGTCCTCTGCTGGAAATCATCAACGCCCTCCTGTGCTCTGACACCGAAAAGATTCGCCTGGTAAGCGCTACAAAAATGCCCAAAAAAAGATCGCCGTCACAAGGTTGGGGTTATCCCGTTTGCTGGCTCCCTGATATTCCCTCTTGCTCCTCGATTTGGTTCCTCAATTGGTTGGCCCGCGTGGCGTTCCATTCCCTTGTGTTGCCATGCTTTCGTCTACTATATGCACGTACATACAAAGCACATGCGAGGCGCAGTTATTGGATTTGTGTGTGCGGGCATGTTCCCAAGGCACAGTGGGCCTAAAAGCAGTTACATTTGCACAAATTATTCCAGCAAACTTACACCTCTCCCGTAGATAACTTAGCCTAAATATACCTCCTCCCTGCAGGGCACCAATGCACTGAACAAGGCCCACCAGAACCCGCTGACTTTGATCAGTCTGTGCAACATCGTGGTGTCGCCCATGGAGATACCAATCCGCCAGTTCGCCGCCGTGCTTATAAACAGGCGCCTCAACAGGCTGCGCCACTGGCAGATGGTCTCCCCCGAGAATCAGGAGACGTGAGTCGCCCCCAAAGGCACTCCCAGAAATTGCGCTATTAATACTCCCATGCCCTGTCTCTGTAGGATAAAGAAGGTTCTGCTGCAGGCCCTCGTGAACGAAAAGGAGAAGCAGGTGAAGACGGCCATTGCCCAGGTGATCGGCAGTTTGGTGCGCCACGAGGCGGACAAGAAGGACGCCTGGCTGAACGATCTGCTGGCGTATATATTCGCGCGCTGCTCTTCGTCGGATCCCAAGGAGAGCGAGACGGGCTCCTCGACCTTCGCCACGCTCGCCGACGCTGCCCCCGATCAGTTTGCCGCCAACATAGACTACATTTGCACCATGTTCGTCAACGCGTTGATGGCGGCGGAGGCCAACAACGACTTGGCCACGGCCACGGTATGCAACATGCTGCGGGGCATCAACTGCCTGTTGCCCTTCGTCTGCGGCAACCACACGGCCGAGCAAACGATTGGCAAGGTGACTCACCTGGTCCTCAAGTCGATGCACGCCCAGGCGCAGAAGGGAATGGTCCAGGAGTTCCTCACCTCCTTCGACTACATCGACTGCCTCATGGAGTACACGCCCAAGTTGGTGACCAATGTGCGGCCCCTCGTCGAGTTCTGCCTGGAGCTGGCGGGCAGCAGCCAGATCGAGGATCCCATTCGCATCCAGGCGATCTCGATGGTGGGACGCTTCTCGAAGTGCAAGAAGAAGACGATCACCAAGCAGAAGCTGGTCGAGCCCATCCTCAACACCATATTCGAGATGCTCTGCCGTCCGCCCAGGGGCGACGAAGAGGGTGCGTGAAAACTGATGATAAACGAGGGGTCATGCCTTACCCCCGATCTCTTTTGCAGATGAGGAGTACATATCGTGCGAGGAGGGCAGCACCACCATGAACGCTGCCTCGCAGACTCTCGACGTCTTGGCCCTGCAACTGTCGCCGGAAAAGGTGATTCCGCCGTTGCTGCAGATCCTGGAGCCCGCTCTGCAGAACCCGGATCCGGTGCGCCGTCGCTCCGCCTACATCTGCATGTCCGTCATCGTAGAGGGATGCTCGGAGGCGATCAGGAACAAGTACATGGAGGTCATGCTGAACATCATCAAGGCAGGCATCCACGATCAGGAGCTGATTGTGCGAAACGCTTCCTTCTTTTGCCTGGGCCAGTTTTCGGAGCACCTTCAGCCGGAGCTCTCCAAGTTTTCGCCCAAGATTATGCCGGTGTTCTTTGAGTATCTTGGTAAACTGGTCGCCGACCTGCAGGTAAGTGTTGTGTGTGTACTCCACTGGGTAAAAACCTCTCAAATACATTCTCGTTTGTTTCGTGCTGCTTCCCAAGGCTGGCCAGAGCAGCAACCGGAAGGGTTATGCCTTTACCCCTCCTTAGATCGTTTGCAAATCAAGCGAGGATCGATCCTCGCCAAGATCTACCTTAAAATCCCCTTATTGCACTTTACTGATCCTCACCTAGAGGCTCTCCGATTGTCTGTGAAAGATTTTCCGATTCTATCGCTGCTCGAATTCACACTTTCGTCCCCTACCCTGCCACTGTCCGGGAATCTTGCCTAACCCGAATCTTTGCAGATGGGCCTGCCCGAACCAAAGTACCTGCAGCGCATGTTCTATGCCCTGGAGACCTTTGTCGAGAACCTGGAGGAAAAGGTCGTTTCATATCTGCCAATACTGATGGAGCGGTAAGGGCAAAAGCAAGCACGAATGACTAGAATACAATCATTAAGACGCTTTAATCCGCAGTTTGTTCGAATTACTGAGCATCAATATCTCGGCGAAATGTAGAGAACTAGTGCTGTCCTGCATCTCCTCGTCGGCGGCGTCTGCCAAGCAAGGTTACGTGCCGTACTTCTCTAGGACCATCACGTTCTTGCAGGGCTTTATGCAGGTGGAAGTTCCCGAGAATTTGGAGGTGGTGCGCACCCAGGCCATCGACACGCTGGCATCGCTTGCGCGCTCGGTGGGCAGGGAGACCTTTCTGCCGCTGGCCAACGACACTATGACCTACTGCCTGCGGCTTTTGAACGACGGCCCGGACGATCCGGATCTTCGACGGTGTGTGTACAACCTAATGGGCGCTCTTTCGATAGTCGCCAAGGAGGATATGGCCAGCGTCTTTCCCAGTATCTTCGATCGCATGATAGAATCGGTGATATCCACCCAGGACATGCTACCCGTTTTGCAGGTCGCCGAAGAAGTCGACCCGGCAATTGAGATCAATCTGGAGGAGGAATCGGATGAGAGCGATACCGAAATGGATGGCTTTCAAGTGGAGAACGACTATCTCGTCGAAAAGGAAGAGGCCATCCTGACGCTGAAGGAATTTGCTGCCGAAAGCGGCAGTGCCTTTGCTCCCTATCTCCAGTCGTCGTTCGAGAACGTCTACAAGATGCTTGATCATCCGCAGGATACCATTCGACGGGCCTGCATCGAGGCATTGGCCGAGTTTGTAAAGGCTCTTCACAAAATGGGCGACACCGAGAATGTCCTGCGCACCAGCGCGATCATCGTGCCCAAGCTCACGGCAATGGCGCGGGACGACGATGATCAAGGTGTGGTTATTTCGGTGCTTGACGCCCTGGGTACGCTCTTCGAGGAGGTGAAGGAACCGGTTCTCTGCGGCATCGATAACGCAGAGCTCGTATACCACGTGATAAAGGATCTGTTTGCAAACAAGATGAGCTGTCAGTTCAATGAACATAGCAGCATCGCCAGCGGGGGCGGCGACGAAGAGGATCTTGAGGATAGCGAGTTCGATGAGGCGGTCTTTGAGAACACCGGCAACCTTCTCCCGCTCATGGGCTATGCGCTGCCCCGTAAAACCTTTACCCTCTACTTCGGGCGGCTCTATCCGATCTTCATCCAGAAAATGGTATGTCCCCTTCTCAGATCCATCTCGATATCTATCGTATACGCCAACTCTTGTTCCTATTCGTATTTCCCAGACCAAGAAGGCCAGTTCCTGTGAGCTTCGCGGTTTCCTCTTCGGGGCCCTGGCCGACTGCTTCCAACATCTTGGCCACGACGCTGCGGCCTTTTTCGACGACCTGTGCCCCGTTTTCATTCGATCGGTTCAGGATCGTCTTCCGCGCACGCGCCAGAACGTCTACTACGGCCTGGGCGAGTTGGTTTATTACTCCGATGAGAAGTCTTTTCCGTAAGTTAAATTGCTCGAGTTAACCTCTGGTGCACCCAATGCAAAGCTGTCTGCATTTCAGGATGTATCCGGAAATTCTTCACGCCCTGTCAGAGGCCATTGCGAGGGAGAGGGACGCGGCCGCCCTGGACAACATTTGCGGCGCAGTGGCGCGTCTGATAATAACGAATGTGGCGGCTATGCCGCTGGAGCAGGTTCTGCCCGTTTGGATGACACACCTGCCGTTGCGCGACGATATGGACGAGTGCGATACGATACAGAAGGCGTTCCAAGTGCTCTACATGAGTGCACGCAACATTATCGAACCGTATCTGGAGCAGATGCTAGCTGTTTCCATTCACATGCTGTACAAAGATCATCTGTCCAGGTCCGAGTGCACTAGAAACTGTGTGACCTTCATCAAGGATATCAAAATCAACTTCCCAGACAGATTTCAGAAGGTGTCGAGTTCCAGCGAGGAAGTGTTTCAATTTTTGCAAACCTTGTAAGCGGCTCCGTATCAATTGATTCTCCTCAAAAGCGCCTTACACGACACAAAGAAACTACATCCAGCAAACACATCATACACACACCACACGGCATTCTATGCCAACTCGATAATCCAGCAGCCCTTTCCCACAGAACTTATTTTTTGTGGGAGTGATAATGCCAAAGGCGTTGGATTGTGTTCGTTCGGGCTTCAAATTTTCTGTTGGCGTTTATCGCATGTTTTTTTTAGTTGCTTCTGGGAGAGACTCCCACTCCCATGTTAAAAATTTCAAGTGAAGGTTTATTTATAACGCAGCCCATGTCAATACGGAATACTTTTCCAATTTATAATAAATTCGATAATTGTTTTCTGAACTGGACTGACAATGCTATGGGGAGGTGTCTACCAGTGCGCCTTCAGGCGGAGGGCCACCTCCCGGACGATGTCCGCGTGGTTGGCGTGCAACTTGAGGTTCGCATCCACATCGGTCCAGCGCACGTTGGTGGCATCGTCGCCGGCCATCAGCGCCAGTTGGCCCACCTGGCTGCCATCCTCGTCGTGGAAGTTCAGGGCCGTCGTCTCCATCCAGGCGTTGTCCGTGTTCCGGAAGTCGTCCACGTAGCCGCTGTAGACGTGGACCCCGCCGGCGCTGAAGAACTGCTCGACCATGTTGGCCTTGTCGGTGAAGTTCATGGCCTCCTCGGTGAACTCTCGCCTGAGGGTCACGCTCACGTTCTCGCCGGGATCGACCATGCCGCCGGGGATGGCCCAGAGCTTGTTGTCCGACCGCTGGATGGCCACCATCTGCAGGATGTTTCTACCACGCCGCGGAAGAGTTTGCTAGGGTTAGACGGGGGATGTGGTGGGTCAAGCAAAATGTGCCCTACTTGCCGGTCTCTGGGTTGGCCAGGATGGCCCCCTGGGTGTCCCGCTTCCAGCGGGTGACAATGGGGTCGGCCGCATGGTTGGGGCCCCACCTGCCCAGCGATCCGCGGCCGCTCAGGCCGGTGCGTCCGATCGGATTGAGCGGCAGGCCCTCCCGCACCGCGTAGTTGCCGTGGAAGGAGACCCGGTTGACCTGCCCGTCCAGCTGGTTCCACTGCGGGCGGAAGGTGGGGCTGGGCAGCGGGGGGTCGGCCCACACCTGGCCGCCGATGTGCGGCGCCGTGTAGTCCGGCGGGCAGTAGCCGACGAAGCTCGCCGACCAGAAGACCTGCTCATCGGACACCGGGAAGCGGAGGACGCCGCTGCGCGGGTACATGTTGTTGCGGCACATCAGGTGCCGGAAGATTCCGGGCCTCACCAGCGAGGACATCATCTGGACGGCAGCGGGGGCAGAGGGAGCAGCGCAGGCGAGCAAGCACAGGGGAAGAAGCGGCGCAAAGGCGGAACTCTTCATCGGAATTCAAATGTCTCACGCGAGCACAAAACAACAAACAGTGCGCGCCACAAAATTAGCGCCAAAATACCAAAATTTCAGCACGGTTTGAAAGAGAACTGGGAAATTACTTCTCTTGTAATTTTTTTACCACGAAAGGACGGTAAAGATGTTGTTACAATCTTAAAAATCGTTTGCTGGTAGTGCCTGTTGCCAAATCGAAGTTATTTAATTGGCTTACCCATTTTTGCGACCACAACTGTTGGCTAATACAGATTCCTAACCAATTGAAAGCTGGCCACACTAAACAGGAACCGACCCCATGTCCTTAAGAGCTTACTGGGTGCTTTTCGCCTGCGATCTTAAAGATTCGCGTTTATTTTAGTTGGGAATTCGGTAGTTACAAAAATTTGAAGCAAACTTGAAGATTTCGCCTGACGCCCCCGTGCGAAGGCCTTGCCAAGTTAGTCCTTGCGTAGCGGCAGCTTTCGCTCCTCGATGCCGTCCTTGGTGATGATGTTGATGAGCACCGAGTCGCCGGTGTAGATGTCGCGCTCGGTGGCCGAGATGAACGTGTCGGAGGCGACGGCCACGGCCCGCTCCTTGGTGAGCTTCGGCAGGTCGTTTGCGGCGAGGTTCATGTTCTTGTGCCCGATCTGGTTGTCCAGCACGGGCTGCAGCAGGGTGCCGGCAGTGCCGCCGGCGCGGTAGGTGGCCCGCTCGCAGTGCCCGATCGGGTCGTACGAGTAGACGACCCCCTTGCCCTCCTTGTCGATGCCCGCCAGGATGTTGGACACGTAGTAGGGGAAGAAGCGGCGGTTGTACATCGTGATCGATAGCATCTGGGCCACGGCGTCCGTGGTCATGGTGCGCAGGTGCGTGTGCTCGTAGCTCTGCATGCGCACCTTCAGCAGCCCGGTCAGGGAGAGCGTGTCCGCCCAGCAGCCGGTGGAGCCCAGCACGGTCTTGTCCGACAGCCGGAAGAGCTTGCTCTGGTCGCGCGAGTGGATGTTGTAGCCGCTGCTCAGGCGTGTGTCCGCCGCAATCACCACGAAGTCATCCCCGGCAATGGCCACAATGGAGCTGCCGGGAGGAGCGCATTGAAAGCTTGCTTGCCAGTCTCGTCTTTTTTCTTTGAGAGGAGCACACTCACCCGCCGTTGGACTCGTAGGGGGAGAATTCTGCATGCTGGGCACCCGGCACCTGGTAGTCGGGGAACTGCTGGAAGCCTAGGTTGCTCATCTCGGTGATTCAAAAGTTGGACTTTACTTAAAAATTCTGCAACTACTAAAGGCGACCAAAATGATTTGCAAGTTTTCCAGCGGCAGGCGTTCGATTAAATGACATTTGTTTTTGCCTGCCAGGGACGCATGCTACGGTGCACTTATCGATAGGTGGATTTGGTATTTTTTTTTGGTATTCGGTATATTGGGCGGTCTTGATATTTTAAAAATTCTTTAAAATTGTAAATATCTTTCTAAATCTCTAGGAAGGCTACACCAATTTGACCAATTTATGTGTTGAATTATACAGCAAATTACTTTACTTTATTGAGGCAGTAAAAAATGCGCCTGGTTTAAATATAAATGTATATTTTATTAACCTGCTTCGGCTATTTTAACAATCTTTGGACAAAACGGGTCTATTTGCGGTTCTAAGCCACTGACAGCGGCACCACTCCCTCGATGCGTTCTCTCTGCAGCTGTCCGCGGTTCTTCTCCACCAAACCCTTGACGTCATAAAACCATTTGCCTGAAAAGAAAGCGTCAGACCTGGAAGCTCAGGCTTGCTTATAGGGATATGCTCACCGATATTGGTATTTTCAAGGCAGTCCTTGAATGTCTGACATCCCTCCATGCTGCTGAGCACCCCGAAAACAGAGAGATCCGCCAGACTGGGCTGCTTGCCGCCCATGAAGCGTGTGTTGCGCTTCTTCAGCTCCCCCGTCCATTGGTCCAGGGCGTCGTACATGTGCGAGCGGACGTCGTCGGACAGCGCGTGACGGCGCTTCAGCATCTTGGCAATGGCCCACATGGCAGTGGCACCGCAGTAGACCATCAGGTCGCGCTCCCACTTGGGGAAGTGAACGTCCCACTCGCCCGCCTGCGAGAACCACTCGAACGTCTCCAGGGACTCGCCCATGCTCTGGTAGCAGTTCGGCGATATCAGGTGCACCAGATGGCTGTCCGCCCAGGTCCTCCACTTGCGATCCATCCTGCAAACACAAAGCATTGCTGTGGGCGATACTTTATACATTCGAGGTTGACCTACTCCTCTGTCTCCTTGGTGACACCCCTGGGTGTTTTTTCGCGGTACATGAGGAAGTACTTGTTGAGGATGTCCTGCTTCTTTGTCCCATCGTCGTCGAAGAACGAGGTGTGCGGGTAGTACTGGGCCAGCTCACCGATGTCTGTGCGCCTGTCCTGCATGTGCGTGGCTATCAGAGAGATGATGGCACTGGAGTCAACCATCTGGACGTAGCGGCCGTCCTGCTGCCGGATCAGCACCATCGGCACCTTCTTCACCGACGACCAGCGTATGTCCTGGCGCAGAACGGCGTCCACCTCCACCACCGAGTACGAGATGCCCATGAAGTCGAGGTAGGCGCGCACCTTGCAGCAGAAGGGGCATGTCTGGAACTGGAACAGCACAATGTCCAGGCCGGAGGTGTCCTTCGGGTTGACGAATCGCTTCGTTATCCGCACGCCCGGCGGAATGCCCTCGATTTGCTTCGGCTTCGTCTCCTCGTGCACCTTGTGCGCCGAGCTGTCGGCCCAGCGGGAGTACAGCGTGTACACCGAGCCGGTGGCCGCGCCCACCACCGCCCCCAACATGGCAAGCTTAAAGGTTCCATTCGGCTTTCCGCCTCCTGATCCTGCGGGGCCCTCCTGCACGGACTTCGAGAAGTGACGCCGGGCAAAGGCCAGCTCCCGGTGCGTCCCACGGGCCAGCAGGCGCCGGGCCCCGGTGCCCACTAAGCGAAAACTAGACATGGTTATGCTGCCTATTTGTGTGTACTAATACTAAATATTATGCAAAAACTAGCGACTAGAAAGTGATGGGGGGATGGCAGGCGATTCCTAGCCGAGTGCGACTATCGATAGTCTCACTGCCATCCCTAACGAATACAAAAAATCAATAATCGCTTCGGATTGTTTATTTTCCTTCGCGAAACTTTGCTGGTTTTGTTGATCAACAAAGGCAGTCGGTCGGACGAGGGACATGGCAACGGCGGAGAGTCTGGCGGCCGCGGCGGCGCTGGACAAGTACGGCGAGGAGGACCTCTTCAGCGTGCTGATACGCTACGGCCTGTACGTGGGTGCCGTCTTCCAGTTCGTTTGCATCTCGGCCGCCGTCCTGATGGCCGGCGAGGATGGCGCCGAGGGCGGCGGGGAGGCGGGCGAGAGGGAGAGCGAGCCGGTGCGGGCGCGTCTGCACAAGATCCGTAAGCTGGAGAAGAAGAAGCGCCGCTAATCGGCCGACTCATAGTCCTGTAATTAGCCTAAGAACTCTCCAATGCATTTCTCTACAAGCGTAACAAATAAAAAAATAACAAAACACACAACAGCTGTAAATCACCTGCCCAGCCCTTGATCAGAGCTGCCCATCTGGCGGTTTTGGGAGTGGCGGTCGCCGCTCTGGGCATCACTGATTTGCACATGACTCAGGGCGCGGGGGAAAGTGCTTAGGCCCCCGTGACACCCTCTAAGCCCGCCGCCCCAGAAACAAAAGAAATTATAGCTACTCCCACTTCCACTCCCACTCCCACTCCCCTCCCTTCACCCCTTCACCCACACATGCCGGCTAAATGACACACTGATTTTTTTAGTTTGGCTGTTATCTTTAATTTGGGAATAATATAAATTATAATAATCGTATAGTTATTATGTTGCTCGCAATGTTGTTGTTTTACTTCCCTTTCTTTTAACTATGTACTTATGCATGTGTGTGTGTGTTGTGTGTTGTGTGTGTGTGTGTGAATGCTCTCTCTTTCTTCTCTTCCTATATATATATGCTTGTATATATATATTATAGAGCGTCTGTGCCAAAGGATGCACTGACAATTATCACTATAAATTATTATTATGCAGTATTTAGTTTTCATCGTTTTGTTTTTTGTTTTTTGTTTTTTTTTTCATGAATTTTGCGTGGAATTACATTTTTAAGTCAAAACTCATTGTGAATCTTCAGTTTCGTTTTTTTTTGCAGGGCGGTGGCAGGCCGTGGGCGTGGCAGGGGCGGGGGCCGAGGAAGGGGAAAGGGGATCGTTTCAGAAACGTTCGAATTTCAATACAACAAACAACTATTTAAATAGGAATCGCGAAAATCTGATATACGAAAATATTGATAGATCTAGTAGACGGAGGAACAACAACAACCGAAACTTTGTGTGTGTGTGTGTGGGGGGGGATATAATATGCATAAGACTATAGAATATAGTTGGTTTAGAGTTAATCTAGGCCGAGAATGTCTAATGTGGCTATGTTAAATTCGCAGCTCTCATTCGTTATTTTATGCTATATACTCGTACTTTGCTCCGTTGTCTCTGCTCTATTTTGCCTTTATCATCATCAGTGTTGTTGTTGTTGCTGTTGCTGGTTTGCTGGTTTAAATTATTGTTTATAGTTACTCACAAGTGTAGTCATCGCCATCGCCATCATCGTCATCGTCACAAAATATAGTATATATAATATATATTTTCTTTAACCCACACACAAAACATGTTCTTCCTGCTAACCCGCCATCCAAGATGTACCTGCTTCCGCTTCCGTTTCCGTTTTTGCATCTGTTTCTGCTTCTGCTGCGGCTCCCTTTGTCGTGGTGCCAGGTAGCCACCACCACCACCACCACCACGCCAAACCGATCTTACGGTTGCGAACGAAGGAGAAGGAGAAGGAGGAGGAGGCACTGGCGCTGGCGTTGTAGGAGTTGTTGGCCACCAGAGCGGGGGATGCAACTAAGCCTCGGGCAGCGGCTTCAGCTCCTTTATCTGCTTGATCAGGTAGGCCTTCTCGTCGTTGAACTGCTCGTCCTCCGATCGATCCGTGTGGAAGTTGGTGAGGAAGTCGACCAGCTTGGTCTGGTTGCGCAGCAGGATGTCCAGAATGGGCTTCGGCTTGTTCGGATTCGCCACGAACACCTTGAAGACGTGAAACGCCTCGAACTGTATGTTGCGCGACTTCTCCTTGAGCATGTTCATCATCAGCTTGAGGTTCTCCGGTTCGCTGATGTAGCGCGTCATCACCGTGAAGTTGTGCCTGTCCAGCAGCAGCTCCCCCAATAGCTTGAGGCTCTGCCGGCGCGTCACATAGTTCTCGGAGTTGAGCAGCCGCTGGTAGTGCTGCGAGAAGAACTTGTCGTAGTTGGCGTCCAGGAACTCGGCGCACAGCAGCTTGTGGCGCGTGAGGAGCTCCTTGAAGGTGGAGAAGGCATCGCTGGCAATGTCGAAGGTGGACACCTCCACGTAGCGGAAGAACTTGAAGAACTCCTCCGAGTGCAGCATGATCTTGGCCAGCGCCTCGTAGCGCGCACACTCGCGCAGCATTGTCCCCGAGTTGAGGGCAATCTCCGGATGGGCGTCCTCGTAGCCGGCCATCAGCGTGAAGAGGATCTCCGGCTTCGTGCAGATGTACTCGACGGTGGGCGAGCGGGTGCCGATCTGGCGGCGCAGCACGTTGTTGAATATCAGCGCCACGTGCTTCTTGCCCTCGAAATCGATCCTGTGCAGGTTCTGGATGAGCAGCAGCAGCAGATTGCTGTTGTACAGCTCCTGCGACAGCTGGGCGACCACATAGTCCGCCGGCGGCTCTGCGTCACTGCTGCCGTACAGCATGTTCTTGATCGCCACCAGATTCTTGCTGACATCCTCCTGGGCCTTCTCCACCTTTCGGTCGCCCGCCTCCAGAGCGGCGATCGCCTCCTTTAGCGCCTTCACCAGCTCCACTGGCGACTTCTGCGACTTTCCGAACAGTGGCATTCCGTCCGCTGGCCTGTTTGCTTCACTTGCTTTCCGATTTCGCTTCTGCTCTCCGCTTCTTCTCTGCCTTTCCCCCTGTTTTCCGCTCCGCTTTGCTTTCCGCTTTGCTTTCCGCTTTGCTTTGCTTTGCTCGGTATCTTTTCTGCTGCTCGCGTTGGCCTGCTGACTATCTTTCGGATTTTCCGATTTCGCTTCTGCTGCGGCGGCTTGTGCGGGCTGCTCTGGTCTGCGCTGGATGGCGGGGGGGTCGAGGTGCTGCTTGCCCAATTACCGAACGGAAAACAATGCCTGCCAATGGTATCACGGTGCAATATTCTATTATTTTCTTTTTTTATTAAGTTACTTCCAACCAGTGTGGCCAGGTGGCTTAATGCGAGTGTCTTTTTTTTTATTTACCAATGCGGCTGTGCCTAGAGGTGGGACGACTGCTAGAGCCGGAAAATGCTACATTTTCCTACAATTTCCAAAGCCGTAGCCAACTTTATTTCTCTGAGCACTCAAAACTAACCGGCCACTGCTTTTATCTCTTATTTATACGATTCTCCTTCGATTCCCGCGGCTGTGTGCGTTTGGTATGTTTCTGGTATTTTAATCCCGCACAACAGTCATGTGTTGCCACACTTATCACCCGAAAGACCCGCCAAAACAAGAGCCCATTCAAATTTCATTAAATATTGTTTTATTTCTCATTGAAGTACTTTGTTTTTGATCCGTTTTCGTTTTAGATATTATTCTGCAGCGCATATCGGTCGCTTTTTGTGTATTATAGAAGTTACAGAAATATATTTGTGTATATATATTTGGAGCAATGTTTCGCTTGGCCATTTCTCGCCTCGTTTTTCATTTCTCGGGGCCTAATGAAAGATATCTTGGGGATTATGGAAAGGCAAAGTATCATATGCACACGTTAATATTTATAATTATATAGGTTTGACCGCCCTGTTTATTGTGGTTGTTGTCTGCCCCTCTGGTTTAGTTTGAAATCAATTTATTGTAATTGGTTTTTGTGTTTTTGTTTTGTTTTTTTTTTGCGATTTTTGTTTACGTATAAAAGTTGTTTAAAATCCTTGAAAATATCAGATATAATAATTACAATTGGTTGTGTAATACGTCTTAAAAGCATAGCATTCATTCATCGTTTTGCTTCGAACGCGAACATATATATTAAACGTAAGTCAATTTAGTCTTTGCCACTAAACATATCAATTTGAGTAGTTGTAGTCGATTCGTAGTTATCAGTAATAATAATATCTTTGGGCTTTGCTACTGAGTACACATAGATCATGATCATAGACATATATGCAATGCTGCGGGCCTTAAAACACACACGAACTTCTCAATCCGATCCCGGATACATACTATATCAAGTTTTGCAGGAGGAAAGGGGGTAGCAGTGGAGTGTGGTCGTTATTATAATATAGTAATATCTTTATCTTGTATAATTACTTTTATGTATATATATATAGGTATAATAAAACATTTTACGACTAGTATATGTAAATATATATGTATGTATATGTATATATGCATTGCGTTTTCTTTGTAATTACTAAGTTTATTGAGATATTCTATGAATATATTCCTTCTTCTTCGTTCTTCTTAAGCCATGTCTTGTGTCTTTCATTCTATCTTTCGAATATGTAAAACAAACGAAGCGCGAATACGTTTGAGGGGACCAAAAGGTGTGAGAGAGGTGGAAGGACGAAGGACGAAGGATGGGGGCGTGAGAAGATGGGGCTTCCTTACTTTACACTTAAAAACAAGGATACTCCCGCGAAATTTGCTTTGCAACTCATTGAATTATTTTCATTTCTCTTGTTTTTTTTTGGGGGGAGCAGGGGATTAGGGTTTCCGGAAGCGTTCGTCGGGCTCTGCTTTGATCTGACTAGATATATATGGGTATATATATAATAGAAGCTACTGCTACACGCTACCAAGGACGATGCATAGGTGTCCTCCTCAGAATTTAGTTGATTTAGTTGCTGCTACTCGTATCTGTAGTTGTCATTATTTTGAATATTCCTCTGCTCTGCTCTCATCTCGTCGTCATCTCGTCTTCCAAATTCTTCTTCGCTGGGCTTGAAGTTTCATTTTTATTTCCTGTTTGCGGCTCCTGCTTCCATGTCCGTTCCATGTCCGTATCCGCCTTGTCCGTATTTGTGTCGTGCTACCACGGGGGATGGGGTGATCACTTGCGCTTGATGAAGTTGCCCTCGGCATCCAGCCAGATGCCCGCTTGCTGTTGGTCGGGCGCCTCCATCCCCCGTCTTATCATTTACCTGTTCAGGGCATTCGAGATCTGGCGCAGCGACTGGCCCACCTCGCCCACCAGCCGCTCGTTGTCCTGCACATTCTTGCTCCCGGCCGAGCGCAGGTGCTGCGACTGCGCCTCCACCCGCGTGACCAGCTCCCGGAACTGGAACTTCGAGTG
The DNA here is from genome assembly GCA_021223825.1 of Drosophila ironensis. Lineage (NCBI taxonomy): Eukaryota > Metazoa > Arthropoda > Insecta > Diptera > Drosophilidae > Drosophila > Drosophila ironensis. The sequence continues at coordinate 1,448,737 of JAJJHQ010002763.1, forward strand.
CGGCGGCATCGCCCCGTTCTCCGCAAAGATCACGCACGAGTTCTGCAGTATGTTGAGCTTGTCGCTGAGCTGCAGCCACTGGGAGCCCGAGATGGCGTTCACCGGATGCTTGAGCGATCCCTCCAGCAGGCCCACCAGCTCCAGGATGCTCTCCCGCGATATCTGCGTGGAGCTGGCCGGCTCCGAGAGTTTCGCTATCGGGGTGGCGTAGATGGTCAGCTTGGTGGGCTTGTGCGGCACCGCCGGCTTCTGCTGCTGCGGCTTCTGCTCGTACAGCGACTGGGTCATGTCTGCGGGTCCCTCCTGCTGCTGCTGGTGCTGCTGCTCGTCGTCATCTGTGAAGAGTTGCGTTGAATGAGAAGTTTTTATGGTGCTGCTGCTCGCCGGCGGCTGCTTGCCGCTAGTGCAATCTCTACTGGAGGAGGTGGTACTGGTGGTGGTGGTGGTGGTTGTGGTGGTGGTGGTGGTGCTACTTATGGTAGTTGAGGAGGAGTTGGTTGTGGTGCATTGCGGGGGCGGTGGTGGCGGGGCTGCCGGGGGCGGTTTGTTGCCCGCTTTGCCTGACAAAGTACCCGTCCCAATCCCAGTCCCAGCGCCAGTCCCAGTGCCCATTTTCATGCCGTATTTGGGCGAGAGCTGCTGGGTGCTGCTGCTGCCACCATTCACCTGCGACGACTGCTGCTGGATAATCGAGCTGCTGGCATAGTCGGGCGCCGGTGGCTGCTGCTCCCACAACTTCTTTAGACTATTAATACTACCTGTGCTCCGTCGCTTGCCGAGATCGCCCTCGCCCGATGCTCCGGTCGCCTTCTCCGCCGCAGTCGTGGCTGCCGCGTCCGCTGCCTCCACGTTCGAGTTGGTCACATCGATTTTGATTTCAGTCTTTTGCATCGCCTGGGCAAACTTCTTGTTATTGTCGTCCTTGCGGTTCAGGGTGCCCGTCGTGTTGCAGTTGTTGGCATTGTTGCCGCTGCCCAGCGGCGACTCCTTCTCCTTGTCCACGCGACGCAGGTGGGCCTTGAAGTCGATGATGTTGCTGCTCGGCTCCGCCTTGGCCATCGGCGGGCTCATCTTCTTCGGCTCCACCTTCTTCAGCTGAGCCTTGAACCCCCCACCCGTCGAGGTGGTGGCGGCAGCGGCGACGGCGGCCGCCCCGTTTCCGTTGGTCATCTGCTTCTGCTTCGGCAGGTTCATGCTCTCGGCCAGCTCGGTGACCAGCAGCGACACGGGATCCACCGCCAGGCCGTTGGCAGCCGAAGCGGCCGCTGGAGCCGCCTCCTTGCCGGCCGCCTTGATCTCGGTGATGAGCTTCTCCTTGAGGTCCTCCGGCGGACTGCCCAGCGAGCTGCAGGAATCCGTCGACGGCTCCCGCTTCCTCAGCGACACCCCGAACCGCGAACTGGCCTCCTCCACGCTCGGGGCTGTGTTGCTCACGTCGTTGTGGCTGCTGTCATTGTTGTTGTTGCCGTTGGCGTTGCCATTGCAAACGTTGCCGTTGTTGGCCGGGTGCTGGGCGTGCAGATGCTGCTGGATGGCCTGGACAGCGCTCTCCGGCGCCGGTGGTGGCGGCGGTGGGGCCGCATCGAACTCCTCGGGCGGCGGCGGCAGGTCCAGCGGGGGCGGCGGGAACTCCAGATTGGCCAGGGCCGGCTGCTGGGCCCCCGAACAGCCCACTGCCGAGCCGCTGCGCTTGGGCGAGCTGCCGGCCGCCCGGAAGGAAGAGAACGTCATCATGGTGCCCTCGGTGGTGGTGCGATGGCGCTGCAGCTTGTTCAGGCTGGCGGCCGCATTGTTCTGCATGGTCACGCCGCCCGACGAGTTGCTCCGGATCATCTGCTGCGGCGGAATGGCACTGCCGATCTTGGGGTTCAACCGCGCCCCCGGTGGCGTGCTGTGTCCGTTGGCCGCCTGCGGTGGCTGTGGCTGAGGCTGCGGAGGAGGCGCTGCCGAGGCTGCCGGCGAGGCGGGGGCCGCCTCACTGGCCGAGCTGCTGTCCTCCAGGCTGTCCAGATAGGCCCCAATCCGGGCCGTCTTGGGCAGGGTTCCATAGCGATTGACCACCCGCTTCACATTCATCACCTCGAGGGCTCCCACGGTGATGGGATGGGCATTGGCGGGGGCCACTCCGTTGCCGGGAGGCGGCACCTGCGGATGCTGCTGGGAGCGCTTGCTCTGGCGGGTCTCCAGGCCGCGGTTGCCCATCACCGGCGTGGGCGTGGGACGCTTGAAGGAGCTGTGCTGCTGCGACGAGCGGGGCCCAATGCCGCCGCCGCCGTGGAGCGAGTGCTGCATCTTGCTTTGCGTGGCAATGGGTGCGGCGCTCAGACTCTGCTCCAAACTGTCGCCGGTGGCATCTGTGTCGGGATCAGCGGCCGGGTCCGTTTCCGAGTCGTATCGCTGCGTCAAGCTGTTGATGTCCCTGGCCAGACCTGGTGCGGAAAATGCAAAGGAAATGAATTAACTTCTAGCGGGAGCTATGTATCTTTTTGGAGTCAGTGAAGAATGCTCGTGCCGGGTGCTGGATGCTGAATGAAAGTTGGAGGTGGTAGTGGGACAGGGTCATGGTGGATGGCCTGATCAGAGTCCGTGGTATGTGGTTGGTTGTGTGTTTGATGTTTGTCAAGCAAATACAACTACGACTATACAAGGTCCAAGCGAAACAATAATCCTACTAAAACAGCAAAGTTTTAGGGCATCGTTGTTCTATGATTTGGTTGTTAGTTTAGGAGGTTAAACTTCAAGTTGTATCCTTCATACCATTCTGAAAAAAAGAACTCTTCAAAACAAACTCAAAAGCCAATAAATTGCAATGTCAAGCAGTCACCAACGATACAAAAGCAAACAAAATAGCACAGTTAAATGTTAGCAAATAAATAAGTTAATTAGTAAGTGATTAGTAAGTGATGCAGTGAAACAGAAATAGAAGTAACACTAGGAAATCATCGAAACGTTGAAAGAACTCAATTTAGAAGACTACCAAGGCAGAATCCGGTTATGGAGAAAACAAATTCAACAATGATTTACTTAACCAATTGAAACAAACCGTTTAAAGTAAACAATTACAACAATAAACCAAACAAAAAACGTAACGTAAACAATTTTTGATACGGAATCGAAGGCGTAGGCCAGAGACTCTGCGAACAACAAAAAAATACCTCGAAATAAAATGTCGTAAAGGAAACTACTGCACGAGGACGATTTCTTAATGGAATACTGTTGTTTCTGTTGTTGTTTTTGTTGTTGCTGCACTGGCATTAGTACAGCATGTTGTTGTTGCTGTTGTTGCTGTACGGACTGTTGTTGTTGTTGTTGTTGGAGGTGGTGGTGTGTTCGTATTTGTTGTGTATGATGGGTTGGAATTTGGGTCTTGAAATTTCTAGAGAGGGTCTGGCTGAAATAGTTGGCAGTTTTCAATTTGAATATACCATTCGTGCTGAGGTCGTCGATGTAATTGCATCTTCCCGCCGAGGGATCCTCCTCGCGATAAGTCGAGTCCCGACTGCTCGAGAGTAGACTGAAAGGGCAAAGGAAACGGATTCGATTAGTCGGAGGGCGCACCCAATTATAGAGTGATTCATTGCCCCATTACAATCTATCTATAATACTTTAAACGGAGTATGTCTCAGCATTCCAATGGGGAGACTTGGGTTGATATTGCTACCTCAAATTGTCACATCCTTAAGCTCAACTGGCTTTATAGAACAATCTATCTTAACTTTTAATCAGCTGTTTTGGTCCCTAAAATACTAACATTATTCAGCTTTACTAACTTTATATAACAATCTATATTAACTTTTAATCGGCTAAGTCTAGCAATTGATTCCACTGGGGACTTGGTCCCTAAAATACGGTTTCTAAATATATTGTTCCCTAAAATACTAACATTATTCAGCTTTACTGACTTTACCTAACAACCTATCTTAACTTTTAATCGGCTATTTCTAAGCATTTGATTCCCCCAAGGACTTGGATAGACACTGCTCCCTAAACTTCTTACATTCATCAGCTTCACTGACTAACAAACCCTTCCCATTTAACTTAAATTGCATTGACAAGACGCAACTGCATTGGTATAACGAAGAATGAGTCACTACTCTAGTTAGACTCTTGATCTTGAGTCAGTAATTACTAATTGTAGACCCAATTAATGTTCCCTGAATCTTGATGTACCAATTAAACACCAATTTTATGTTACTAAATCCTGAATCATCCACCTATATTCATCCAGACTAACAATAGAGATCTCACCTGGTTCGCTTGGGTGGCGCCGGTGCCTGCTTGCCCTGCTTGTTGGTGGTGCGCCGCATCTGGACGTTTCCCTTGCCCTGGCTGGAGAAGGTGCTCAGCTTGGTGGAGCTGGAGCCGGTTTCTGTGGATTAACAATGCCGAAAGTTAGGCAGAGTGTAATGCTAAAGGGGCCGACGGGCCATTTAGAAGGCACTCACCTGACATGGGCGTGCTGGCCTGCAGTTGCTGCTGCTGGTGCGGATCGTTGTGATGCGGAGTGTTGGGCGTGAGGGACTGGTTGCCGGGCAGACCCTTCTTCACCATCTGAGGGGTGAGGCTGAGCGAGGAGGAGGAGGCGCCGCTGGGAGCCGTCGTGGAGGCGGTGGCTCCGCCGCCGGAGCCCGTGGCCACGCCCGATGAGCTCTGCGGGGCCGAGGAGATGCTGCTGGTGGCATTCAGCTGCTTCTCAACCGCTTCGGTGATGGACGATTCCTGCGGAGGAGCGGAGAAGGAGAGATGGGCACCATGTGGCTCATTATTGCTATCACTAATTGTCGTCTCGATCTCGATTGCGATTTCGATCTCGAGCGATCTTGATCAGAGCACGTCCACGAGGTGGTGGCGGTGCCTGTGGCTATGACTATGACTATTTGTATTCCTATTCCTATGGCTATGATGGTTATTGTGACGATGTTGCTGCCGCTGCCGCTGCTGCTGTTCGTCGTCGTCGTCGCCATCGTAGTCACTCGCCTCCTCGCCGCGATCGTCGTCGTTCTCATGATCATCATCATCATCATCTTCATCGTCATCGTCTTCATCATCGTATTCATCGTCCCATACATCGACGTCACCCACCTGAAACATGTGCTCCAGCGCATGGTGTATGCTCTTGAATGTGGGCCTGTCGGCAGCGTCCCATTGCCAGCACTGGCGCATCAGGTCGTACACCTCTGGTGGGCAGCCGGGCGGCCGCTCCATGCGATAGCCCTTCTCCAGCTTGTGGTATACGTCGGTGAGATCGATCCCCGGATACGGGGACATGCCATACGTGGCGATCTCCCACAGCAGCACCCCGAAGGCCCACACGTCCGACTTTGTGCTGAACTTGTTGTACGCCAGCCCCTCGGGGGCGGTCCACTTGATGGGGAACTTGGCGCCCGCGTGCGCTGTGTACGTATCATCCCGCATCAGACGCGCCAGCCCAAAGTCCGCCACCTTGACCAGCTTGTTGTCGCCTACGAGGCAGTTGCGGGCAGCCAAATCGCGATGGATGTAGTTGCGCGTCTCCAGGTAGCTCATGCCCGAGGCTATCTGCGTGGCCATGTAGAGCAGGGCCACGGCGTCCAGGGTCTCCCGGCCGGCGGAGCGCAGGAAGTCCAGCAGATTGCCGTGCGACATGAATTCCGTGATGATGTAGAACGGTGGCTCGCGAGTGCAAACGCCTAAGATTAGGGCATTCGATTAGGTCACACTCTACACTCTACAAAGTTAAAGACAAAACCCACCAATGAGCTGCACCAGGTTCGGGTGCTTCATCTCCTTCATGATGGCCGCCTCCTCGAGGAAGTCCTTGAGCGCCATGGTGTCCTCCTTGAGCGTCTTGACCGCCACCGTGTTGCCGTAACGTTTCCACACCGCCTCGTACACCTCGCCGTACTGGCCGCCGCCCAGCTTGTGCTTCATCATGATGTCCGTGCGGCAGATCTCCCACTCGTCGGGCTCCGGACTCAGCGGGAAGACGGTGGGCTTGTTCTGCTTGGGCGCCGGATACAGCAGAGGCGTGATCAGGCCGTGGCCCTCGTGCGGCACACTGTGGTGGTGCACCAGCTCGGCCAGCGTGTTGAACTTGGCCTCCTGGGTGACGAAAACCTTGCCATCGGGATCCTCCGAGATGCGGTAGTGATAGACGCGGCCCTCGTACCTGTTTCGGGTTGCAAATAAGCTGGGGATCGGCATTTTATATGCGCATGCAACTCACCTCAGACTGATGCTCCTCTGGCCCGGCGAGCTCTCGCTCTCGCGCACCAGGAAGCTTCCGTTGATACCGGAGCTGAGTAGATACTCGGCTGCATTGCGGGAGATCGGTCCGTGGTACCAGGAGTGCTTCTCCAGCGAATTCAGCGGCGTCACGTAGTTGGAGGGCACCCAGCCCACGTTGCCGGAGTCCGAGTGCGCCTCGCACCACTCCCCAGACTTGTTGTAGCTGAGGATGCGCACCTGCTCGCCCTTTTTCAGACTCAGCTGGTTCTCGCCGCCGGCCTGGAAGTCGTACAGCGCCACGAATTGCTGCGGGTCATCCTCCTCGGGCCCGGGGGCCAGCAGGTTCTCCTTGGAGGTCCACCGATGAGTGGACTCGAACACAGAGGTGGTCGAGCTGTGGCCGCCACCCAGCGAGGAGCACTGCAGGCCCACTCCGCCGGAATCCTGCTGCTGTTGCAGTTGCTGCAGTTCAGCCGCATCTGCCAGGAGCGAGGCTGCTGTGCTTCCGGCCGGAATGTTAGGTAATGGACGCGATTGCAGCAGGGCTTCTGCAAGGGAAACAAATGATACAGAGGCGGGTTACACCGGGAACACATGCTAGGAGCCTCCTTGTCAATTAATCGCCAATACTTTTTGTTCAGTGCTGACGAAACCCGTTTGCTTTCGAACCCGAGGAATGCTGGCAATTTGTGCACCAAGTGCTGGACACTCGGGAGCGCGGCGAGTGGAATAAATTATGCATTGAGCGGAATGAAATTACACAAATCGCTGGCTGCCGGCGGTCGACCAGGAATCCCTCAACGAATCTGTTTATTGTGGGAAGTTCTAACCGATTGTCAGAGTCGCCGGTGTCCCCTCCCTCACTCTGTCGCCCACACTCTACACTCTACACTTTACTCTTGTTTTTAAGCGGGTATCCGTGGCTGTGTTGAGTTATTCTGTATCTGGTATCTGTTGGATGCATTCCAGCAGCGAGAGCAACAGCGCAGGGGGAGAACTGTTTGATAAAGCTTACAGGGAATACAGCAAACGGAATGTCTGATAAGCAAAGAGTCTTGAAAGAACTAGATGGAAATTCCCATTTCTTTTTAACCGCGGAAGCAATTGCCATCACGTCTAGAATTACTATTTTAACGCATAAAAAAAAACGCATTTCAATACTTTCGTTAGAATCTAAGGTATTAATGGATCAACGCCATAAAAAAATAATAAAAGAGAATTACTATTTTAACGCATAAAAAAAACGAATTTACAAAATTATCGATAGAATCTAAGGTATCAAGGTATTGTTTTTTTTTTTATTAAAAACAAACTTTTTATATCAAAATGCATTTAAATGAAAAAAACTTTATAAAAAAAATTTTAAATTAAGAACGAAAACATTTTAAAATTAAAAAAAAACCTTATGGATAAGGAAAAAAAACTTGGAAAAAAAATGTTTAGTTTAAAAATTTGTTAAATACAAAAAAAAAATAATTTTTAAACAAAATTTAACTTGACCTAATGGATTAGACAAAAAAAATCAACCGAACTACTTGGACTAGGTAAGAATCTTGGCAGAACTAGTTGGGAATTCTAATTTCTTGAAATGTGTTTTTTTTATCGTGCGCCCACACACCCCCCGCACCAATAAACTATTGATATATCTGATGGCTTTAAATTTATGGGTACAAGAAATTTGGATATGATATTAGTGCATCCAGTATCTATCTATATCCAACAATTTATGCACCCAGACCCTTTCCAACCCCCACAAAAAGTGAAATTCTGTGGCTCGTACAATTTTAACTCTAGAATCAGATATTTTATTGGGACTCTACCTATCCGTGTTTAAAAACGGACAGTATTGACGCATTCCTTTTTTCACATAACTTGATAACGGGAGGAGCATATTATATTTTAAAATTCACAATACTTATCCTTGCTCTTGTTTTGCAATGGATTTCATATATATATTTTAATGTTGGTAGTTATTTTAGTAATTTCCCCAACCCAAATGATTTTTATCACAAAAGGCTCTACAAAAAACATTGAAGTAAATGTGTTAATCAGAAAATTGAGACACTATAATAGAGTATCTCCCCTGCGCGTAAACCAGACTTTCCCTTTAATGTCCCATTGAAGTAATTGTACAAATTTACATTTTTCCCATTTTTGTTGCTGGTGTCTCTGCTAGTTTTGTTTGACCAAAGCCAACACTTCCGTTGCATAAATTTTCTCCATATTCATGGGCACAATTGAGAATAAATTTGAGCGAAGTGGAAGTCATTCAGAAAACCGGGAATCTTCGCTCTACGGCGGCTGGTGGTTTGGGTTTGGGATTGGAATTGGGTGTGGGTGTGGGTGTGGTGTGGTGTGCGGTGTGCTAAGCAGTCATAAACCGGACCAAATCGTAAAGTGACGCATGTGAGAAGGGTTCCCCGAGGCCCAAACTCGATTCAAAATACTCTTAATTTATGCGCGCGAGGCAGGAAATATTAATAGCAAAATAATGGTGGGCCGGAGTGTGGGGTTTTTGTGATCCCACGGCGAATGCAGGGACAGATTAGAGCGGAAGTCTCGGATCTCCAGAGGTGGTCTCCAGAGTTCTGCCTTCCCCCCCCCAAAACCATAGATTAGCCACTGGCATTATGTTATGCTCCCAATTGATATGCCGCCCGTTTGTGGATCTAATTTTCGGAGTTTTAGCTTAGGTAAAGACTGAGTCATCGAGTTTACTTTGAAGATGGGTGTGTTTGGGTCCAGAACATGTTCTAATGACGTTGAGTCATGGATGCATAATGAACACAGCTTGCTGCATTGTGAAAATTATCACTTGATGTTGTAACAGGTTAACATCTGGGTTGAGGTAGATGTTCCCACATTACATCGTATTTTTTAGTTCGAAAAAAATCAACAAAATCATCGTCGGGTAGAGTGCTCTTTAATTATCAAGAATGACACTACTTAAGGGCATTTTTGGCGTTATTATTTCGGTTTCTTGTGGCAGGCTTACTATATTATTTATTTGTTGTTCGTTACCTAAGTTCATGTGATATTTGCCTGGATGGCCGCGAAAAGAGCTGTGCTTGGTACCTGCAGAAACGAAACAGAAACAGAAACAGAGATTTTTGTGTCAGACCAGACGAGTCACAGAATATGTTTGAGTGGTTAGAGGAGCAGGCGGCAGGCAGGTTGTTTTTCTTGTGATGCCATCCAATCATAGGCAATTGCGATGATTTATCTAACATAAAGACTACGGTGGGGCAGCACCCGCAGAGGGGCCCCAAAAATTATAGCAATAGCAAACACAACAAACAAATGAGGGGAAACACAAACTAAATTAAATACAATTATCTTAGACGTAGCGCTAGGTGTGTGCAGTATGTATCTATGTATCTATTTACAGTTAGATGATGGATGACATCAAAGCTCAGCATCGTAGAATTAGAGGGTCTTGTCTTGTTGTAACCGCAGAAAGGCCAATTAGCGACCCGGCCAGAACAGGAACAAAAACAAGACCAAGAACAAGAACTCAAACCCGAACCCGAACCCCATCCGCAGCCCGAAGACTATGAGAGTGTAATGCGCGTAACAGGCGGCGAGATGATGGCTGTAATTTCTCAGCGGAGTGAAAAGTATCTCGGAAATTCAGGAAAATCTGGAAAAAGCATGTAGAGCACGCCCCCTCTCAGCGTTTGACAAAAACCAGCAATCCAGCAAGCACGTCAAAGATTTATGTGCACGGAAAGAGAGCAATAGATATTTCAGCTAGATACAAGTATCCGTGAAATTGATGGGGCTTGATACTTTTTCTCCATGTGTAGCCTCCATTGAGGGAGCTTAAGCTGCCACTACTTTGCCGCGGAATGGGTCCAATGAACTTTAAAGTCACAAAATTCAACACATGCCAGTGGAAAAGTGGCCGAAAGAGTGCGGTCGGGGGGGCTAGGAGATACGTACTTTGGGAGCAGACACATCGAGTCTGTCTCAAGTCATGCACATCCGCCATCTAGTCGGCCAGGCAGCAGCTGCTTATGCAGGTTATTAGCGCGAATTTGGAGCATCTCGAGCTGGTGGAGAGCTGATTACGAGTGAAATGATGCGCCCCACCGCTTTTCCTCCCACTTGGTATAGTAAGTGTGTTGGGTAAGCGAGATTGAAATCAGCCACCTCAGCAGCTTTGCATCACTGCTAGATATTAAAAGATACTAGTACTCTACATCTTTTAGTTGCTGATATTATGACATCGTCAAATGGGTTTTTCACACACTTAACCTTTGCTTTTCTGGCAACTACAGCAGGGCAAAGTATATGGTCCATTGTCCATTGAATAGCTTTTCATTACAGCCTTGGTTCAAACAGTTTTTCATTGCAAAGTGTCTCTTAAGACTTGATATGCTACCTCCCAACCCTCCCAACATCTGTCCTTTGTCTGGAGGTTTGTCCTTGTCCGTTGTCGAACATTAAACTTGATGTCTCTGCCATTTATAATACACCCTGCGCTTCGTTTTTTGCTTCTTGTGAAAAGCATTATTCTTTTGGCCAAATCGAGCTTCAATGTGTGATTTATAGCAATGCATTTTCAGCTGCTCATTCATTATTCCGCCCGCTCCGCGTCTGTCATTCACACATCCATTCAGCAGGCACTTGCCAGCTTGCCAGCTTGTCTTTGTGTATTTTTCAGAGCGATTTTCAGCTCGTTTTTGTCTCATTGCATTCGAGCACGTTTCGGTTTAGTTAGCTTTTCGTTCACTTTTGTTTCAGCTCTGCTTTTTTTATTAAAGTATTTTCTGTGTTTCCAGCTCAAGGGCTGGTGGGGTCGGGCAGGGATTTTCAGTTGGCCTCGCAGTGCCTCCTTTTAGCCGACTTGTCGGATTTCATTCACGTTTTGCCTTTGGCCTCTCCGGCCAGACGTCCCAAACGTCCCAGACGGGGCCAACAGGCAGAGAGACCTCCCCGTCGTCCCCGGAGACACCCAAGCCGGGGCCTACCAGGAGGAGGGCAGGGGGCGTGGCCAGTCAACAGTAATAAACTTTTACGGTGTAAATTTAATTAGTCATTTCTCTGGCTTCCGTGGGGTTACAAAATAACGAGCAAAAGGGCCCGATTCTCGGGGGTTTGATTTCAACTTTTTCTGCCTTGCAACGACAAGGCAGAACCTTGCAAGTTGATTAATTTAAAGCAAAAGGCGAAACAAATTGCCAAGCTGATGATCCATTTATAGTTAGAAGCTCGGAATGCGCTTTTCCGACTTTTTATGGCCTAATGGTAATCTTTGAAGCGGAACTTTTGAACGGAACTTGAGATCATTAGGCCAGACACAGACCCGTACCCGTACCCGAACCGATTAGAGAGCCCGACAGATACGCCCCTCGGGGAAATGGAAACCGAATTGGGGGGGCATTATGACATAGAAATTAACCCACAAAACTAGAGTTTCTCCTGCTGCCGAGAAGCATATGGTTATCGGGGAATTAACAGGGTACGTTCCCCCATTCCCAGAAGTAATTTCCCCTTTTCAACAGTGCCAACAAGCAAGCAACTGGTAACTACATAAAATTGTAGGAAATGCAAGCCGAAATGTGGAAGAATTTAATTTGTTTTCGCTCGCTTCTCCGGCTGGTGGGAATTTGCATAGACGACAAAGGTGAGTCGCGCATATATAGTATTTGCAGGGTTGGGATCAAGTTTCTCCCTTTGCGGCAAAGTGCGAAAAAATGTTGTGCGAAAAAACTACGCGGGCTGGCAGGAAAACAAAAGAAAAGTCCTGTAAAGGCAACTCAAAGCAGCCGGAGGGTCGAAGGGGAGGAACGCTGCACTTGGCAAAATGGAATGAAGCAGAAGGAAAAAAATCCACCCTTGGCTGCTCTGACAAAGGCAACTTGGCTCTGGCCACTGGCAATTTTACCACTTTTCTAAGGATTCCGCACTCAAGGCTAGTGGCTGGCTGCCTTCTGCCTGTGCAAGGAATCCTCGGGACAAGGGCCAGGATCGAGGCAGGGACCGGGGGAGGTACCGAGCAGGGACCCGGGAAGGGGTGCACACAATCCCATGTGACGTGTGACGCACTCGACAAACTCGGCTACACTCAGAAATCAGCTGTAACTCCCCCATTTAAAGCATTAATTTGAGATGAAAATTAGTGTATCGGGTAACCCTGGTGTTTTTCCAAGTGCACCCGCCTATAACTCGTATATTCTATATCCCCTGGGGCCAGCATATGCCAAGAACTTCATGAAAATCAAGTGAGTGCAGTAAATACACATTAAAGAGCCTCGCAGAAGATGGAAGGGCAAAAAAGGTGGGACGAAAATCAATAATGAAATCCTTCTGCGCCGCAGTCGAGCGATGAGTGTCATCCATGAAATCGCATCACCGCCAGCGAATTAATTGAATGCCAGCATCCAGCCCACAGCCCACAGGCGGTTGAAAAACATGCCCGCAGAGGGTAGAAAAGGTGAAGGACGCCACGGATGCGACAAACCACATGAAAGGGAGTCCCACAACCTTCGCGTGGAGAAGATTCAAGTACCCTAGAAAACTCAAAATCTGGCAATACTAATTACAAACATCTTGGTGATGATATACCCTCGAAAACCCAAATTTATTTGGTAGTATCTATACTTATTTAGAAGTTATACTTAGTGATTTGTCCCGTGAACTATATCATCACCATACCTGCAAAGTTTACTTGTTTACTTAGTGGTATCTATACTTCTTTCGAAGTTATATTTACTGAACTTCCCTGTGAAGGGTGTCCCTTAACAGGCATATAGAAAAGCGGTAGGTATACAGTGAAAGGAGTCTCTTATAACCTTCGGATAGAGAAGATTCAAGTACCCTAGAATAACCAAAAACTTGATGATGATATACGCTTAAGAACACTAATTTACTTAGAAGTATCTATACTTATTTGAATGTTGAAATATATTATCGCCATACCCGCAATTTTTGCTTGTTAACTTAGTGGTAACTATACCTATTTTGAAGATATATTTTTTGCACTTTCCCGTGAAGGGTATCCCTTGAAATGGCATACTGAAAATAGGTACCTATCGATCCGTGTCCCCTTGAATGTGCAACATTGCTGTCCTTGCTGAAAGTTCAACAAAGCGGCAACATTTTTGCCTTCCCGGGCTGGGAGGGGAGAAAGTTTCTTTGAAAAACTTATCCACACTGGCATCTGGCCCTTGATATGCAGGCGCAACTTTATCAATTTCGTTGGCAAAAAACAGAGAAAACTCGCAGACATTATCACGTGACTAAGGGAATCCTCAACGCCATTGTCTATTGTGAGTGAAATTGACTTTTAATTGTCGACGATGACCAGAAAGGCAAACAAAATAAAACAAAACAAAACGAAACGAGGCACAAAGCCAGCCCATTGGCATGCACAATTTGTATGGCTATGCAAATGGCCAACACTATGAGGGGGCTTGTGGGGCAGAAGGCGGCGGGAACTGGTAAAACGAGACAGAAATAAGCATACGACGCGTTGGCCAAAACGCCGACAGCCTGCAGCTCGCACTCCAATGGCATTCAAGTGAGTGACTCACTCACTCGCTCACGCCACGAACGGAGCGTGTGGTGGTGGGCTGAGGGCACAAAGAACCTGCTATTTATCAGGCAATACTGCTCCCAACCTTCGGACATATTAACCCGTAGATTGTTGCCAATTTGTTAAGAATACAATCAACCAAATAGTCTAGAGGTGGCCAAGGAAAACACGCAAAATCGGAGACCATAACAAGCAATATTATGGTCTTAGGTTCGGGAGTTCTATGGCTATCCAAACAAATTCCAATTTCACACATTCATTCATGATTTTTTATTGTTTCGGAATTTGGTCCGGCTGGCTTTTACTTTTTTTTCCCCCCCACGAGAGTCTATGTTCCTATGACCGCCGCTTTTTGTGCTTTGTTTATGTTTATGGGTTATTGTTTATGGCCACAGTGAGAGAGCTGGGCAGCGGCGGCATTTGTCATACTTTTTCCTGGATACTCGAGCTTATTCATTTGCATGTCGGTCGGCAGGGAAACACTCACAAACATTTTGCGTGGGCACATTCTACAGATAATAAATTTGAGCGGGCGATAAAGAGCATTTGGCCATTAAAAGTGGCTTTTTTCCAGCGGTCTCTCGGGGCTTGTCTCTTCGTTCTAGATAAAAACACATTCGAAGGGCTCTTTGGCGGAGATAAAAGTGAGGAGGAAGTCATCGGAAACAATGCTGGAATTTGTGAGATCTAAGGCATGGGAAAAGCAGCCCATATGCGTGGGTGGAAAAACTGGAGAGCCCGGCTCACAGATCGCGCATTGTTTGTCGAGAAGCACTACAATATTTAACTCAAAAGCCTGGTAGACCTTGGGAAACTCCACGTCAAGTCGCGAGCGTGCTTCAACTTAACCTTTGTCCCTGGAATTTACGTAATTTTTCAATTAAATGCTACCGAAATAATAATAAAATCGAAAGATCAAAGTGCAATTTAAATGCTCATACATTTGCTCGGCCGTGTAATTATACGCCGGTTGTATGTACGAGTACAATCGTACTCCCCGGCCCAATCAATGTAAAATTTGATTATCTTTATGGCAGCTGGCCGGCCTAAAAGCTTTTTAATGTGCGCAATTTTCTATCCCTTTGCCGACACTCCACTCGCTTTTCCAACTCCCTCCCCATTTTCCCGTATCTAATTTTGTTTGCTTCCTATCATTGTCATTGTCGCCGCATTTCCCCCGTTTTACGTAACCCGCCGGTCACGTCCACCGCATGATGTCCGTTCATTTGTCCGGCTAATTGCTGGATAATGACACCAAATTTCCCGGCATTAAAAAAGTGCTGGTGCCTTTTTGGGTGCGATCTTTTTTGCCCATCAACTTGGCAATCCTCGAGCAGAGAGAAAAATTAGAAAGGCTTTAGTCGAGATTTCTCGACATCGAGATACCATGTATCTACTTTGATTATTAACTAGGTTTTCCGTATACAAATTATAACTAAGAGGGGACTATGGACAATTTTATTGGCCGTATCTTCATTGTTTATTGCCCGATCTTTGTAAAACTTGGCATATGACTANTACCCACCCCTTACCACGGCAACGGCAAGAGAGGTACATGGTATCTCGTTGTCGAGGAATCTCGACTACAGCGTTTCTACTTGTTTTAACTAAAAGCAACAAGATCGAAGACAAGACCAATATGCAGGAGAAAATACAGTTTTTTGCAAATTTTAAAGATGGAAGGGACGTGACTAAAATTCAAAAACCACAAATGCTGCGCATAAGCTAAATGCAAGTAAAACAAAAAGAATTATGTCTTTATCTACTACCATCTCGGAGATAATGTCAAAGATGTGGATGAAAACACATTGTAAAGGCGATTCATTTGCGCAAACTTAATATACCATTTGTACCTTAAGGTACATGGTATAAAAATTGGCAAAATGAAGATGAAACTTTGCGGGATGTTTAATTTTTGCCAGTGCATCATTAGAGCTTACATCAGCCAAGTTCAAGTCTTACCGCATTGGCAACGAACAAATAGCAAATAACAAATGGTTGTACGTACAAATTACGCATAAAACAAAAATCGGCTGCCACTCAAAGAGCCAGGCACACAAAAACCCGCCTGTTTTCACTTTTCTGACTGTCTGCAATAATAATTACAATTTTCACAGCAAGTGGTTTTCTATTTTCAGTGCCTGCTTTTCAGCTATTTTTCGCTTTTATTCGAATAACGCATATAACTATTTTTTCGTTGTTTGTTACGGGTATTTTCTGACTTTTCGGCACTGCGACCCAGTCGAGCGTGGAAAGCGTGGAGGAGCGGGAAAATTGTTGAAAACTCGTAGAGTTTGTCTGGGCTGCCTTTGAGATGATTGATTGATTGAGTCAGCCACTAAAAGAGCTGCTCGCAATTTGATTTGTTTACTTTTATTAATGAACGGTCGGTCAGGAAAACGCGAAAATTCAGTGAAAAGTGAAAGTTTAGCACTTTTGTTATTGCTGTTGAGCTGCCACACCTGCCAGTCGCGCTTAAAAGCAACACAAGTTGAATGAACCGATTGATAGGGACTGACTGGGATTGCAATTAATGACTCAACAGTTTCCACTTAGTTTTCCAGTTCCCAGTGTAGGTACTTTAATTCCAATTTATTTTGTTCCCACAGTTAGGCTTTCTTGGGGAAAAGCAGATTGATATCGGGCTTCAAAAGAAAAAGGTTCGCCGCTGCTGCGATTATCTTGACGATGAGAATAGAATGCGAAATCGAGTCGAGTCCAAAGGGTCCAAAGCCGGGAAAATTGAAAAGCAAATGCCGGGAGAGAGAGAGGAAAAGCAGCCCAGGTGGCTGCAGCAACAGCCTCAGCTCCAAAGGAACTCAACTCGCTGCCATATCTCTATGATGGGCCAGCCAGCAAAAACTTCCAGCACTCCGGTGATTCATTCGCCTCGGTTGTGCGACGTCTTCCTGCTGCCTGCCTGCCTGCCTGCTGCCTACTGCCTGCCGCTGGATTCTTGCCTCTGGATTCTTGGATTCTTGGAAGCAAGTGCAATTGCTATAAATGAAATGAAACGAACGAGCGACAACCGGCCGCGGATGTGGATGTCGTTTAAATATTACCAGACGGCATAAAAATTGACAGACGTCGCCAGACAAAGGCCAAACAAACTTCTGAATGAACCAGCCAGGCGGAGCCAGGAAAACCTCGAAGGAGGGCGATCGTTCGAATCTACAGATACCCTGGCTAAGGAATTACCGACTATGAAAACACTTCATCTAATTTCGTGTTCTGATTTAAAGAAAATCTGGGCCAAATACGGATTTTGAGGAGAATGAATGCTTTAAAAACGATTAACTATTTTAATAAAAGAAATTCTAGAAGAATTCAAGAAGAAATTCTAGAAGAAATTCAAGAAGAAATTCTAGAAGAAATTCTAAAAGAAATTCTAGAAGAATTCTAGAAGAAATCCTATTAAAATAGTTATATTTTGGGGATCCAATTTTGGGAATGTTTTCCATTAGGAAGTGTCTTACACAAAAGATCTAACTACTTCATAAGAACTTTAGATAAAACCATATCCGTATCTTGACAAGCTTCGTCGAACTTCGTGTTCTGACTGTTACAAAAGTCAAGAAAGCTGAGGAACTATAGGGCCTTTGCAGCTTTAAATTTATCACCATTTTAAATTAATAAATTTCCAAAATATTATATGACCAGACTACCAAATAGAAGCACTTCCTTATCTCACAAACTTCGTCTAACTTCGTGTTCTGACTCTGAGAAAAGCCGTAGAGGCATCTGTTCCAAAGGGTCTTAGATGCGCAGCGCTGCTCTATGTTATACCAACTCCTCTCTCGATTCCAATGACATTTCCAGGGTATCAAACGCATCGACAGGGTGAAAACTTGCTCTCAAGAAGAGGCCGACCGGCCAGGCAATTACATGAATTCAATTTCGCATTAATTAAAAACATTAAAAATAAAGTATTGTATAGCTGAGGCGCGAATTTTGGGCATACTTCCCCTTCGGCTCTTGGGGCTTTCGCTGGACGGTTCACTGACCATTGCCGCCGGTCAGCTGAGAGGATGGCATGGAGCCGAAGAAAGAGAGGCTTTGGAGAAAGATGGGGGGACCGGTGGCTGGTGGCTGGTGGCTCAGTGCTTTGTTGGAGGAGCTCCCACCGGCAAAAAAGGCAAACAGGTTTCTCCAGTCTTTGCACTTGCATTTGTCATGCTTTTTCTTTTCTCTCTACGGCAAATGGCGGGCAATTTTCTTAATTTGTTTTGTGCAAAAAATAAAACCCACAAGTCAACAAAAATTTAAAGCTGTCTATTTTAATGGGAGAAACTGATAAACAGACCAATAGAATGGGTTTTGGGTGAAATTTGCGGGGAAAACGCCATTATACTGCGGAGAAAATCAAATGAAATCGAAGCCGGGTGGAAAGGTGGAAATGAAATCGTCGCATCAGTATCCATTGTGCATCTGTGGAATGCGCTCCAAAGCCATCTAGATTGTGTGGGGGAAGCCGTACCACAGATTACCGAAGATTTCAATTTAAAGTCGCGGCTTTAAGCTCAATTACACGGCCTGGACTGTTTCGCACTTCATTCATTTCACACCTCATTTGTGCACCTTTTGCAGGTTGCAGGTTCTGCTGGGGATTACGATTCCGGCTTTTTTCACTAAAAGAAACACAAAGAAAAATTCAATCAGTGACAGCGCAACCTGCCACAGCTGGCAGAGTTTTTCCCCCGCTTCTTGGCCAGAGATTATTTTATGCTGCCTCTCGCTATCTGGGGCTTGAACTAAACTGAAGGTGCACCCGACACACTATGCATTGCAGGTATACTATATGTATGCAGTGGGCTGCAGAGCCGTGAACGTGCCATGTTGGCGGGCCCGAGAGCCGTGCCTTCAATCTCGGCCCCTACTTGCCACCTGCCCACCTGCCTCCCCCCTCCGCATAAACAGTTGCAATTGCGAACGTGATTCGAGCGAGAAACCGAGGCAGCATCGGATTTTGCACTTCTTTGCGGCTCAATGATGGATTCGGATTGAATTGCATCCGCAAACTGGTTTCCAATTGCAAGTGCAATAATTAGGAGCATGCTAAATGTCGAAAGGCCAAAAAGAAGTATTGTATTAGACTTCTGCATGGATGTATTCATTTGTAGTATGACAGTTATGTACAGAAGTATGAGTTCTTAAAATACTGCATTCATTCTTTACTACTGTACAGTATTCTATGGGCTATGGGCCATTTTCAGGCTACTCACTTCGAGTGAGTACAGTATATGGTTGCACTCTTCGTGATTGAGTGCAGTATATGATTGTGTTCTCGTTTTTTATGTGTTGTATATGTTTATGATTGTCATTTGTATGTTTGACGTTATTTAGTGCCAGATCCCCAGCGTAAGAAGTACCGGTAAGAAGTATAAAATGTACCAGTCATGAAATTTCACTCACTGTACAGTATGTCAACTGCACACCAAAACACTGTACAGTGTTGACTACCCCACTCACTTATACCCAAATATACTTTGCAGAAAAAAAGTGTGCCCCCTTCTAGAATAGGTGATTCATTTGCCGTTGTGGATGCATTCATGCAGAAGTCTATTTTGTATCTTTTCTCAGGAACTCAAGAACTCCTCTGCCTTTGAGAGCGTTTCCAGGTTGCACCCAAACGGGGGGTGCAATAAACATAAATAATAATAATATGTAAAAAAGTGAAAAGCTTTATTTGCTGATTTATTCGGCCTTGCGGGCTTATTTAACTCGCCGAGACAGACAGCGGCGCATAGAGCGAAATATACTCAATTTAATAATATAACCCACACACGCCTGTGGGACCTGTGTGTGTTTGGATTGCACTCCCCTCTGTTTTTCGATATGGGGTCATATTTGTAAGCCAGGCAGGCCCAACTTGCGGTACAAATATACTCGTATTTGTACTGCCAGCGCATGGTTCGCGGTGTCAATCAATCAATCAAGTGGCGTCAATATTTATGACCCCAAATAATCAGAGACAACGGCTCGGAGAAGAGAAAATGAGAGATGGAAACTCCGCTGGCTTCTAATTAGTTCCGTTATACAAGAAAAAAACCAAACAAATTATACGTATTTTCGTCGATTTTTTAGTTATTTACAAACTATGTTTGTCTACCCCCCTACGGCTCCAGGGTCTCTCTCTCCCCCTTTTCGTCGGCTAATTTATGCAAACAGTTTTCAATGGGGCGAAAGACCGCGCGGGGAAAAATTGAAAACTCCAGAAATAAAATGCGGGCCACCGTTCGAGTGGGCGTGGCCTCGGCAACGGTCCACTGGGAATGCGAAATGGAAAAGCGGAACAAAATGGGGCATAAAGCCCGAGAGTCGAGGATGCAACGTCAAAAGTTGAGACATCAGGCTAATTAAATGTCGCATACAAATGGTGAAATAGAGTCTAAATTGATTCGGGAAATTATACGATTATGAAGCTCTGGTGATGTCAGATTTATGATGATCTACGGCCATCCAAACAGATCGTAAACGTTAGAATATCTCATAGGAAATTCCTCTAGAATACTTGGGGGGTGTACGAGTATCTATCTATAATTTATATACTCGTAGTATTCTTTTCAAAGGGCCCGCCCAAAATTCGACACTACTGCCATTCAAACAGCCCGACAGCTGTTCGCAATTGTCTAATTGGAATTTGAACAGCTGCCGGGGTGGAGTTGTATAGTATTTCTCCGATTGGAGAGGAAACCAGAGAAAACGGCCCAGAACGAGAACGGAAAATGGTAGCGCCCTGGTCTAAATATAGGCAAACATCAAAGCGCCACGAAAGGCCATCATCGAGAAACTGAAACGGGGGAAAAAAAGAGCTGGAAAATGAAGCACGAAAGGATTTACGAGCTTGATCGAAAGCAGGAACAGCTCTAGATACATTTCTGGACGGGATGGGGATGGGGATTGGCAGGGGATTACATGCAAATAACATCACGAAGAGTGTTGTGCTCCGGGCCCTTGGCAAAAGTTCACAGGGGGGTCAGATTAGGGATTGCATTTATTATATAATTTCGATGTATCCATGCCTGGAGGGTGAAGCCCTTGAAGCCCTCGAGGAGTTAATGTTCGCGGCAGTGCCCCCCGAAGGCCTGCAGCTCCTCCTCCAACTTTCAATCTCTGTCGGCGCAAAAGGAAATTGTGTTGGAACGACAAAAACAACAGAAGATACACACATTTCGTTGCGTCGGGGCTAATAATAGAAATGCAGCCGCCAACTGCAAAGAGTGGGGGAGGCCAACAAAGTGGTAATGGAGACAACGCCTTCGACATTCGAGTTTTCCCCCCGGCCTGGCGGAAAACCCTTGGTGAGCGCTTTATGGCGGCAATTATGTTTGGGCATATAAAAATGATTGAAGAAATATTTATGCGACTTGTGCATTTACGAGTGGCTCCGCCTGATGGAAAGCCGAAGAGCAAACAGTTTTCCATTCCCGTCTGCGGCGTCACCTGTTTCCCACCTGCCCGCCTGCCCATCCCCACATCCCCCCTTCCGGCTAGCCATTAGCCTTGTGAAAAGTTCATTTGCCCCATGGCTCATAATTTGCCGGTTGCATGTCAAGACCAGCACAACAGCTCTCAGATTTCCCCCGAGCGGATACACTCGCAAATTGCCAACTTAAATACATGCGAGTACTTCTCCTAAATAGAATCGATAAAATTATATGCTTTTTGTCTAACAACAAGAAAAATCTTCATCGATTGAGCGCTTCTAATGACATGCCAATTATTCATCCAACTTGTGGATGGATTTTCCTCTGTGTAGCTTGGAAAAACGCACTTCGTGCAACTCTTTCTCCTTGAGAAAAGGAGCCGGGACGCCTCTCCCACTCGAGTCTATTTTCGAGACGTCAGCTTGCGTGAGTTGTTTGCCAGAGTAGGGGCCTGGGGCTCCGGCGTTGCATGAAGTGCAAGAAGTTTCAAGGCTCTTTCAATTGGCAACTCCATTGAGGCATCTGCACCGGTTCTACTATATGCTACGACTGCTTTCCCAGGGCGACACACAATTCAATTCGCCTCTCCCACCTTCCCCTGTGGGATTGAGATGATCCCCAAAGTATCTAATTACCATGCATCGTGTGGCAATCAACTGTGATTGCTATGTGTGGTTTTGGGTTGATATTTGTATACAATAGCGGCACTTTATCTCGTATAACTCGAACCTGATTTCGGTTTGATATCTTATCTTTGAGGGGTCTCGACAGTTGATAAATTCCTTGCCTTGTAGGAGAAATATCTTGTCTAATCGGTTGTATCGAAGAATTAAAAACAAGTCGAGTATTTTGCCTACAAATACCCGGTTCTTAGTGTTCACCTGATTTTTAGATCATGGATACATATTGACAATTTATAACATATTTTGGGCATTTTCTCGGGAGTGGCTCGACGAAACTGAATGATTTTGGCAGCACAAATAGCTATGTCTTCTACCAACATCATATCTAAAGATGGTGTTTCTAAAATGAAAATTGTACACGTTACAGAATTTCCCGATTTGCGGGGGTGCAGGAGGATGTAGCCGATTATAAAAACAAACTTATGATGAACTGGTATCCCCAGAATCAGAATATGCAACTAAATGTTGTCCATCTATTATAAACTCCAAGATATGGGCTTTCATACGGACAGACGGACAAACGGACATGGCTGTATCCACTCGGCTTTTGATGCTGATCAGAAATATATATACTTTATGGGGTCGGAGACCCTTGTTCTCTTTTTGAAACCAGGTATAATAAACCCCGCTTTTGAGAGCCTTGTGCCCACTGTACTCGGTTATGTGGCACTC
Organism: Drosophila ironensis; assembly: GCA_021223825.1. Classification (NCBI taxonomy): domain Eukaryota; kingdom Metazoa; phylum Arthropoda; class Insecta; order Diptera; family Drosophilidae; genus Drosophila; species Drosophila ironensis. Next base: position 1,471,266 of record JAJJHQ010002763.1, read on the forward strand.
GTACTGCCATGTGAGTTGGTGGCAAGTACACCCGCGACTGTGATTGAGTTGCGGCCCCCGTCGTGCCTCCAGCTCTCGCCCCCCTGCAACCTGAGATCGCAACAGGGCTGGCTGACAATTGCGGTGAGTCCCAGCCCGGTCCGGTCCGGCTTTCCGTTTCTGTTTTTGGGATTGCTGCGGCTTGTAATCTGCCGGTCGCAGACACAGTTTTTACATTGTAATTTTGTAATTGCATTTCGCAGGCAGCCAGAAACCGAAAAACACGAGCGAAAATGGCAATTTTGGCAGACCTTTTTGGATGAGCTGTTGGCCGGGCAAATAAGTGTGCATTTCCCTTGGCCCGCTGTGGGAAATTGGCCTGCACGAAGCTGGAAATTGTCGCTATAATTCAGTGTGTTTCTGCTGAACAATGCGAAAGTATTACGAAGTGCATGAGGCGGCGAGGATGACTCAATAGGCAAGGCAGTGGTGGTCGGGTGGGCTCGTAAATATTTATATGGAAACCGGCTTATCTGCGGCTTGGGGTATGTGATTAAGTGCGCACAATATGCGACTAATTACAATAAAAATAGCAAGTAATTGATTACAAATTGCTGAATGAACGACGGAAGGCAATGAGATAAGCAAAATGCTGTGGCGACTCCTACAAATCCAGTAAACAAATACCATATTTTACAATATTAAATGCCCTGCCTGCTCCCAAATCACGAATCCCACTCAATGGGGCCTCCCATTGTGGTAGGACATCGTTGACAGGGACATAAAAAAGCTATTAGACACGGGAAGGGAGAAATTACAACCGGGATGGGGGCGGAAAAATGTTGCAAGTTGGCGGGGCAGGAGGTATTTGAAATGAGGAAAAGCCAGGGCCAAATAAGGCAAATAAAAATGTGCGTGAGTGCGTAAAGGGCGAGGAAAATGAGGGGCTGCCTCGGCCAGCGGGGGTGGCATGAGATGGGGGTGGCATGTGGCATGTGGCATGTATTCGCATTTGTTGCTGCCGCTGCCGCTGCTGCGTGCGGGTGGCAGGGATCAGGATAAGGGTGCAGGATGTGCAGCAGCAACAACAATAACGAGAGCAATAAGAAAAACGCAAAGTGAAACCGCCCCAGACAGCAAATAATACAGAAAACAAAGACAACAACATGGAATTTCCATCAAATCAACGTGGTTCTCTCTTTTGTTTTTCTTCCTCCCCAAATCTCGCTCTCTCTCACTGGGAGGAAAACTAGCCGGCAGCAACAACAATAATAAAATAATAATAATAAGACGCGGGACGCCTACTGCACACAATCGGAAACATTGAGGAAACATCGGAAGAAATTGGCTCAATTGGAAAGCCGCTTCCAGAGCGAGTGAAAATGAGCGAAGGGGTGGCGGAAAAACTTGGGTCACATTTTTCTGTACACGACTAGCTTGATGATTTTAACAGCTCCAATTGCTGCACTTACGTATTTTCGAGGGAAATTCGAGTCCATTTCGATGCTGGTATTTTGGTAGGGTTTCGAGGGAAGGTGGAAAAACTAAGGCAGCATTTTGTACACAAAAAACAAGGCAATGACAAGCTGATGATGCAGTTTTATGTACATTTGTATGAGAAATTCAACTTTATATTGATGTTACTATCAATATGTTTCCCAAGTTCTTTGGGAAGGCAGATAACTAGATGATTTAAGTATCTACATTTTCTGCATGCATAGTTTTGTAGGAAAATTCAAGTTTCTACGAGATTTTGTAAGAAATATTTTGAATATTGATGAAATTTCAAAGAAAAACTGAAAACTTTGATGATATTTGCATCTGTAATTAAAAGTGATACATCTTTTCTTAAGAAATTTGAGTTTTGTTCCCCTTTTTGACATATTTTGGTAAGGATTAGAAGGAAGGTAATAATCAAGCTTTCTAATGTTAAGTTGAAGACAATTTTTAGAGGAACTAACACTGCATTTTGAGTTCATTTGAGTGTTTCTCTGAGTACTTTGATAGAGTTCTCAAAATATGTAAAAGAACTACGATTAATTTGATGATTTTTTACCAGCGATTTCCAGATTATCTTGATGTACATAACTCCCAGTGTTTTGGTATTGTTACAGAAAGGTAGAAAAACTGTTTAGACTGTTTATTTGAATGTTACTCTAAGTATTTGGGCAGGGTAGTTCTTACGTCCGAATTTCTAGTTTATTTCGACGTAACGCTAAATATTTTGGAAGAGTTCCAAACAGAAAACACATAGTACCAATTGGGTATACAAAAAACTGCCACGAATTGTATTGAAAACTTCGATTCTTTTCGATTTAACTCTGAGTAATTGAATGAAGTTGTTCCAAAGTACTCGTAATGTAGGAAGTTTGCATTTTGAACGAGTTGGAGTTTATTTTTATAGTATTCTTTATATTCTGGTAGCGTTCCGAAGGGAAACTAATATAGCCCATGAGTAATGATGTTTCTCCCAATCTTTTGGGGCAAATAAACCTTGCAACTGATGATGAAATAGCCTGCCATGTGGGATGCTCTGCATGCGTTTTTAGGTGTAGAAGTTCCCCATCCCCGCCGCACCCCTGGGTATGTATGTACACAGCATGCAACCGCTAAGCAAGGCCAAACCTCGGGAGAGTTACTCACCGTTGTGCTCGGTGAAGATGTTGAGGCCCACGGTGGGATTGCATCTGGATGCCGCATCCTTGTGGCCACCTCCTCCTCCGCTGTTGCCGCCGCCACCGCCGCTTCCTCCGCCACTTCTTTGGGATAATCCGCCGGGTGTGCCGCCACCGCCCGCCCCGGAACCGGAGGAGGACTTGATGCGAGAGCCGCGGAGAGTGGAGCCGCCGCCGAGGGGGGCGCTGCCGGAGCCAACGGAACTGATGCTGATGCAGTGCGGAGAGACGGAGGAAACGGGGCTGGAGGAGAGGCCGATGCAGCTAACGGGAGCTGTTACTCCCCCTCCGCCGCCACCACCCGAGTGGGAGCCTCGATCCTTGCCCTGCTGAGCACCCATTTTGCGAGGGGGGAGAGAGAGAGAGGATTGAGGGTTGTGGGTGGCTGGGTGGGGGTTGGGTGCTTGGGAGAGCTTTTTTCACCGCTCGTGCGCAGCAGCAACAACAAAACGGGCTTGGGATTGGGCTTTTGTGTACCCTGCACTCGCGCCCCTCTCTTTCGCTCCCTTCTTGCCTCTTTTTTGCAATCAATTATTTGCCGTTGCCTTGTGGCTTTTTGGCTACTTCTTTCGGATTTGTATGCTTTTTATTTGCTTCTTTTCCGCCTCACTTTGCACTCATTTTCTGGGCTCTCTTTCAGCGCGTTTTTGGAGTAGACAAAAAGAGATTGGAAACTGGAGATTGGAGACACTCACGCACTCGCGCGCTCGCTCGCTCGCTCGCACTCGCACTCGCACTCGCACGAAACACCAAAAAGGAGACCCCGCGGAGAGCCGGAGGAGAGCCGAAGGAGCAGATGGCTCTGCGCTTTTTTTCACTCCTCTCTCCAAAGCTGCAGCATCTTTGCGACCGAAAACACGCCCTGAAAACTGCACTTTTGCCACCGTTTCCGCTTCCGATTCCGCTACCTCGTCGTACGCTCGCCTGGAACCAAAGTAACTTTCCTATTCGTGATATCTATGCATTTTTTCTCAGCTTCGCGGAGAGATTCGCGCACACGTCCGCCTCGCTCGATGGAGAGATTGCAAATGCGCGGAGAGCACGGCTCCAGGGTGAACCTCTATGGACGCGGTCAGGTGCTGACACCCGAGGCGTGGGCCCGTGCAAAAGAGATGGCAACGGCGAACAGTTGGTCGCTAGCCACCCCCCCGCCCATGCATGGTGCGGCAACAACCACAGGCAGCTCACGGAGTTGTTGTAATTTGGGTGTTAATAACAGAGCCGGAGAGAGTGACTAGTGCTGGCGATTGCGCCTTTTTCCCGCCAAATCGGTCGAGAGCGGGTAATCGATTGGCGATTGCAGGTGAACAGCTGTTCGGTATTATCATCAGCAAATATTTACACTTGTCTATACCAAAACATTGATTTGAGATGGGACAAAAGCTTCAATTTGGGATAATTCTCACAAAAACAAGGTGATAGCTGTAAAAATTATGTTAAGCAGTATATTCTGTGGCAATAATTTCGATAAAACAAGCTTTGACTAGTAAACATATTATAAAATACTGTCTTTTACCACATTTTCCAACACTGATTGGGCGCGCGCTAAAAAATACCAAAAATATTCAAAAAATTAGCTGAAACTTTCAGAAACAACATGAATTTATACCTAAAATATTCTTTGTTTAACTATAATATTTATTGTAAGGAAATATTTTAAGTATATGAGTCCCAGTAAATGTTATTAATATGAAACTTACACCTGTGGTACTCATTCTTTAAAAGAAAATATGTTATCTAAATCCCAGAAAATAATTTAAGGACTATAATTTAGAGCAAAAAATTGTGTTAAATCAATAATAGCCACAATATTGTATATTGAAAGTAGTTCCAAGGCTACAATTTGGGTTAAACCTGGTTATATGGATGTTTATATAAATTCCCATAATATTCTAGTAGAGAAAATATAGTAGGTGTATGTTTGTATCCTAGAAAATAGGTATGGGATAATGATTTTGGATAAACATCATGTATATTTAGGTTTTTAATCACTCATCATGATTATATATAGAACTAATGATAGATATACCCTGGAACCCATTGAAACACATTGGAATTCTCGCTTCCTTTTCCATTTGTTACGTTTTATTTATCCGTTGGTATCTGTTTAGCATTCCCAATCTTTAGTTTTTTTTTTTTTAGTATCTATACCCGACAAAAAGTGGTTCAATTTGTTCGATTCAAACTCCCGCTCCTTCCAGAGTACAGTGGTCTCTGCGTTCACACGATCCGCTTGCAGCATTGCTCGCTTTGTTACATTCTTTTCGTATTTGTTTCAGTTTCGGTTTACACTAAATTAACTTTCTTCCCCTCCAGTAGGACTCTCGCTTTCTTGGTTTTCTTAATCGCCTTGCCCCTGCCATGTGTGCTCTTCTCGCTTACAAGTATAAATATAATTTTTATGTTTAATTGTATTTCTCCGGCTCGTTTTCGAGGACTTTTCTTTTGTTTAGAAACTATCTGTTGTGTATCTCTAGGTGGTTACCAAACAGCAAAGTGAAAGGATACAAAAATGCACTAAATAAATGCCTTCCCTAACAGAATCAAAAGTTTCCTAAGCGTGCAAACAATTCTCAAGTAGAACGTTATAAATCGGGCAAACATTTGCAATTGTTAAGCTATCCGGGTAGGTATTGTTAATGTTTACAAAACACTTTATTACATTACAATAACAATTTGCGCTCTGGTTTTCGATTTTTTGTTTGTTTTTTCTTTTTTTTGTTTTTCTTTATCTTGGAACAATAGACTAACTAATAGATGCTCGTTATTGGTTGGTAGGGGTTTTCTTGTTTAATATTCCGTTAATATAGATTTCATAAATATAGATGCGTGTGTTTAGACTTAGAGTAGAAAGTTCGCAGACCCCAGACTACAAAAGGTATCTGTATCTTATGTTGTGTGCCAAACCAGGACAAACCGAAAAAATGCGCTGCTCCTTACAGGGGAGTACATATGTGTCTAGTAATGCAATACCGGGTGTCTTCTGAACCTTTTGTCCTTTCAATTTTGTTTTTTTTTTGAGAGTTTTAACTAAGCTGGGAGGCCACACAAATCCCACCTGAGAAGGCAAATGATCGCTGACAACGCAATCGCCAAAGGGAAACAAATAGTACGAGTTATGGTCGATCTACATCAATTTAGAGGCTGTCAATAATTCTGCAAATTATACATTACACATATATATAGTTTATATATACGACTTTGGGCTCGACAACACACAGGTTGCGGTTCGTGTTCAGGTTCAGAAGGCATAGCACGGCATTTTCGCTAGAGGTCCGTTTCCGTATCCCTAGAGGTCTAAAGTTTCCCTAGAGGTTTTAGGTTTTAGGTTTCAGGTTTCAATTTTTCTTTGTTGCAATCCCTCTCTTTCTCTCTTCACTCTACAGATTCCCCTACAGATTCTAAATCAATGCCTGAGCTAATCACCTTCGGATTCGGGTGAAACCCTCCTCCTCCATCTATGGACTCTATGGACTGGACTCTCTCCATGGCCTATGTACATGCCCCAGCTACAAAAACTCCTCAGATAGAGCCACGCCCGCTAGCCCGACTAAACTTTTCGCTTAACATTTAGACTGTGTGCCGCCCCCCGGGGGATTAAAATTAAAAAACAACTAGTACACCGCTACATAAATAAATGTCCTTAGCCGTTAACAGGGAAGGGGGCTGGTTGATTGGTTGGTTGGGAGTTGGGTAATGGGTAATGGGTAATTGGTAATGGTTAATGGGAGGGTATCCTGGCCCTTTACTGCGCCTTGGCCTTGCGCAGATAGGCGGCCTGATCGTCGCCAGAGCTGATGCCTCCGCCGACAAACTTGGAGGCAACGGAGTTGTCCTGGGGCGGCGGACTGCTGGACTGCTTGACCGCATTCTGGGCGGCCAGGGAGGCGGCCATGCGACGGCTCTTGTGGCCATCGGGCGCCAGGTATGCCTTGTAGAAGAAGCGCGCGAAGAGGACAAAGTAGCTGAAGTACATGGCGATCGACAGGTTGATGTTGCGCTGCGAAATGTGGCACGACTGGGTGCCGTGCGTCTCCAGGAAGCCGTTGGCCCACACATTGATCGCACAACCGATGATCATCTGCGTCAGCTGCAGCGACGTGATGATCATCGCAATGAAGCGGGGCGGGTTGAAGCGGGCGGCCTTCAGGGCGTAGTAGCTGTACATCACCGAGTGCACGCAGTAGTTCATCACGATGAACCAGCGTGCCGAGCTGGTGTACTCCGAGTAGCTGAACCACGAGTAGATCAGCACGGTGATGTGGTGGTACCTATTCAAAACACTTGTCATTAGAATCGGCGCCAGATTGGGGGGAAGAAGTATGCGACAATGCTTACCAGTGCAGGAAGATCAGCGGCTGCTTGCGAAGCACAATGAATATCGTGTCTCCCAGCTCGGGCAGCTTGCTGAGCACGAACAACCAGGTCCAGAAGCCGCAGACGCGGTCTTGCTCGATGTAGCTGCGCGGGACGAGAGAGAGAGAGAGTGGGTCAGTGATCGATGGCTAATTTGCATGGCTATCCAGTTTGGGGTTCAGGTTCGGGACACCGACCTTGGCACCCCTCTGGTTATACCAACCTGGGCACGCAGACCGAGTGGAAGAGTCCGTAGTGACGCAGCACGTGCAGCAGCTCCGGCGTTGTCCGGGCGGCCCCCATGACGCTGAACATGGCCAGCAGTGTGTTCCATATGATCAGCGGGCCGCGCAGTTGAAATCTGGAAGCGAAACAAAGCGGAAACTTTAGTGGAAAAGTACTCAGCCAATGGGTATTAAGGTTTCGCGGGGTTTCCTTGATTTTTAATCGATTCAATCGTCATAAAGTCATACGCTAAAACTCCCCCACTCGCGTACATTTCCATTGGCCTCATTTGCACTTCCGAATCGCATATTCTAGCATTCGAATGGATGTCCGTTGACACTCAAATTGTTCATATTTGCGTGGGGCTAATAGGTGTGAAATGGCAGCGAAGATCAACATCTTAAACAAAATTTCAATTACTCCTCGGTAGCGTACGCCTAGACGAGCGGGACAGTCAAAGATCAAGTACTGTTTGCTCTCGCCACTCGTAGTATATGCGATTTTTTTTTTAGTAATGCAATGACATCAACCCCAGCGTTAAAAAACACAAGGTCCCTGCCCGCCAAATGACCGGTCGTTTACTATAAGATCGCCTGATTCCAGAATAGACCTGAAAATCGGTTATCATTTCAAAATTCAGCCTGTTGTCAGCCCACAAAGTAAGCAGCAAATCGCTGCAACATGAATCGCGAAATGTCACGGCATCAATCACTGGACTGCCGGAGATGATTGCAGCTCCGTCCTTGGGTTGATAAGGAACTTTCGAATGTTCGCAGGCGATCGTTGCTGCTATAAAAAGCATTCAACACCGGCGGATTGTCTCACGGAAGACACGTGGCCGGCCAGGCATTCCTAATTAAGATTCTTTTTGATTGCTCAGCTCGGCCCACTCGTTTGGCATTTTAACGAGCCGCGCTTGTCTCGCAGTCTTTCGGTTAATGGATCGCTTAAAAAGAAATTAAATTTGCCAATAGAAACGGGGAAATCAAAGAGTTTTGTGGTTTGGGAACGGCGGAATCAAGTCGCTCGAGCTAGCTATCGAGTGGATTCGCATTAAGCACTGATTCAAATGCCATAATCTGCAATTAATAATTGAGTTTACGCAATCGCCGGGGCTGCAAATCAACAGGCAGAGCTTATCAGACCTCTCATATATAGTTTTTTAGGTATACATAACATGCTTGCTGCTCGGGCAGAGCGGGCGCCCTCTTCGGCTGGCAATTAGTCATAAAAATCCGCCGAAACAATGTGATTCCTGTTATCAGCGGGAGCGTGTTGTGTTGCCTTGTTTGTCCAACAGAAAAATTGATTGGTTTAACCTTTGCCATTGGCAACAACAGCTGATTCTGAGAGCCAAGCAGATGCTTCAAGTCAATGCTGGAAAGTTTCCGGAAAAGGCAAATAAGGGAAGTGTGTTTGTCATGCAAATGACTTGAAATGCGTCAACGTCAACGGGTTGGTTGCCTGATTCGTTTATCAAAGAGCTGCAATCGATACCGAGTAATTTCCCTCCCCAATTAAAGCCATAAAGATTGCGCCGTATTTTAGGGCACACTCTATCGGAGGCAATCAAAACGCTGAAGTACCCGCCGCCCGCTTGGCTCGACAACCCGGCAGAGATTTGCAAGCCGAGATGTACCAAGCCAGGCAATTAAGCAGCGTTTGTCTCTGGGTTGCGGGACTGGGGAGGAGGAAGGCGAAGGGGAGGTGCAGCCCCAACCGCAGGGCGGAAACGCTCAACTAAGGAATTTAGTTCCACGAGCTTTAGTCGAGCATCTTAGAGCATCTAAATGATAAATATTAATCTCAATTAGGCCCAATGCCGGAGCTAAGCTGTGTGTGCTCCTCCTCCTCTGGAAATCTTATGTAAATCCCGAAAAATAAAGCAATTAAACAAAACGTTTATGGTCTTACAAAACCCTAATAACAACCGAATAACAAGTGGGATAACAAACCCTCAAAAGAATACATTTTAAGCTGCAAAAGTTCACTTTGTGCTTGCAGTATTTTTTTTCCACCCTCGGCGGTGTAACAATTCCCAACTGGTTCTGGCATCTCTGGCATGAGGTAATGGCTGCGAGGCAGTCGCAATTCGTGCCTCAAACTAATGAGTAAGGATAACCAATTATGCCTTGCTAATCGCTTGGCAGTTATTGGCTTCTAGGCAGGGGGATGCTTCTATATGATCATCCCCTGAAGCTCAATTTTTGCAAGGGCACAGGTCGTCCCCTCCTTAGCCAGGGCGGACGGCGTCCAGGGGAGTGGACCGGCGCCTACTTTGTGTCCGGGAAGCGAAGCTGGATGCCAATCCGCACCGGTTTGGGTGTCTGCGATCTGCCCGATAAATAATGCATGGAAAACCCAGTAGTGATCGAATATTTTCACTATAAATAACAGTTTCTGAGTGAGAGTGGTTGCATTTTTTCCGTATTTCCAGCAGTAAACAACGTACGAACAGGGCTATTCTAGCTTAATGGGATCGAAAAAGCTTCCTTCTTCCTTATTGTTTATGAAAACCGGGTATGATGAACTCCATTGCGTAGATCTTGCAACCTCTGGAAGCCTCTATCCTAGTGTTGCATGACACAACACTCTAATCACCAATAAAATTATGATGATGCGGACCGACTTTCTTTCGGTTTTCACTTTGCGGCGAAAATTGCATAAGCAAAGAGAAATAAATTCGCAGAGAGACCGCCGCCACCGCCGGGCCGAGAGGCAACCGGAGAAAGAAACCTGATTTTGCAAAATATGTAAACAAAAGTCGGGTCTGGTGTCCATATCCATACATTATGCAAGCTAACAAAAGCAAGTCAATGTAAACACAGACAGAGGCACTGAGCTTGTTGGTCAATTGATCACCGTTCGGCTTTGAATGTGGCTTAGTTTTGGTCTGGGTTAAGCCGCGGGGGCTATGCATAAACCATATGCAGTATATATGCTATGTGTCCGACACTTTTCCAAGCAGTGGCACACATTTGTCGCTTATAAATATGCATGCAAAGGCGGTACAAAATTCGCAACTTTTGCCGCGAAATTGATGCGACAGTCGCTTTTGTTGACGCGGACAACCCCCATTTTTTTGTGGGTTGCAAAACTCTTTCTGCTTTCTGGGTTTATGTGGAGCCACAATTAAGGTTTCGCTTTGAATTCGTTTTTAATTATTATTCATTATACTTTGCCGGCCAGCGGATTGATGGTGGCAGCATTGACCAAGTTAAAGTGCAAGCGAAAAAATGTTGTGAAAGGTTTTGGCCAAAAGCCAAAAGGTTAATCGCTTGCTTATCAACCAAATCGATTAAGGAGCCTTATTCGTTTGCCATTTGTTGTTTAGATGCCAGCGATTTGTGGGTAATTTTCTGCCTTTAAAGACCCTTTCCAGCCGGAATCTTATCGGGTTTCTACGATTAGTGGGGATGGGACTGAGTCATCTACTCTATAGGTTTTCACCGGCTATGACACACCTGCTGCAACAGGTGGCCGCGATAAGCTGCCAATTCGGCAGAAGTCATCAGAAATCCAGTCAAAACAAACACAATTTCGATGGCCCAGAAGAAAACGAGTTATTTTCGGCAGAGTGACGAAAGCTGAGCTGCTGGAAAGTAAAAGTGTGTAAAAGTGGCGTGATCCGAGATCCAAGATCCGAGACCAAGACCGAGATGCTGCCTGATGCCAAGAAAATGGATGCGAAAGAGAACCTCGAACTGTTAAGAGGCCAGCGGGGAGAGAGCCAAGCATTTCGACCGCTCCAAAACGTAAGATCAAAGGCAGAAAGTCTACAAAGAAATGCGGGCCAAAGTGACATACTTTAACAAGATTTGCCTCCCAACCTGGGCAACTGTTTGTGTTAACGGTGGCCGTTAATTTGTTGGTAATATATGCATACAAAATTCAGTTTAGTTTCACTTTCCGCGGCTGCCCGGCTCCCCGGTTCCCCAGCTCCCCGGCTGATATTTGTATTTTCTTGGCTTGTAATTGCCATAGCCAACCGTAATTGCTCCCGCCCCTCAAAGGTGGCAACTTGAACCCAAAGCCAAAGCCAAGCCAGAGAAACACAACTCGCGCCTGTCATGGTGGCAATTATTTGTTAATTCGCAAATGGTTAGGTTAGATAATTGCAACCGTTCAATTGCAAAATTTCCGCATCGGTTATGAGCATGAAAACACTCGGGGCATACACCTTTTTGCCAGCTATTTTGGGAAACTACATTGTAACTGTATTGTATTGTACTTGTAGTTTGCGTGATGGAGGAGCATTAGTATACTCCACGTCCTCGTCACACTTTTCCCTATCGGGGGTTGTGACAAATACACATTTCCCAGGAGGTCAATGCTTTTCCAGGAAGAGCCTAGGCAACCAAATCAGGCAATCGGCATTTAAGGGGGTTCCCTTCGATAGACGCATGAAAAATTCATGATTTTCATGAAGTGTTTTCTCGGATATTATTAAGTGAAACGTTTTGAAACTTTTATGACAGATTACTATGTTTCAAATTTACAAAATAGTTAATAAAACAATATATATGTTTACTAGGTACTTCCCTTATGCCAAGAACAATGTAGCGTCCTTAGTTTTGGTCACAAAAAGATACTATGTATCTTCTTTGGGACACAATGTGTAAACATTGTTTGAAATAAAGTGATACTCATATCGAAGAGTATTTAATTATCTTCAAAATGATCCATGATAGAATAAAATCGGTTGAGTGGAGTTTTAGTAATTGTGTTTACAAAATGGAGAAAAGGTGTTAAGAGAAAAACAACAGACCCGTCGGCTTTAAAGACCTACAGACTTATCAATAATGCACATATCGACTTTAAATTTCGAGGGAATTTTCTTGTTTTTTTGACCCGAAGTAGGAGGAAACCCCCTTAATATTTGTACTAACTCAGTAGAGGTTTGTTAACCTATTCAATCCACTGTACGCTGTTTATGGGGGAGTTCCATTGTAAGCCCACACGCTTTTCTCACCCGCCTTTTTTGGGGGCACCGGTTAACAAGTTGTCTGTTTGCCAGCTTGTGGTTCTTCTCAGACACCGAAGAAGCCGCAGACACGTCGAGTGTTTGCCATTAAAAGCGAGCAATTCATTTTGGCCAACCACAAGCCATACCTCTCGATCGGGGTGCAAAATTCATACTATATGTCCTGCTGGGCGGCACACACCCACTTCTTGCATGGCACTCTCTCTATCCCCAGGTGACTGGGCTGAACTTTGAACCAAGCAGGCGAGCGAGTGTGTAAAATGAGTGAAACGAGTGCCCCGCCATGGCGTGTGTGTATAGTACCTACCAGACCCGTGTAGACCTAATCAGTTTAATGACTTTAATGGCCCAGTGTCCGCGGCGAAGCCAAAAGCGAGGAATGCAAGTGGAACTACAATACTCTCTAAATATTTAAATGCGAGCATGCCCCGGTCTGGCCGAGCTCCAGTGAATCATGGCAAGTGATATCATGACCAATTACGCGCACACCACTCGCACAACGAGAGTAATGAACAGCAGCGGGGCCCTGGATGGGCTCTGGGTGGGCGCTGGGTGGGCGCTGGGTGTGTGGCGTGTTCGGGGGCTTTTGGGGCACTGTGATAAGCGGCCGACGAATATTTCCTACGGTGACAATGCCAGACCCGATAACGACAGCCGGCGTCGCTATATGAGCAAATATATACACACATTTTCATATGGCCGATTCGCTATCTACACGAAATCTGTTGTAAGCAAACAGAATGGCAAAAAACCAACCGAAACACGTGGATGCACAAGCAACCTATGAGTCTAGGTTCAATATGAATGAGCATACGGTGCTGTATCTCCACTCGGATTCTAATTATCTCGAGTGAATCGCCTGCAACCCAAAGGCCCCTGTTACGTCTTCATTCACACCTTTCTGGGCTCGTTTGTGTAACCATCGCCCCGCCATGTGGGCAAATATTGGATAGGCAATCGAAAAAGAGCGACTCTAAGGTGAAGTTATCTCCAACTGACCCTCCCAGGCGGGGAGAACTGCGCAGCCAAGCCCCCGGGCCGGGCTCAATCGGTTCCAAGCGGTGGGCAGGGCGTGGGCCGAGAGTGTGGGCAGGGATCGCATCACCCGAAAATTATATAAGCTTATTATGCTGGCCGAGTGGCCTACGTGAAGTGGCTCGAGTCCAACGCAAATTAGAGGGCTTCTTGAATTGAATAATCACCGTATTGCAGGGGAAGTCTCTCTCGACTGGCAACATTGTGTGTCTCTGGAAGTTCTATGAGGAAACTTTGGGAATTTCTAATACAACATTAACTTGCAGTTCATGGCATAACTTATGCCTCTGATTTGAACTTGCAGTTCCCCCAAGAAATCCACTTGCCACCCGAAAAGGCAAATGCAAATAAAGGCAGTCCAAACGGTGCCCAAAATCTGAGCCCATATCGCCAAATAAAACACTGGATCAGGGCCCCCCTAGATGGCGTGTCACGAGCCCAGCCCAGCCAACTCAAATTTGGCCACAAACCCGATGACGACAATTAGACACAAAAACGAAACCGGAGCCGCGACAATTGTCAGCACGAAAGGCCAATTGAAGCCATCACACAGGTAGCGAGACAATCCAATCGCGTTGACAGTCGGCAAAATGCCCAAAATTGCACAAAATTTGCGGGGTTTTTCCAGCCAGGGAGAAGGTGCCAGGTGCGTGTTGAATTGCACTGCGAGATCCAATTGCCAGGCAAAGATTCCGGGCTGGAGCTAATGATCGATTGATTAGCTATAATTTTATGTAATTACGACGGCGGAACCCAACAGCTGTCGCCGGAAAAACAACACTTGGGGGGGGGCCCGGAGAAATAAACATATACTTTGGCCTGTGGAGTTCGATTTCTGCCTCGACTTTCCGGCAGCTGTGAGGGGGCGTAATTAACGGGCAAAGTTTACTTCCCCAGCAATGCGAAGGCAAGGGAAAGGGCCTTGGCCCTGCCCACATTTTTGCCGCGTAAACAGATGTCACTTATAAGTTATAACTTATAACACATGTCAGTGGGTAATCGGTGGTAATCAGACTCACCTCGGCCGATTTTGCATAAAGTGCTGACCCCCGAATATGACCAGCATGTAGATGCCGCAGTAGTAGAACACCCAGGTCCAGTTCGCCATCATCCACTTGCGCGTGCGCTGGTGGATGAAGTCGTTCTCAAAGTCGAAGATGTACGAGTAGTTCGGGGTCACGCTGATGTCCATGTTGATCATTGTGCGGCCTCTGTTGCTCTGGCTTCAGTGCGGGCGGGTCAAAAGTGTTTCAGGTTGCCGGTTGCAGGTTGCAGGTGGCAGGTTGCAGGTTGCAGTTTGCGGTTAGCAGTGTTTATGTGCAGCTATTGGGGGCGAAACAGAAATCGTAATAATTCCATTAGTTAGCGAATTTGGAATAAGGATAGGCTCAAAGGTAACCCCCCTAGAGTATCTAGACTCATGAGAAATGGATCAAATGGACCCCCCATGTCTAGGGGTACTCACAAATGTTTCAGTTTGTTTCGTCTGTATGTATAGTGCTCAAGGGAAACACTAAGGGAGATACTGAAGCAACATACATGGTGACTCAACTGAAGTTGAAAGTATAAACTACTAAATTACATGGAATTCAAATATACCCCGTTCGCATTATCTGTTTGATTCTGGGAGCACGACTAAGGAAATCAATCAAGCTAATTAACTTTATGGGATTACTATACAATTTCGAATAATCAGACAACTTTTTTAGGATCTATTCTTTAAGATTCTCAACAATTTATCAATTTGAAGATTCATAAAAGTTAAAAATCTATATTTTTGTTGAATTTAAGGTTTGGACTGGGTATGAGAAAAATTAAGGAACATAATTCTGTGATTTGTAGTAACTTTATACCTTAAAGCTTGAAAATCTATGCTTGTCAACGAATTTAAGCATTTATTTTAAGGAAAATTAAAAGAAATTAGTAATATGATATTTATATGTAAAAATCAAAATATAATATTTTTGTGGAATTTAAGCTTTGACACACGTTTTTAAAGTTTCTTTCACTTGAATCATTCGTACAATCTCTAAGATATATTTTTAATACATCTTCAAAATCTCAAACCTGTGGCTCACGTATTTCAGATTTTTTTAGGAACATCTTTTAAATCCAATTTTAAAAATCAATAATTTAGGGTTTGATCAAAGCTTAGATACTCAATTGTTTGGAATGTATCTTTGACTTGATTCAATTTTCAAGAGATTTTTTGAGTTATAAACTAAAGTCGTTCTCCCACGCCGGTTTTTCAATCTTATTAATCTTAAAAATCATTAATTTAAGGATTAATCACAGCCTGGCAACTGATAACTTATTGTTTTGAATGTATCTTTCACTTGTATCTTGAAATGTATCTTCAAGACTCCGAAGCTGAGGCTCACGTAATTGGGCTTTTGCGGAATTTTTGTTTGAGCTTCGCATTAAAGTCTCGCTCCCTCACTCCCACTCCCACACCCACACCTACACTATCGAACGGTTTAAAGCGCGCATTGTGTCGCATAAATTTCCCGGTCCCACCGCTAGGCGACCTTCCTCCCCCTCCTTCGCCCACATCTCTCTTCTTCTGCCTCTCCTTGGCCTCATAAAATGGCTCTCCATTGATTTTGCAAAAATAAAACACCGTTGGTCCATGGAGGGGCTCGCTCGCCCCGTCTCGCTCGCTCTCGAGCCTGGCCCTGCATTCATGAATGGCGCACGCTTTGTGGCCATCTTCCGCATCCTCTCCCGCGCTCGTTCCACGCTTTTCACACCTCGTGCCAAGCTCGAGTGGGAGCGGGACGGGGAGTGGCTGCTGTAACTGTTCAGGGGGGGTGTGATAGGGAGATAGGGAGAGAGGGGGCTGGCGCTGGGAGAGAGCGGTCTCGTGCGAAGAAGAAGCAGCAGAAGAAGGAATGCATAAGCAAATGCAAATGGGAGAAAAACACGAAAATACAAATGAGGCGCTTGCCGGCGAAGGGGAAATTATTTGAATGCCTAATTGCATGCGAGACACGCGACACTCGCTCACAGGTGATTTTTTGTGTGATTTCGCCTCGAGCTTTGCTTGGCTCTGGCTCTGCCCTGCCTGCTTTTTGTCCCGTTCATTCGGCAACATATCCGGTTTTTTTCATCTTTTTTTTTTTTATTCGCAGCGCTTTCAAAAATTTCTAGTGAAATTTTTTCGTGCCTCTCTGGCTCCGCTGCTCGCTCTCCCAGTCTCTTTCTCTCTCTCTCTCGCTTTGGCGAAAAACACGCGTTTCTGCTTTGCTCTCATCTTCCTGCCTCTTTTGTTGTTTTCCCCTTTCATGCGCTTTGCAACTGTAATCGATTATTTGTGTAAAAATACGCTCAAGTCCTGCAAGCCTCTCTCTCTCGCTCCCTCTCTCGCAGCATCGCCAAACGCGAGAGAGACACACAGAAGAAGGAGAGAGGGACTCCCAGTGGGTGGATGGAGGGGAGGAACAACCACCGCACGTGAAAAAAACAGAAAAAGAGACTCCCGGAAAATGCGGCAATATTTACTTTTTTTGTTGTTTGCGGGCGCCCTCCTCCTCGTCGCGCGACACTTTGTATTTTCTTCCTATTGCGAGTGTTTTGATCAACTGGAAAACCGCTCGATTTCGCCGGTACCGTTTCGATTTTCCCAGCTTTCCCGACGCACCAATCGCCCTCTCTTTCCGTTTTCAATGCGCGCCGAGAGCAAGTCCGCTTCGCTCGAGATGAGAACTTCGAATGGGGATGAGCCCTCGCGCTGCTTGGCCCGTTACCCGGTAAGGTGCTGACATTTTCGCCGCTCGCCCGTGCAAAAGAGATGCCAACGGCGAACAGTTGGTCGGCACTTGCGGGTAGGTTGCCTTCCCCCTTGGCCCATGCATAACGCAGCAACAACCACAGGGCGCGTGCAAAGTTGTTGCGGAGCTTGCAGATGTTGCTGTTAATAACAGAGCCACACAGCCATGCTATTGCGGGCAGCAACAGAGCCAGGGCTGCACACGAAATACCGAGTTCCCGCCACGTAGCGTTTTCTAAATACCAAAGAAATAAGTAATTTGCATAAATTCACTTTGAACCGTTATTGGGTCTTCGGGGAATGCGAAAGGGTAAATATTTGCAAGACATTTTTAACAAGATTTTTAAAGAGATATTGCAATTTGAGAAGAAAATAAATAAATAAATTTAAATTAATGAAAAGTAAGTGCAAACCTGCTTGGATGTGTTGTGTGAGGATAAATAAATTTTCAAAGAAAAAACATTCGAATAAACATTGATATATTTAGTGAACTTTAGAAACCATATTCCAATATTAAGAAACAATGAAACTAATGGCTTAAGAGCGCGGAAAAAATTTAAACTATAAAATTTAGAAAATAATTTAGAAAAAGTGAAGATCACTTCAATTTAGTTGATAGATATACAATATACAAGCATGGAGTAACTTTAACCTTTGATTTCCCTTATCGGAAATGGCTAGTTAAATAAAAATAAAAAATCCCAGGAAAAATATACCAAATCTTGGCGCGCATTTCAAAAGGCGCTCAATCGACAGTCTTGCCAATATAAATTCAGCGCACAAAACTTTTTACCCATGCGAGCTTTTAAAATACCATAGCTGTCACTTCAGTCGAACGTTGTCGAGCACTAAGCTGTTCGAAAAGGTGTTCTTTTCCTTTCTTTTTCCGCCAAAGACGGTTGGTTTGCTGTAGAACGTTGTAAGCATATTTCGCATTATACTTACTCCTTTTGTATGTATTCAGTGTACTTTAGTGGGAAACTTGTGATTACAGGAAAGCGGTGACGAACACACCAAAGAAAAACTGAAAAAAGAACATGGAGCTCCCAACGCCATCTTGCCCGGGATCGTTAGATGCATCTCCTTCTTCCAGTTCTTCTTCCTCAGTATTTCCGACATCATCACCTTCGTCTACATCTTCTACTTCATCATCTCCTTCTACTTCGTCATCTCCAATCGCATGCGCAAGGAATCCTTCCAACTCGGCTCCGTCCTCGGCTTCTGCGGTGCAGGACCCTCCTGAGAGGGTCCCATTCTCGGCCCAAATGCAGGCTGCTGAGATGGCTTCATTCTCGTCCCTGATTCAGTCCACGGCCCTTTCAGGAGCTCCGCTACAGGCTGCGACAACCGCTGCATCTTCAGATCCGATGCAGAGTGGGTGGCGGGAACCTGAAAGGGAGTCATCGCCAGATTCCTGGCAGGCATGTGATACGGATCCATGCACAGATTTATTGCCTTCGCGTCGCGCCCAAAACCACGATCGTCAGCGCCCCCAACAGAACACTCTTGAAGTGGATCCATCCTGGGCTACGATGCAGAATACCGAGATGGCTCCATCCTCGGCCCAAATGGAGGCTCCTGAGAGGGCTCCATTATCGGCACAGAGGGCTCAGGCTGTTGAAAGGGTGTCGGCCCCTGAGAGGGCTTCATCCTCGGCCCCGATGCAGGCCCCAATGGCAACTTCCACGGCCATGTTGCATCAGCCCGCGGGCCTTTTCTCAGCTTACATGGAACATAACACTCTTGAGATGGCTTCATTCTCGGCCGAAATGCAGGGTCCTGAGTGGGCTTCATCCTCGGCGCCGATTCAGGCCCCAATGGCAACTTCATTCACCTCTACCTCGATTTCGCATCAGTCCACGGCAACTATATCAATGTTGCATCAGTACCCGGGCCCTTATTCACCTCCAATGCAGGCAACCGCTTCATCTTCGTATCGGATGCAGACTTCGTGGCAGGAACCTGAGAGGGCTTTATCTCCGTATTCGGGGCAGGCACCTGCTTCGGCTCCATATGCGGATTCAACGCTTTCGCGTGGCGTCCTACGCCGTCGTATTCGCGCCCGCCACTACGCTCGTAGGGGCCGCCAACAGAACCCTCGTAATGGGGATCCATACTGGGTTCCAATGCAGATGGCTCCAGGGTCGGATTCGTGGCAGGAACCTTTGCAAGACTCTCAATCAATGCCTCGTTTAAGTGGCGCCCAACGTGGTCACAACTACGCCCCGAACAGCGCCCCGAACTATGCTCGTAACAGCGCCCCGAACTATGCTCACAACAGCGCTCCGAACTATGATCCTAACAGCGCCCCGAACTATGCTCGTAACAGCGCCCCGAACTATGCTCACAGCAGCGCTCCGAACTATGATCCTAACAGCGCCCCGAACTACGCTCACAACAGCGCCCCGAACTACGCCCACAACAGCGCTCCGAACCGCTCACAACAGCGCCCCGAACTACGCCCACAACAGCGCTCCGAACTACGCAGGTAACAGCGCCCCGAACTACGCTCACAGCCGGCCCCAATATAACACTCCTGACATGAATCCATCCTGGGCTCCGATGCAGAGTTCTGGGCAGAATCAGTGGCAGGAACCTGAAATGGATCAATTCCCGAATCCGAATCCGAATCCGATGCAAGAGCCGCGGGAAAACCTGAATATGCCTTGGCATCCGCGTGGGGATCGGACACAGCGCCGTCGCAACCGCACCCAAAACTACGCTCACCCACAACCTGACTTCCAATCTAACTCCATAATTCATTGTCCTCGTCATAACCATGTCTTCGTCTACACGCACAGCTACTGGAGGGATGGTTCTTACGAGTTTAACTTCAACTACTCGACACACTAAAAGTTGCAAAAATGTGTTGAGCGATGCCTCTGTCAAATTTACACAATTCATTAAACTTTCCAATTAAAATCCCAAACAAAATTTAATTGCAACAAGTTAAATATGATAAACCGAGGTATACATAATGCAAGTAGAGCTGAAAACTAAATACTATGTATGAATATCCAAGAAGGAAAATCAGAAAAACATAGATTCATCTGAAACCTAAGCTCAAATATTTAAAATTGTTCAAACTGAAAAGAACCACATTTAAATATTTGAGTTTTGAGTTAACACAAATCATTCAAGAAACAGATCTTAATCTTTTTACTCAATAACTGAATATCGACACATTATTATTTCATGCATGTAAATTTTTTTTCCTTTTGTAATAAATCAAAAACTTTGTAATAAACCAAAAAACCAAGAAAACCAACGAGTTGCATGTCCTGTCTAGAGGTTGTGTGTTTTCTTTTTATTATAAACACTAAGTGCTAGACTTAAATAAAGCACAGACTGGCAGAGGGATTCTTCTGGGGAAGCTCTGTTCAGATCTCGTTAGATAAACATTAAAGCATTGTACCAGGCAATGGGGACCCGAAACGGGCGCTTTGCCACTACGATCTAGACTCCTACGTGGCTACTTAGGCACTATCCTACTAGATCACAGTTGGAGGGGGTTGGGGTTACCCCCGGGGGTTCTGAGAGGCGACTACAACTAGCACAGGCCCGTTCCGGCCACGTTGTCCGAGAGGATCATTTTCTGGACGTCGCAGAAGACGTCCCGAATGCATCGCGTGTCTGTGGCCACTGTGAAGTGGTAGTAGCACTCCCGCTCGGAGGTGCCGAGGTCGACCTGGTTGCGGGAGTGGCGCTTGAAGGGCTCCTTGGTGATGTCCACCAGCTTCTGCTTGATGAACTGCTTCGTCCAGTCGCACTCGTCGAAGCGGTTGTCCTGTTGCGGCCTCTTCAGGAACTCCTCGTACTCGGGAAAGTAGTCGACGATGCGCTTGCCCGCCTGGATCTTGCGCTCCATGATGTCGTACTTGTTGAGGAACACAATCAGACCGGCGGAGGCCAGGAAGCGGTTCTGCCAGACCGCCCGGAACAGCTTGAGGGCCTCCTGCAGGCGGTTCTGGGTGGGATCCTCGCGCAGGTTCTGGTCGAACTCGCTGCAGGAAATGAGGAACAGCACAGCTTGGATGCCCTCGAAGACCTGTATCCACTTGTTGCGCTGGTCCCGCTGCCCGCCCACGTCGTACATGCGAAACTCCTGCTCGCCCCCGCCCATGCACTTGGGGATGGGCACGCGGAAGGAGATCTGTGAGATGCCCGTGGTGATCTTGCGGCTGTGCAGGATGTCCTCGGTGCTGGGTATGTACTCGACGTCGCTGATCCGCACGAAGTTGTCCAGGAAACTAAGGAGATAGCAGTGGGTTAGTAAGGGTACATCCTTGAAAGGGCTGTGCAAGGGAAACTTACTATTTGGCGCTGTCCAGGAGGGGGAATTCATTCGAGCGGTTGTAGCAGGTGCGGATGCCCACATCGTTCCACAGGGCCATTACATGGTCGCAGTAATCCTACAAATCAAAGATAAGACAGTCGTTAATCGGATGTTTGCCGAGTTATTAATGAAACAATCTGTCTGCTTCATAAAGACGTTTCATAAAGAAATCTTAAGTGCATTATCACTGAAAAGCCAACCCAAGCTAACGGTCTAATTGCAGACGTTGTAAAGCAATTAAAGGAAAGGCAATCATGCCAAGTTGGCACAAATGCAATCACGATAAATGATTGAGGCCACATTCCCCCAAGTCCCTAATCAGCAAAGGTTCTTTCTGCGATCCCAGGAAATTAAAAGAGTGGTAACCGGAACCGAGTCAAGCTATCATAAAATCAGCGAATTCTCCGGCTCCCCGAACTTTCCGCCGTGAAATTTGTTTATGTTTGAATTACTCACTTGGCTTGGGTAAAACATAAAACCCTGAATGACTGGCATCTGGGGCCGCCCACTTTTGGGCTCCAACCTAATCTTATCGTTAGCCATATAATGACCACTGGGAGCGGCTAGATATACTAAATATTCGCATTCAAGAAGGCGGGTGAATCATGCCCCAAGATTGCTGCAGTTCAGCTGCAGATGCGGCAACTTGAAAAGCAGAATCAATTGAAAAGCAGTGCCAGGAAGTCCGATTTACAAAACACTTGTTTCGGAAAGTTTTCCGACACATTCCCCTAATGGCCGGGGGCTATCAATCAATTTGCTAGGCAGAGCGATAAGGAATAACAAATCGACAAAAGGTGCCAGAGATTTGACGCAAGTCCCGGGTGGCTTCAAAGTCGTTTCGAATCGCCTGGGCTGGATTTTCGTACGACAACACATTCTGAAGTGCAGCGGGGATAAGATACAGCAGTCGCACAGATACGGATACTTGGCACTCGAAAGCCGAACCGAAACTCACCTCATTCATGTATTCGGGGGCCACGCCGGGCAGCGAGAGGATATAGTCGGCCGATCGTTCACTGGTGCAGCTTCCAAAGGATATGCCCAGGACTCTCATTTGTCCCACCAGCTGCAGGATGCTGTCATGGATGTTCTGGTAGATCTCGGGGATCTTCTCGCGCCGCTCGCTGTGGATTAAAGGGAATAGATTCCAAGTTGAATATCAAGGGGTTTTTCAAACAGCGACGGCCACTGGTGGACCCCAGGGTCGCTAGTGGTTCGGTTTTCCACGAAGTTTGCCGAAGAGGCATTACATAATGCTTCGATACTTACTCGTCTGTGAACCCATTGATGTGCAGTATCCTCATCTGCTTGATGATCGTGGTCTTGCCGGACTCGGCGGTCCCCAGCAGCAGTATCTTGACGGGCGTGTCCCGGAGGGGCGATTTGGTCATGTCCTTGAGCATCTGATGGCCGTGCACCGCCTGCAGCTCCTTCTCCTTCTCCGACTTTGAAGGTTGCTGGCGCAAACAGCGCAAAAGTCTGCAAAGGCAAATTTACTTAGCGCTTGTTTGGCGACTTCTAAGGAAAAACAATCCCCACGGTCAACACGATCATCGGTCTATATATAGTACCCCGTCGTTCCCCCAAAAGCAAATGTTTGCATACACCCCGGAGACGCGGGAGTTGAGGCCACGTAGCCGGTCTAACGCCGTATGATGTATGTTTAATTAAAAGCACACAGAAGCCGGGAGCGACAGACTCAGATACGGGTACGGATACGGCTATGGGTATGGGTACGGGTCTGGTTCTGTTTCTGGTTCTGGAACCAGAGCAATACGCAATAGATAAAACCGCAATGGACCGCTGGCACAGAGGTGGGGGTGTCTGGGCAAATAGAAATGGAAATAGAACTAGCAGACACCAATCTGACGCATTGCCGGCGGTTTTTGCAACACGAATTGCCAATAATACCAATCAGCAGTACAAATTTTAATTAGAAAAAACGATGTGAGGTTTTCCCGGGACATAAAAAAGATAGAAACTCGGCTCTGAGGGAGAACTTTAGACCATTTTACTATACTGTTTAAAAACTGCAGTCTCATCTTAACAAGGCAAAAAAACATGACTTGCTTACAAGTATTTACCTTATTATCAAAGTGTAAATAGCGTGTGGAACAAGTAAATAACAAATGCATTACTGTTGCGGTCAAAATATTGCATTAGAAAATGTAACACCTTTTATTACGATACTTTTTGGAGGACCCGCAATCAAAATCGATTGAAAACGCCATCAATGAAGATCGTTAGGTCTTTGATTGGATCACGTTTTCAGATATCGCCAGACATTCCACATTCCACATTCCAGATTCCAGACCGAAACGCCAGGCAATCTAATTGGCCAATTCATTGACTAATTGGACTAATTGGTAATTTGGACCGTGGAAAAGTTCTGCAAGCCGGCGCACTTTGCTCCGGCCAACGATTTTTATATGATATCTTTGCGGGGCAAAACAGAGTCATGTGAAAATCATTGAGAGCCATCGCGGGGAGGTCCGGGCCAGGGGGGCTAGGGGGGGACAGAGAGTGGGCCCAGAGGGAAGTGTGCGGACCTGGCAACTTTATGGCCGGCAATTCTAATTGAACGATTGCCAAAACTTACTCAAGACCAATGGCTCTTGCTGATTTTCAGCCTTATCGCAGGCGCCCGACACTCCAGATACGCGATCGATACGGCCCCAATCGAGTTGATGGCCTGAAACACTCTCTCCTGTGGTGATGAAACCCTTTGCTGGGATGGCCAAAACCTTAACCCTAACCTACATCATCGGGCTGTAAACTCATACATTTAATCGAGAATATTTCCCGCAATTTCGGGTGAACTTGTGGCTATATCTTTACGGTCCGAGCAATAATAAGTTCCTACTTGATTTTTAAATGGCAGCCCAATAAATGTAAGCGAAGAATTTATGGCAGCTTACAGTAAACAACAGGCTAATCACTGTCCATTGACCTCCTTTGGCTTAGCAACCTGGCAACAAGGAGGAACCCCAACTACTATATTCGCTATATATTCGCTGTATCTGACCACACAAAGTCTCACTCGAATCGGGAGGAAAACAAATAAACATTAGCCGGCGACGGGCTGACAGGTGCCAAACCGAACGTGCGTCTAATCTAAACAAAAACCCATAAAATTGTATAATTTATTCAGAGATAGTAGGCGGGTTGACCAGGTAATTAGCCCGCCCAAGATGCGTCACCTTTGTGCAAAGGTGACGGATTGCATCAGCCCCAAAGAGTGGGTGTCCAACAATGACTTCAAAAGGTGGCTCGAATCGTAAATTGACTGATCATAATCCAAATATTTCCCTCATTACATATCCTTTTTTGCGCTAAAAGCATATGGGAAATTGATTTGAAAAGGTCAGACCAGTCGTATACTTAATTTGCATTATCTGTGGCCGCCTAAAAAGATTGATTAGCTTTTGGGCCAAATATAGACTGCATATGGATTGGATATTCCGCAATGATATCATCTGTGTCCGCTGATAGGAGCGAAACATTCGGAAAACCTGACACTGTTCATGCCCCAATATTCGTTGGGTTTTTGTGGGCTTATCACCCCCGATTGAAGGTTCCAGCTTTGGTCTATCGAACTGTGATTTGGGGCCTTTGTTTTAGGGGAACTCAAGACTGATAGACCCAGAGACCCACTTCCCGGAGGGGGCTATCGTAGACCTAGTAGATCTGCTAGAGTACCCACCTTAGTTTCATGCTTCTGAGTGTTGTATCAATTGTGATCCGATTGATAATTTCTTTTTATTTTTATTGTCTTGTGGTCACTTTGTTTTTAAATTCCACTGGCTTTTGTTTACAGTTCTTTGAATAGACTCTGTTTATCCAACACTCGAGTTCTTGTCACTTTAGCAGCAGGTATAATAATAATAATAATATCCATTTGTCACAGTATCACTGAACCTTCGGCTGCGGTTTTATTCGTGATTGCTTCACAAGCACACGTCTGACACCGTTTTATGATCACACAGTACTGAAAGCCGCAGCGAACGGGCCGATTTCTTAAATATCAGCCCGGTTCCATTCACGGCCCGGAGATAAGGGCCCAAAGCGAATTCTCCGAGAGAAACCCTCGGCGAGAGCCACCCTCGTACGCTTTTGGGGGGACTCATTTGGGGTCCGAGGCCTGGAGGGGAGTGCCTCATGGCAGCCACGAATCGTTTGTTAATTGCTTGTACGGGTGTTCAAAGTAAGAATGTACAATATTGTACGATAAGATAACGCTCCCCGGAGAGATTGTGTTTTCCACAAAGAGAACCATCGGTCGGCGGTACCTGCATTATCCCTCGGGTGTAAAATTCGCCCCATCATCTACATAATCGCATTCGAAGTAGCTTCGATTTCGAGTAATACAGGGAGAAAATTAGGGTAATAAAAAACGACTCATCGATCTCCGGCAACTTTCTTTGATTATTAAGCAGAAACGGCGAACTGATTCGATTTTACAATGTCTGCACTTCAAGAACCCCAGACAACGAATTGATTTGATAATTATTTCCCAAGAAGTTCGATTAGCTGCTTGGTTACCTGATTACTAAAAAAGCAATTAAATACCGGTTTGAATGATCTATATGATCTAGATATTTCGAGATTATGAAAGAATATTTATGCAAGAAACCAATTACTGCCTTGATAGCTCTCCAAACAGCTACTGTATCTCTATTTTTACCAAAACGCAGATGATTATGAGACTGTTAAACACTGCTAATGGGTGCTTAAGGATGCTTGCAATGTCGCAATCAATTAGAAAATAGTAAAACGCATTTTCATGAGCAGCTCTCACAGCTCTTACAGGAATCCTAATCGATGGGCTAGATGTAATAGATCTGTCCCAGTGTTACCCATTTGAGGAGTCGTGGAACTTTACCCCTCTTCAGTTGACAACCGAAAATGGCACTCGAATGCCAGGCGGGGATTATGAGGGCCAAGTCGAGTTGTGATTGTTTGCATACTGGAGCACGATTGTTTTGCAACAAACTGCACTCAAAAGCAGGCCACTCGAGAGGGTCTCTAATTAAAATACCGGCCCTCGACAACCGAGCCGAGCGACCTTATCACGCTTCTGGCTGGGACGATAATGCTCCGGCCCGGACCCAGACCCAAACCCAGACCCGGACCCGCGAGGATTTGACCCACTGTCAGGGGGCCGTAAATTGCAAATCGGCTTAAGGGTCTTACTCACCGATCGGACGGGCACTCGGCAACAAACCCAACCACAGCCCTCGGTTCACGGCGATTTAGTGCAGCCGGAGGGCGTACGGGCCTCTTGAAATCATTGCCCGATAGGGATCCCTGTTTGGGTTGCAGCAGCAGAAGCCCCTTTGGGGCCTCAAGGTCGTTAACTGGCGCCCACTTATCGGACAATCGGATGGCTCTGATTTCCACCTCCGCCCACATTTTATTCGACTTTATTTGCCCAACGTCTGGCAGCTGGGAAGGCACAGCAGAGAGGTGACGATTTTGGGAGACGAAGACATTTGGGCCAGGCCCGTGCAATTAATGGGGCGCAAAATTTTCCTACAAACTGACGATCGTAAAGGTTTTACGGCTCCCCCCACACACATTCACTCACTCACTCACTCACTCGATATTACTTCTGACGAACAGTGAGTCGCTCAGAACTAAACTCGCAACAAAACAAGATATTTCGCAATCGTTTCAATTAACTCGAATAAGGGTGTTCAGGTACAGAAATACCAATTGCCAATACCAATTGGTGGCCAGGAATTTCAACTATTTTGTTTACCACATCGTCACATGGGTTGAGATTGAAATTCAGGGAATTAACACGGGTAGTACTAAATAAAACACTGCATACAGACCCGAAAAACAAGTCGCCATTCATTTCCCAGTATCAGTGGCAATCTGATTGGATTCGCTTATGGATTTCCGCTTTCAAAGACAAGAATTTCAAATCACGAGAGCGCCCAGAATGCCAAGTAGTCCTCCTAGAGCACCAGCGCGTTTTGCCGCTTATATAAATCTGATGGCGCTGGCGGCAATATTTTCGGGGGGAACCGTAAATCTTGATCCGATTGGAACCTATTTGTCCAGGGAATCCGGGGACCCGGGGGCTGGCGCTAATCGTGTGGAACCTGGAATACACAATCTCCGCGCGATAATGCAGGGGAGGCATACTTGAGATCTCGATATTGGGTATAAATTAATGGGGAGCCAGCGATCCAACTGTACCGGATTAAAGCTAAATACGAGGCGTATTTCAATACTTGGAAACACCTCGAAAAGGGGGATGACAAATGAACTATCAAATAGTATAAGCTAAATAACGATTGCTTTCAAATTACTCCGCAAACCGATAAACTAGTTGATTTATGGGCATGTTGAGGAGAATACCGAATACCGATCCGGAGCTCGACAAGCCCCTGAGTTCATGCGGCTAATTCCGGAGAGCTTGCGCCTTGCACCCAAAAACGTGATCCCGCCCCGGTTGGTTCATCCATCAAGTGGGGCCCCGTCGCTATCACAGCCCCTGCGGGCATGTTATTTGTCTAATTCGACAGCCCCCGGGACAGATAAAGGCGCTTAATTTTCGCCATTGTTTTTGTTTGGGCTGCAATGTTGACAAGCATTTGATTAAAGAGCCAGCCAACGGATGGATGGATGGATGGATGGGTGGGTGGGTGTTTGTGGCACGTCTCTGGTTCATGGGTGGTACTCTGAACTCGGGATGATGTGTGTATGGGGCTGGCTGAATCACAGATAAAAGGTATCGCACACAGCCAAGCAATTAAGAGGAGTTACAAAAGTCCCCCAATCGAACAACCCGCAATTACGTCTCCCTTTTGGCAAGGTTAAATGTGATTTCATAACCCAAGCATTTAATGGCTAATACCACAGACAGAAGCCTAAGCAATCCCAATAAATCAAACGAATCCAAGCGGATCAGTTTCGAGTGCCAATGCCCTCATGGGAGGCCAAAAGGGAAAAAAACAAAACTGTTGAACGGATCCCAGATCTGGAAATAGAATTCCTTTATGTCGCCCCCCAGACCCATTATAAAGATGTTGAGATTATCGGTACTTAATCGCTAAATAATTGCCATCGCACATCGTAAAGATCGCAAAAGCCACTCCCATTTTATTTTGTAGCTCCCACTTCAATTCCTTTGGCCTGCCCATTGCCCGGCCACGTGTTTATGGCCCACTATACTTCGGTGGCAGGTCCGTATCACAAGTGGGTGGGATTTAAATGTGTGTACTCGTTCGTATGCATATGATTACCCCACCGACTTCGGGTTACAATTGCGCGCTACCTCTATTTGGAGCAGGCGGGGGTCAGGAGCAATGGGTCAGTTCTCTGATCACTTTGTTGTTGCATGCCAAGAGAGTTCTGTCAAGTGCTGATCGATAAGCGCATAATCGCTTCCACTTTATGTAGCTTTGATATCCTGCCGAGTGCGCAGTTCCTTTTCAGGGGGATCCCCCTTAAAGCTCCAAGTCGGCTCAATAAAACATGCACGGCCAAAAGGGTCTAGTTAAATATATGTGTATTATCAATATGCTTTACAACTAGGCGGAAACAATCGGGGGATCAAAAAAGGGATCGAATGTATTGCGACTCGGGATGCGACGGGATGTGGCTCCCGCTCCTCTTCATCTCCTTCGGCCATTGATCAAATCATCACTTGAGAATGGACCATTTCAGCTGTTCGCGCGCCGATTGCAGTACCTAAAAAATAGAATAGATAGCATCGAGATATACACACAATTAGCTAACGAAGTAAGTACAGCAGTACGTTTATTTTTACCGCGAAAATCAAATCAAAACGATCGTTAAAACGTGTACGCTACACACACAAAAGAAAAAACAAAATAAACGAGTATGCACATTGATTGGAATGCCTACCGTGTGTGAACCAAAAATCAAAGTGAGTGCAAAGTTCAGAACATTTAAAATCATATTTATTTGATCATTTTGCATATACAATGGATTTTGATAGGGTGGTCGGATGGGAGGGTTGAGTAATCTGATTACGAAAACAGGACATTAGTACTACTAACTAATAAACGAAGATTGCACGCGACAGCCTACCATAAAATATGTATTACCAAACACTTAGCTATAGAGAAGAACTAAAGTAGAGTGGCTACCAAAAGAGGCCATTGAGCCTGTTAGTTACCTGGGCAACGGTCTGTTCGGCAATGGGAATGTCATCGTTGCGCAGATCGACGCGTTTCACCACGGACGAGGGATCTGCATCCAGGATGATGCTGTTTGGGGGTTACAAAAGAGGTGCATTTTAGAGGATTTCAGTGGTAAATGTTGGTCGGGGTGATGGGAGGGTTATAAATATTATCTATGTAGATGTGGGGTTACTATAAGAGTTTAAACATTAAGGTTCTGTTCAGGTTCTCTACAGTTATCTTAAGATTGGGAAGTGATAACATGTTTACTATCTTATTCCTTGGTATGTCTTTTAATTCCCGGTCGGTACATGTTTAATCAGAAACACGGCGAATGTGGAATAAGGGCAACTGATTGGATATACGCTTTTCTTGGTTCCAAAAGTGAAGCTATAACCTACATAGCATTAATTTTTCTGCATATAATAGCTGTGGAGACTTCAAAACGACAGCAAAGGTAAAGGTAACAGAAAGAACTAAACAAGCATTGCAAGAAGTCACCCACCCAAGGCGAAACTTGCATCTGAAATTGTGAAGAATTTTCGATCTGGGCAATTACAGAACATGAGATATCAAGTATGACAATCATGCTCAATAAGGGAACTGCCTATCGTGAGCCATGGCCAAAAAAGCGATATTAAATCTCATGGCAATGGAGATACCTAAATAATCAATGTATGAAAATATCTGGAACTAATTTACGAGCTAAAAATACTCAAAGAAGATGTTATCTAAACTAAAGCTGGCCTTAGAGGAACTCTGGTTATCTGAACACCCGGAAATGGGATGAACTCTGTGAGGTCTATTGGGAGGCTATGAGAGGACCAGGAGTATACACACCCCCCGTCGCAGATCTCATCAAAGGCCAGCATGATGATCTCGAGGTTCTCGAGGACCAGGCGCTTCTCCACGTTCTTCTTGAGGATGAGGCTGATGGAGTCGTAGAGGCAGTTGAGGACGGAGAGCAGGATCAGCTCGTTCTCGTAGGCGTTGCCCATAACGTAGAAGAAGAGGTCCACGTTGCTCTTGTAGACGCAGGTGAGGCCGTCCAGCATGATGATCTCCGTGTTGGAGCGGTGCGTTTTGTTGAACAAATTCTTCTCGAAGGCCTTCTGCTCCTTCAGCGTGGACAGGATGTTCTTGTCGTAGTACTTGGCCAGGATGCGGTTGCCATCGTTGTCCATGATGCACATACCCTTGATGATGTCCTGCATGGCGGGTGGAACAATCAATAGAGGCTTGACTCTTGTGTTTTTGACAATTTACCATCATGAATCCGTCCATTTCTGCTTGTTTTCGTGTCTTACACGTCACTTTATTTACGTGTTTCGCAATACTAGCGGCGCGGGCTATCCAACACTGTTGCGTATGCCGGCGCGGCAGTGTTGGAAAAGCCGCAAGCGTTGCAAAAGAACCAGTGAACCATTGAACCGTTAAACTATAACCGTTTGCATTTAAATTTGAATTGAAATTCAAAAGAATTTTGAGATATTCATGAGAAAGTTTACATAAACTTATTCTGGCTAAATCGATTTTACTTTTAATAATGCTATATATAGTTTTTAGGCTTTACAAACTAAGATCTCCNGAAGAAGAGGTCCACGTTGCTCTTGTAGACGCAGGTGAGGCCGTCCAGCATGATGATCTCCGTGTTGGAGCGGTGCGTTTTGTTGAACAAATTCTTCTCGAAGGCCTTCTGCTCCTTCAGCGTGGACAGGATGTTCTTGTCGTAGTACTTGGCCAGGATGCGGTTGCCATCGTTGTCCATGATGCACATACCCTTGATGATGTCCTGCATGGCGGGTGGAACAATCAATAGAGGCTTGACTCTTGTGTTTTTGACAATTTACCATCATGAATCCGTCCATTTCTGCTTGTTTTCGTGTCTTACACGTCACTTTATTTACGTGTTTCGCAATACTAGCGGCGCGGGCTGTCCAACACTGTTGCGTATGCCGGCGCGGCAGTGTTGGAAAAGCCGCAAGCGTCGCAAAAGAACCAGTGAACCATTGAACCGTTAAACTATAACCGTTTGCATTTAAATTTGAATTGAAATTCAAAAGAATTTTGAGATATTCATGAGAAAGTTTACATAAACTTATTCTGGCTAAATCGATTTTACTTTTAATAATGCTATATATAGTTTTTAGGCTTTACAAACTAAGATCTCCCTATTAGTTAAAATAAAAAAAAACAAATCATAAAACACCAGTTTTAGTTGGTGTAAAAAATAATAGATCAAGCGCAAATAAATTCGCAATCTATAACCTTAGCTTGGGTTGTTATGTTGTAAGACTTTCTCTATTTCCCATTGTATTCAGGGGAAATTATGTTTCTTAGTTTGCCAATCTCTACCATAGTTTCCAACATGTTTTCTATTAAAAATCAAATTGCCTTGGCGTTGTTTGCCGTCTTTCAACTGAGCCCGAACAATTATGAGCACATTTGAACGCCTGTCAAGAACAAAATTGAGAATCTTCCTCACACGTTGCACACGAACTTTACAAAAATTATTTGCGCCGCCCAGCCAACGAAATTGTTATTTGTTTTCTATTCTATAAGTGATTATTTTTAAGTGACCAGCTCGCTCCTCGCCAAGGATGGAGCCCATTCAGCAGGATGACTACGATGATGTGAAGCCTTTGCCAGTTTGTTCCAGTCGCCGCCGCCACGAGCACCAGCCTTTGGCGGCCGCCCACGTGGTGGTGGCCTCCAGCGCCGGGAAGCCCAAGCAGCCGCGTCCCGAGTCCAAGAAGCTGCGCCGCAAGCTGGTGGAGTACGAGCAGGAGAACCAGACGCTGTCCCAGGCCATTCAGGACAAGAACCAGGAGATAACCGCGCTCAAAAAGTCGGTGGACTCGCTGAACGATGTCCTCAACTCGGTGCCCATCGACGAGCTGCGCTGCAACTCCTCGATAGCCAGCGCCAAGATCCTGGAGCTGAGCAAGAAGAACCGCCAGATGCGCGCCGAGCTGGAGCAGACGAAGAGTCGCCTGGGCAAGCGGGATTCGCAGATCGAGAAGCTGGAGCGCGAGCTGCGCGGCCAGGAGGCGAAGCTCAATGCCCACCAGGAGGTTATCAAGCGCGGCACCTCCGCCGAGGACCTGCAGTCAAAGATCAACAGCATGCAGCAGAAGCTCTTCGAGACGCGCAACAAGAACACCGAGCTGCAGACGCAGCTCAAGCTCGCCCAAAAGTGCCTGCAGCACGAGATCGGCGGCGACGCGTGCAACATTAACATTCTGGCCAACAACCTGAACCAGGCCAACTGGCGCGGTCGCGCCCAGCAGATCATCACGCTCACCCAGAAGGTGCAGGAGCTGAAGGACCGCCTCAGCGGCTACGAGGAGCGTGCCGCCGAGCGTGCAGAGTACGCCGCTCCGATGGGCGTCGGCGCTGACCTGGATGTAGCGCCGGGCAGCTCGCGATCGGCACCGGGCAGTCATGGCCACATGGGAGCTGGCGATGGGGGTGGCGGAGGCGTGGGTGTGGGTGTGGGTGTGGGCAGCGGCACTGCCACCTTTGACCGCTTCACGCCGGGCGTGCGCAAGAGCGAGATCCTGCACCGGGCCAAGGTGGAGGCCCTGGAGAAGGAGATCATGGGCCTGCAAGCGCAGCTGGAGGATCAGCGCGGCAAGACGCTGGCCCAGAAGGTACGCAACAAGACGCTCAACGACGAGCTGATCAAGCACAAGATGCGCTCCACCGAACTGGAGGAGCAGACCGATTTCAACGGCCTTAACATGACCACCATGACCGAGAAGCTCAACCGCCAGAGGCATCAGTACGAGGCCCGTCTGGACGACATGCGAGCCGACATAATCCGGGTGACCGAGGAGCGCGACATCTCCCGCCGTCAGATGGAGGAGCTCAGCGGCATGCACCTCGAGCTGGAGGCGGCAATCAAGCAGAAGGATAATGCTATGCAGAGTCTCCAGGAGATGGTCAAGAAGCTGGAGCTGGATCTGCGCGCCATCTCCGGCGGATTTCTCTTCTCGTGCCGCGAGTTCCGAAAGGTGGGTATCAGCATACGATGCACCGATATATGTCACTTAACTTGCGATTCACAGGAAGAATTCGTGGGCATCCTGGATGCCCTCGAGGTGGAGAAGAACCAGCTGATGCTGCAAAACAAGACCCTGACCGAGCGCCTGGATGCGGAAAGGGCCAAAAGCGAGAATGCCCTGGAGCAGAACGTCAAGCTGAAGACGCGCGTCTGCCGTTTGGAGGCTAAGATCCGGGAGCTGGAGAAGGAACTCGATGTGCAGTCCGACAAGAAGAAGCGCACCCAGCGAATGGCCGACTATGCCAGTTCGCTGAGTCGCACTTCTCTTACCGGATCGATCAGCTCCTTCAGCTTCGACAATCAGTTCCAGTCCAACGCCACCCTCAACTCCGCCGGCGTCACCGAGGAGCCCAGGATCGAGGAACTCAAGAACAAGTGATATACTAACCGATCTCTTAACCTCAATTCGCTACATCTCTTTTCTATCGCAGACTGGAGCTGGCCCAGGAGAAGATCACCATGCTGACCGAGAAGCTGGACTACGTCACCGAGGAGAAGCGCGCGGATGCCAAGTTCTTCGAGGAGACCTTGAACAACTCCAAGGCCATTATCCTGGACACAATCATGGCCAATCGAGTGGGTGGCGGCCTGCGTAGCAGCGTTCCCGAGACCACCAGTGAGAGCCAGTGATGTCAGGGGTCGTTGGGGGAAGCATGATTTGTACTTTGATTAGTTTTTACGTTAAGAGCTGCAGCAATTATATCAGTTTTAAAATCGCTAGAAAAGAGACTTCTTCTGGATTTTCGTAAACTTTTATTTTATTTTGTAACACGTTCGCGGAACGAAGCCTTTGGCGCTGCTTCAGTTCCGGTTTCAGGATAAGATTAGATGTGTTTATGTTTATGTAATTGCTGGGTGATCTTTCCACTCGAAGCATTTCAAATTGCATTATGCCTAGTAATTGTTATTAATTGCCGTCTATAGCTATGCCAGTGTGTGGTGTGGTGTGGTGTGGTGTGGTGTGGTGTTAAGTTAATAATACATTAATTAATATAGCTTGACTCGCCATAGAAAAACACTTCGCCCAATCACATAAATTATTTTCTGTTACCGCTTCTATTTGCATGTAAATTGTTTCGTTATCGTTATCGCTATCGTTATATTTGCATTTGAAATTCGTTCTCGATTCTTTGCATATTGGTTGTAATCATTTCAGTATATATAAGTTAGTTATTTGTATATAGTAATGCATTATTTATTGCATAAACCTAGTAAATTGGTTTTATCTAAAAAACACGTTTTAGCAAATTAAAGGCACTTTCAAGGATTTCTTTTGTGAAACGAAACAATATTTCCCCGTTTTCTGGTCGTCCACCTAACACTAGGAAAACAAACAATATTATCATCATGTTCTTAACAAAAAAAAATACACATTTATAGATTAAACACATCCTCGTATTTCCCCCCCCAAAAAAAACATAAACAAGAACGAGAGCGTAGCCGTGGGGCTTTGCTCTCCCGTTTTTACAGATAAATTGACAAAATTGTAGGGATAAATAACTCGGGATCCATTGGTTGGATCCCGGAGCAGGGCTGTTGCAAAAAGCTTTTCAAAAAAGCCTACGAAAACATGGAGGGGAAATCCTTATAGCCCCGATGATATTTATTATCTAGATAAGATAGTTTGAGAAGTTCTAATTAGATTAGAAAACGCTTGCTGAAGCCAGAAGAGCTACCTATGGTGTATAATAATCGGTTATAGGCTATAGAGCGCACGGATAGCAGATTAAAGTGTTCTC
This sequence comes from Drosophila ironensis, assembly GCA_021223825.1. Taxonomy (NCBI): domain Eukaryota; kingdom Metazoa; phylum Arthropoda; class Insecta; order Diptera; family Drosophilidae; genus Drosophila; species Drosophila ironensis. Next base: position 1,506,592 of record JAJJHQ010002763.1, read on the forward strand.
TTGTATATCGTTCAATAAATATCCATATAAATTTGATTCCTCTATAGTAATGTAGATAAATGCAAACTTGGCTGGGCTTAGCTTGGTCGCTCAATTGTGGATCTTTAAATTGATCTATAACTCGCTTCACGCTTTTCAGTTTCGAATTCGCTAAGCTCTGCTGGGGCCTTGTTTATTCAGTATTCAGTATTTTGTTTAGTTGGATATATCGGCTTGTTGGTTCCCGGTTGGTTAGGTTAACGTTTAAATTTTACAAAAACTGTCTCCTTCCCGCGCTTTTTACATAATCCGCTGCTTGGCTATATAGTATTTTGTATATATAGTATTTATATATATATAATATGTAATGTATGTGTGGTATAAATTAATGCACTAAGATTTTGGGGGGCTGGAAGGGTCTTGGTCATCGCCAGCCGCGCATCCTTCACTTCGCTCCGATCGCTTTCATCGCCTAAATACGTGATTGAAATAGTAGTAAATGTCTTGCTCGGCCTGCTGCTGGTTCGGCGTTTTCTGCTGCTGCTGCTGCTGCTGCTGTTTGGTGTCCACTTGCGGATGGTAGTTGCTGTAGTGGTTGTAGCCATGCATGTCGTACGGATTGTGATTGTGGTGTCCTGGCGGCGGCGGAACTGGTCCACCGCCCATCCCGCCGTGACTGTGCCCATGCCCGTGTCCGTGAGAGTTCCTCATCATTAGATTGGCGTGCATGTTGCGATCGGCAACAAACACGTTCACGAAGAATACCAGGACGAGCAGGATGTAGAGCAGGCAGATTAGGATAACCACAAACTGCTGGCGACAGCAGCAGTAGTAGAACATTCCCTATTATATAACCGCCTGCTCCACATAGTTGGCGGGCAGCATGCCGGTCTTGCCGGTCCGCTCCACGCGCCCTGTCATCCAGCCGGAATCGATGGACTCCACCTCGAAGATGACATCGCCCTCCCGGAAGCTGACCTCGTCGACGTCCTGCGCCTCGTAGTCGTAGATGGCCCGATAGACGCGCTGCAAATGCACAAGATTCGATGGTTAATCATCTCCAATTCTATTTATTATATACAAAAGAAAACAAAGACTTTGGAAACGGCAAGCAAGGCATGAAGTTTCCTAAGCCTCATGACTATTCTGTTTACAAACTGAAAGACAAAGTCCACGCTTTTGGGGGCACTTTTTCTGGCAAACGAAACAATCACAATTTTCTCGAATTTCACGCGCATTTTCTGGCCACAATTTAGGGGCAAACTCACCAAAGCTGTGCTCTGGCGCGACTTCTTGTCCTGCAGCGCGACGTAGGGGGACTGCTGGCGCATCTGCTGCTGCGGCGGATGCTCCTGCTGCTGCATCATCTGCACCTGTTGGTAGTACTGCTGCTGCTTCTGATGCTGGCTCTGCTCGGCGCTGGAGAGGGAGCCGTAGATGCCGTTGGCCGGATCGATGTCCGAAACGGATCCAATCCGCTTGGGATACACACTGTTGCCTGGAGAGTACAGTTAAGGACATTAGTTTGGGCATAATCTTGGGAGGGAAATGTTGTGTAAACAATGGGACCAGGACCAGGACAGGACAAGATGAGATTGGGGCGAGCCGCGCACTAGATCTCGAACTACCTGCTAGCCTACCCCGTGGCACTCACCACCTGCAATCCCGCGTGGCTCGGAACTGTAGACCAGCGTGGTGCTGGACCTGTTAGCTGTGGGCACGGCCCTGGGCCCATCGGTGAGCGGATCGTAGTCAGCTATCTTACCAATATTGCCACCGGCCACAGCCTGTTGCTGGTTGGCAACATGCCCGTTGCTCCCGTGCTGCTTCAGGTTGATGGCATTCTCCGAGGGCGTTACGGCCGCGTAATTTGGCGAGGCGTAAAGCTGCTGCAAGTTATTCTGTCCAGCTGAGGCAGCTGCTGCTGCTCCGGCTCCGGCTCCTGCTCCCGCTCCTGCCACACTGTGCTTGCTGCCGCGCATCTGCTGCACATCGATGTTGCTGTTGCCACGCATCTGGCTGTTGGAGCCGTGGCCATTGTTGTTGTTCACGATGCTGTGGTGGCTGCCGTTGCTGGGATTGTTGTTGACCACACTGTGGTGCGACTGCTGCTGCTGCAGGGCCGGGTTGCTATTGTGCTGTGGCAGTTGCTGCTGCTGCTGCTGCTGTTGCTGATGCTGCTGTTGCTGATGCTGCTGTGGCTGATGCTGCTGTGGCTGATGCTGCTGTTGATGATGCTGCTGTTGCTGTTGCTGATGATCGTATTGATCCACAGAATTGCCGCTGGGATGATGCGAGTTGTGTAGTATGGCCGAGCGCATCTCGTTGTAGTTATTCAAAGCCTGCTGCTGTGGATTCAAGGCTGCCTGTTGCTGTTGCTGCTGCTGCGGCTGCTGCTGGGGTATTGCTGTGGGATACAGATGTGAGGCTTGTTTAATGGCTTGCTGTTGCAGCATTTGCTGCTGGCGCAACGCCTGCGGTTGCTGATAGTGTGCATAGGGATCGTGCAACTGCTGTTGCTGCTGCTGCTGCTGCTGTGCCCGCTGATGTTGCTGCTGCAGCTGCAGCTGCTGCTGCTGTTGGAGTTGTTGGTATGTGGGCGTTATGGCCGCTGTGTTGTATTGCTGATGTTGAATGGGTGGCGGTGGCATGGTCTGTTGCTGCTGTTGCAGATAGTGTTGGTGTTGCTGTTGCAGTTGTTGTGTGTACTGTTGTTGCTGCTGCTGCTGCTGTTGCTGCAACAGCTGTTGCTGCTGCTGATGCTGCACGGCTGGCGGTATGGGTGAGGCTGTGGGTGCATATTGCGAGAATTGTTCAGCTGCCAATTGCTCAGAGAAATATTCCGATTCATCTTTCGATTTTTTCGATTATTTTCGATTATTTTCGATTTTAGTACACAACAATTGTCCACAGTAGTTTTTGTTGTTGTTAGTGTAGATGGGTGTGTGTCGTGTGTGTTTGGTGTTTCGTTAGGTTAACGGTAGTTCAGAAAGCACACAAATTATGTTTGGTTGTTGTTGCAGAGTTGATGGTGATTGTGGATAATAAATGCCAACAAATGATAAACAAAGTCCGCAAAAAACACAAAAAAATGAAAGTAAGAGAGAACAAACCATAAAAAACGGAATTATAATCAATATTAATGACAATGTGTGACAGATGCGACAGAGTTGATGGTAATAGATGCATGCCATAGATAAATCACTAAATAAATCCACAGACATGCAACGAATTTGTAAAGTGAGTGGTACAGTGGGTGAGAAATGATTGAGATAGTTTCCATACCCCTCTCTTTTTTACATTTCTAATATTAATTATGTAAATATGTAAACTCTATGCTGTGTTCAACCCATTGAACATGCATGGCAATCAATAATTTACAATACCCTTTGGCTTTGCGTTTAGGTTTTTTACCATTTCAGTGCATGCATGAATGACTGACGTCAATTGACAATTATGAACACATTAAATCAATGAAATTCGAATAAATTAATTCGAACCGGCCCACCAACTAGCCATTATTAAGCAAGCGAGTGGTCACAAACAATAAAGCTTTCAGTTACAAGTTACAAGTGAGGGGGGATACAGAATATAGCGATAGTTAGATGGGAAGATATGTATGTATTTAGGGAATTTCCGGGAGGAAAAACTAGAGAAATGGTAATGGAAATGGGGACGGGAACGGGAACGGGGGGTACTCACTGCTGCTGTCGGAAACCTCGGCAGAGCCGCGCTGCTTTTCCATGGCCGCCTTCTTTTCCAGATCGCCGTGATATGCCACATTCGATATGTGCTTCGTGTTCTGTTTGATCCGCAGCGTTTCCGGGTCATCGGCCACCTGTCCGTAAAAGATAACCAATTAGTAGGCAAACTCGAGACGTGGGTGGTGGCTTTTCCAATCACACCGGAAAAAATTAGCCCAATCAGTGCGGGGAAAACATATAAAAAGCGCCCACAAAGTTGGTCGCTATCCCCCCCTGAATTTTCAAGTGTTGGCAAACACCTGATTCTTATCTGGCAAATGGGCTTACCCCTTGTTTGTTTTATCTTCACGACAAAGAAGATTAAACTATGCCAGGGAATATGATTTGTTGTGTGCCTATATTTGATCAACTTACCTGTGTAAATTTGCCTTTGGCCTTCTCGAAGTCCGCGTGGTATTTAACATTCGATTGGATCTTCGTGTTCTCCGCAATGCGCTTCAGCTCGGGCGTATCGGCAATGGCCGTTGCCTTGGCCTTCGGAATATGCCTGCAAAAAAATCATAAAAAAATCAGACTAGGCTATAGCAGGGGCAGCAGATCAGTGTTGATTTTGGAGGGGGGAGGGGACGACGGGGCAGCTGCGAGCTTCGAGCTGTGAGCTGTGGCATTCCGCAGATAAAGTTCATCATCGTTGCAGTTGCCGGTGGCAATTGGAGGAGCTGCAGTCGCTGGAAAAGCTGAATCGGGGAAAATTCTCCACGCCAGCTGGCCAACTGAAATTCACGGAAATTTCGCTCGGGTGGGTGGGAATCGAGTCGAGTTGAGTGTGGATGCTGCTGCTCGAGGGTATAAAGAGCCGGGCCACCGCATATCCATCTCTGATTTCAAGTTGGTTTCGTGTGAAAACCTCTGACCTCGCCTCAGCATCAGCTTCAAAAACTCAACCCAACTCTGCTTTTATCAATTAAAAACGCCAGAGAAACTGGTGGGCTGATTTGGTTTTTAGGATTTTGGTGGAAGCCGCAGGCAAATAACGGCTGCCAGAGATTTTTCTGTGGCCGAATGCAATTTATCAAAGAGTTAAGAAAAACCTGAGGTTTCGCCCGTTAGTTTGGCTCAACTCTGAAGCATTCCTTGGGTTTGCATTAACCCAGATTTGGCAGAACGAAACTTTAATATCATCATCCAATTATGCCAAGAACAACAAGCCGAATAAAACACAATAGCACTGATATTTTGATAGCATTATTTGGCCCGACCCGTGGCCCCTGCAGACTAATACATCAATTTAATAATTGGCAGCAGCAGGAATAACATGGCGCATCTGTTGTCCGTACGGATACGAAAAGTAATCATAATGAACAAACCCATGCAGGCGGCGGCCGCAGCACATAAATCGAATCGTCCATCGATTGACTCTTTTAATACCCGGTTTTTGAAGGGAATAAGGGTATATTGTATTCGAACGACGGTATGTAACAGGGTGAAGGAAGTGTTTCGGACCCCATGGAGTATATACATTAAGTTTATCCGTCTGTCCGTAAGTCCTTATGAGGCCCTAGATCTTGGGGACTATGATAGCGAAAATCAGGTAGAAACTGAGAACCGGGTATTCATGGTCCAGGCACTCGACTAAAGTCGTTGCTACTTTTTATACCCAGTTCTTAAGAGGAACAAGGGTTTATTGTATTCGTCTGTCCGTTAGTACGTCCGTCTGTCCGTTTGAAAGCCTAGATCTTAGAGTATTCATGGTCGAGGCACTCGACTATAGTCGTTGCTACTTTTTATACCCAGTTCTTAAGAGGAACAAGGGTATATTGTATTCGTCTGTCCGTTAGTCCGTCCGTCTGTCCGTTTGAAAGCCTAGATCTTAGAGACTATAACAGATAGAGAAAAAATAATTGCATATTCAGAATAGTGTGGAAATTGAGAACCGGGTATTCATAGTCGGGTACACTATAGTCGTTTCAACTTGTTGTTTATGCCTAGTGAGTCAGGGCCGCGGCCTATCAGCCGGCTAATCGATCGATCGATCGATTGGACCGCACAGGACAGAGCTGATAACCAGAAAGGCTCGCAAAGGTTGATAAACTCGTGTGGCGTGTCCGTGCTAAGGGGGTGAGAGCAAACAATACGTTTACGTATCGTAATTGCATGCAAGTCAATTGGCTTTATTGAATATTTATGGACATTTTAGCGATGCGTTCTAATCGCCTACAGCTGGCGCCCTTTAACAAATCATTGAAACCAAGCTAGGGGGCGACACCACTGCCCTGTGTTGCCATCAAATGAACTTGCAATCGCCGCAGTGGACTGTGGAATGCGAGTGCCGGCGACAAACAATGCGCACCACAAGCGAGATATGGATGGTACATAGTACGCTGTCGGACCGTGGTCAGTGCACGGTGGGTTGGTGGGCTGGTGGTGGGCCAGATAGTGGCACAAGGCCGTTTAATGACCAAACTAAAGCCAAAGCAAACGCAACGCAAAGGCAGAATCATAGTGGCCGAGAGCAGCGAAGCATGTAGGTCTGTCTATTCGAAGCGACAAGCGACTTAAATCCCAATCGATTCCATGACAACGACTAGGAATCTACTCTTTCCGGGATGTGGCTAACAGGTAACAATTTCAGCAGGACTTAATATTACTACTACTACTGCTACTAATTGTCTTGCTTCATTATTGGAGATTGTAATATCATTTAGAGAATATCTGAGTTCACATACTTCATAGAAAATTTGCTTTTAAAAATCGCTCCTAATAGTTAAAAAAAATGCATTTTCTTGAGGACAGCTATACTAATTTTCATAAATATCGGGGATTTCCAAGGTATCAGTTAAATTTATAAAATTTTTAGTAAATTTCACAGTTTCTTAATGGTTATTCCTAGACTAATATGGGAATGCATCGGCAACAAAGTTGATTAGGAGATTTCCAAGGTATCCAGTTGAATTTCTTAAATATTTCGAAATTTTCTTAGTCTTTTCTGGTTACAATTTGAGTTCTTTTAAAACCCAAACAATTTGCTGCCCACCTGGCTTGAATAATTACTCATTTCATACTATATTTAAATGTTTAGGCTTATTAACCAAACACCATCCATTGAGAGTATACAAAAAGCGGCCTCCTACGGGGCAACCCGTAATGCATTGTTGCTGCCGTAAGCTTTGCTTTACTTTGCTTTATCGTTCAATATGCGTTGCATGTGAGCGCTGCTGCTGCTGTTGCTGCTGCTGCTGTTGCTGCTGCTGCTACTGTTTCTGTTGTTGCTGCCACGGATAGAATACTATAGCGTGAAGGTAAAAGGGCACGGGACGAGGGGCTGTGGAGGAAAATAAGCACAAAGCCCGAACCGCAGAAAGCATCGTCCGCATTGCCGGTTGCACTGGTCGCTCAAATTGCTGGCACACATTGCTGCTGCTGCTGTTGCTGTTGCTGCTGTTTCTGCTGCTACTGCTGCAACTGTAGCTGTAGCTGTAGCTGCTACTGTTGCCGGTTGCTGATGACATAACAATGCTTAAGCGCCGGCGGCGACATTGGCGAGCGGTGGCCAGGCCACCACCAGCGGATGTCTCAGCACGTTCCCAATAGATCACCAGCAGCAGCAGCAACAGCAGCAGCAACGCCAGAACATGCGGCTATGTCTGTTTTTGCTTGGCTTTACTTTTTTTTGTATTATCAAAGAATTTTAATTTATTTGTAAACAATGGCCAACAACACAGAGGCAACAATGGAGCCACAGCATCGTCGGTCTTATTTCCATTGCTCGTTCTCCCCCCAAAAAGCAACACAAATTTAAAACAAGCTGCTAAATGATTGATGGGTTTTTTCGTTATTTACAAAAAACTAATCGAATGTGGCTTTCCCTATTCTGATAACCTTTCCGGCTACACATCACTCCCAGGATACTCCCAAAGTTGGGGCAACTGCTCTTAATTATTTCCCACACAAATTGCTGGACCTGCCCATCAAACCGGACCGCTATATAGTAGTACATCGCACAGTCCACCCCAAAACCCAGCCCATCTCGCAAAAACGAGAAAAACGAAAAACGCTTGCGACATTTATTGGATGTCAACATATTTTTCTGGTTTTTCACTCCGGCTTGGCTTGGCTTGGCTTGGTTTGGTTGGGCTCGTTGTTTTTCCTCCTTCATACACATAATATGGACATATCCAGAGTGTCACATTTTTCCTTTTTGTTTTCAGCGCATGTGGAACAAGCAGTGCCGGTGATTGGTGATTGGTGTTGAGTTACCATGACAGTCTTTTGTTGTCCAACAACGTTGTCATTGTAGCCGGGCAATGGAGCAATGGATCAATTGTACGTAAGCTTTAAACAAGCCACCGAAACTTGTCTCTATTTTCCCGATAAGAATGACTCATTAAATCGCTTTGCAATCGCTTAATTAAAAGATAATTTCCTCGATTCGCTGCCCGAAAATTGCATAACCGAAAGAGAAAACAGTTCGCACATACGATGATTAATTTGGCAAAGCGTTGAAATTGAAATTTAATGCATGTCCGAGCAATGCGATTATCTCATTTCCATTTGCATGGCAAACCAAACTTTTGCCCATCACCATCGGCATTCATAATCCGTTGCAGTCAATCACAGTGAACAGTGAACAGTGAACAGGGGCGGGGAAAAAGGGTGAAAAGGCTAAAAGCTCGCGTGTTTCAGCTTTTACAATTTCATACCAGCAAAGGTGTGATCGGTGGGGTGAGGGCGGTGGGCGGTAATAAGTAGTTGACACTCCCCTCGCAGGGCCCATTTCGGAAGCCAACACACAAAAAGCGAGCGAGCGACCCACAAATTTGTATTTAGCATAAAATGTTGGTTAAATGAGACAAAGCCCGCCCTGTTCCCCCGGCTGACCCAACAATTTTTTGGTAATTGAAAAGGTTTTGTTGCCTATTTTTTCCCCATCTCTTTTATTTTTTTGGGCGGCTTAAGTAATCAGGCAAAGATATATATGTATACCCGATATATTATGGTATATGTGGTGCTCCGGCTCCGTGTTTTGTTCGGCTATTTAAGCCGCATTTCAAAACGAAAGTGGAAAAAGCCGCTACAAAAAAATCTGATGCAAAATGAAATGAGAGAAGGCTGAGACGAGCAGGAATGTGGCACAGTCGGAATGGGCATGGCCATGGTTCACTGGGTTTTTATGTTAATAAATAAATGCCAATGATATATACATGCTATATATGCTCGCACAAATGTGCTACCAGGCTCACATGCTTGCCAAGCTCTGTTCGGCAGATGTTTGCCGTCTTTTTGGGTTTCAGAGTTTGGAAAACGAAATGGAATACACACAATAAATGCGAATAAAAAAGCGAGCAAGACATTGTAAACATCTCGTTTTCTAGTTCAATTCCAACTAAATGGGGCCTGGTAATGTAATGTATACAAAATTGTATGAATAGAAGAGGGGCAGCAGCAGCACACTCACATGTGCCAGTGCACTTTTGCCATATCCTGGCCCCAAGCCGGCTCCTGCTTCCTGTGCTGTCCTGCGGCCTTAGGTAGGACACAACGACCAGGAAGGAAAGCCTCTGGCTTCTACTTCAAGATGCAATTAGGGCGAGGAGAAAGTTTCGTTTGTTGGAAGAGGAAATTTATCCATAAGCTGAAACTTGTATAAAGTCCGATAGATCCTTTAGGAAAGCTCCGAAAGCTCTTAATATTCGGGGAGAGACACAATGCATAAATTCAACATTTCTTTCTACTTCTCTCTTCTCTATTCCCAGAGTCATGCTCCTCCTTTTTTTTATGGTAAATCTCAACTGGAGTTAACTAGATATATTCTTAAAGCCATCATAAAGTTTGCCATCCATCAAAAGCATACCAATTTGGGGCACTGCTCCTCCTCGGGGCCATAACTTCTAGGGCCCTCCAATCCAATTAACAATCAGTTGTCTGGCACTTCAGCCTCATATGTGGCCCAACTTTAATTGCACGTTTCCTCATTTATCCTGCGAATGAACTTCATAATTTATTGCAATCGTGTTAGCCCCACCGGGCGCCCGTCGACTGACCGACCTCCGCCAAAGAAAGCGAGAAGCCATGAAAACTTTTCGCCTCCAGTTTGACCCGTAACTTGGATGGGAAACTATCTTTTGTCTGCAGACACAACCGAACAGAACCGAGCAGAGCCACCCGGAACTTGGAACTTCTTAAGCAATTATAAAATGCAAACCAATGTGTGCCGTTGTAAAACGTAGGAAAGCCAAAGTTGGCTATTCTTTTAAAGTTGTTGCCTTGGGAGCCGGTGTTAGTTATAGGTAAAACAAGTGGAAACGCTGTGGTCTAGATTTCTCGACAACGCGATACCATGTAACGCAAAAGGAATTATGTCTCTAGCTCCTACCACCTCGGAGATATCGGAGACATATTGCAAAGGTGGTGAGGGGCGTGGCGAAAAGATGACATAAACTCGATCTGCGTACCTATATAGCGGCCCTAAAGGAAAAAGAATTACATCTCTAGCTCGTGATATCCCGGAGAACGATGGACATGGGTAAATCGCCTTCGTCTCCTTGTTACAAACCTAATACACCATTTTTACCCTAAGGTATATGGTATAAATATGCGAACAATTGGCAGCCAGCTGAGGAAGTTTTAACTGCTGGCAGTTTTCTTTAGAAATCCAAGTGTAAATCCTATGTTTTGGCAATCAGTGTCCCCAGCTCAAAGCCACATCAAATATTTAATTGAAGCGCTGCCTGTTTCCCAGCAAATCCTGCAGAAACTTCTGTATATCCCCTAAGCCAGCATAAAAATCTCGATCGAAGACAGCGCCGGCAAGAGGGAGTCCCGGAGTGCACGTGGAGTCACGTAATCGGATGGCAGCAACGTTCGCCGGATAGGTGCAAACGGTTCGAGGAAATGCAGTGAAAGTGCCGGCACCGGAAAACGGGGCGTAACCGCTGCTGCTGCATACACGTTCCTATAGCTATGGCAACCCGTTGCCGGGACCGATTTCGAGGCTGAATTTATGCAGGCGATGACATCAGGAGGGAATTCGCACAAAGCGAGCGGGACATGTGATACTCGACTCGACAGGGAAAACTAAAAGCGAACCGGGTGGCAGGGAGTTTAACTCCGGGTAACCGGTAACCGGGAGGCACCGGGGGGCACTGCGCAATGGAGCTAACGGACGCATAACTCAATCCGCATGGAATTTTTATTCCCGCAGCGGTGGCATCCACAATAAATCTGCATTAGAGCAGCGGCAGCAACGGCGGCAGGACAAAATGGAGTAGAACACAGGAAAGGCGAATTCTCGAATGAATCTGATGCTCCTGCCCCTCCTGCTCCCCCCCCCATCATTTTTGGTGCGCCCCTGGCTTTTGGCTCAAGGCCAGCAAATGCAGCCACGCACTGCAGCTAAAAGACAAAAAACGAAATTGGTAGTTGAAGTTGGCCACAATACAAAGCAAAACACTTGCTCTCCGGTCCGCTTGTCCCGCCGCTCCGTCCAATGTGTGTGACATTGTCTACAACAATGAACATGGCAGGCAGAAAGAGCCACTGGTGGTGACTCCACCAAAGGGGGCAAGTATTAAAGGGCCAAACCACACCACCACTGCCCCCAAGTGACACACATTCCCTGCGCGAATCGCGTCCTCAAAAGCGCAGCGAGCAGTGGCAAAACTTCTGTGCTGGCGTTTGTCTCATGTTAGTGATAATCGAACTTAAAACCAAACTAAAAGTGGTTCATTAGGGACCCAAATCAAGTGGAATCGATTAAAGATTCTCAGTTTCCACCTGAATTTCAAACAAACTTGTTTTATACCCTTGTTCTTTTCAAGAACCGAGCTTTACCAATATAATATCCGAGGTGAGCGGCATGTTTCTATGGATTTTGCCATTTGCGAAGAGGGCGTAATCGGCTGATTTTTGCACCACAGATACATATTGGCTTTACCAATGTTGTATCCGAATTTGGTACCTCTAGAGTTAACATTTTGGACACCACAGTATTTTGCGGTTTGCGGGGGTGCGAGGGTTGGTAGCAGATTTTAAAAATTAACTCATGCTGAACTGGTATCACACAATTCTAATTATCTAGTTAGCTTTTCTCTATCCATTACTGTCTCCAAGATCTAGGAGTTCATACGGACCAACGGACATACGGACATGGCTACATCGACTCGAATTAAAGCTTCCTTTTCCCTGTGCCATACATTCTTATATTTCATATACCCTTGTTTTAAGAACCGACTATAATGAAACGGAGAATTTAATACTTTCTAGTTAATAGTTTCGAGTAAATTGCAATGAAAATGGCAACCTGAAAGGCCACAAAACATCTGCAGCCATAAAACCTCGCACCCCTTGAACGGGCAGCTGTTCTTATCAAACGGAAAGTTAACTAGTTCACCGGGTGAACTGGCCCACAACTGCATTTCCGCATTTCCGCATTCCCCGGCAGCTGCTGCACTTTGCCAACCCAAAACGTTTAGAAGCTCTTGCAATTTTCCACTGAATTTAAACGTTATCTCGACTGCTCCCTTTTGTGTACCAGGCCCGCCCCCCCTACAAGTCCATTACTATCGCGCGATATCTCCTGGCAGCGATTAGATAAACGACGCTAATGAAGATTGCCAGGCGAGGCAAATCAAGGTTGACCATCCGCCGCCTCCTGGGATCCATCACTAAGCGTCCCACCGCGTTCCCACCGAGTTTTCACCGAGTGGGTGCGATAAGTCTTAACGTGATTGCCCCCCCAGTGCTGCAGCTCGGCAATTGTTTGAGGGAAATGGGAAGGCTGGAGAAGGCTAGAAGGCTGGGAAGGTGGTAGATGGGAGGTCAACTTACGCCTCGCAGTAGGGCATTTTGTTGTAGCCCTTGTAGGTTTTCATATTGAGCGCCATGCCGCATTCTGTGCATTTGAAACACGTTTTGTGCCATGTCTGAAACGAGAAAGAGAAGAAGAAATGTTGCATTACAAACAGAAAATAGAGAATCAGGCTCGTAGAAATTGTTGAGAATGCAATATTATTATTGCCGCTGCCGCTGCTGCTGCTGCTGCTCCTTTTTGTTGCTTGTTAGCCAAATTGGCGCATTGCTAACTGAAACTCTGGGACAAGTCAAGCATGAGAAGCGCTGCTCAAAGGTTAGGCCCAAGTATTTCCGCCGAAATTAATTGGTAGCACAAAAAGCGGAAGGTGGAAAGTTAACCAAGAAAACTTTATCGCAAATATTTGCGCGTATCGCAAGGTCTACGCTGAAGTGCAAGCAGATATCTTAGTTAGTACCGTATGGCCAAGATAACTGGTTAGATAAGCCATCTGCCTAAGCCGGCAGACAGATGAGAGCCAGACAAACAGACTTGGAAAATGTTGCGTGATTTGTGGTGACTTGCCAGATGAGGAATCCCAAGAACCTGCCTCAGCCCCTCGCACTAGCCCCTCGCACTCGGTGTTGGAGTTCTGATGCGAGTTGGTTTGATGGCCCCGACTTTGTGTTGTTTGCCTGCAACGCGTTATGCAAATTTTCCCAAAGAAAAAAGGAATCTGGAAACCGCAATGGAGCCGCACACATCCCGGGCTGGATGGCTGGTGGGTTGGTTGGTTGGTTGGTTGGATGGCTGGGTGCCTTGACGTGGAGGTCAACAAACGATTAACTTGTCTGCGGATTAGCAAACGAGAAGTGAGAGAGCGACGCCAGCATCTGGCTGGGGGTACAAAATATTCCCTAATTGGTTTTCAACGCAGCCACCACGACTGGGAGCTGGCTGGAAGTGGAAGTGGAAGTGTTGCCAAAACACAAACAACAAATACGGCAATCCAAGTCCAATCCAACAACGGAAAACCAGTTTAAACTACAATTAAAAGTGTAGACACAGCCAACTAACAAAAAAATGACGATAGTTAATTGTTTGATGGAGCCAACGACCACAACCAACCAAAACAAACCCGAGAGAAGTCGCCGCATTCCATGGCCCGAAGAGAAAAGCTGAAAGCGAAACAATCTTTGACCCCCCGACACTGAAACTGAAATAAATCATCAGATTTTTCCTCCTTTGTTCCCCCCCTTTGTCCCCCTCTGAAGCTGGATCCGAGGCTTAAGCAAATGGCTTTCCAGCTCAGGGCGCATGCGTAACAGGGCCAACAGGGTTCACGAGGGGCTGGCTAATTGAACTACCGTTGCAGCAGCTCCCGGAGGAGGGAAAGTCGGGGGTTTTCTCAATGCCGATAATGAGCGGGGGAATCTGTGTCAAATGTTCCAAGAATTTCAAAGGCAAATCGTTGCCATATCTGCTGAAAATCATAAAGATTCTCTTTTATAGCAGCTCATATTAATGCGATGGAAAACAACTTCCAAGATCTGGGGGCAGTGCTACTAATTTCTTTCACATTTTTTATAGCCCCTCTCTCTGGAAACGTTGGAAAAACTTGTTTTCGTAGTATTACGTTTGAGGCTGTTGCTTGACCGCACAAAAATGCACAATTTCAGTTTCACTTTCGCAACGAAATGCAGTCACAGATGCCCCCCATTGTGGAGGAAGGTGCTGCGCTGTGCTGTGCTGTGCTGTGTGTGCCACACACCACACACATGCTGGATGGGAAAGCCTGCCTGGGCGCATATGCTGGGCATGTGGTGAGGTAATCGGCGGCTGCCCAGTTGCCCNGTCACAGATGCCCCCCATTGTGGAGGAAGGTGCTGCGCTGTGCTGTGCTGTGTGTGCCACACACCACACACATGCTGGATGGGAAAGCCTGCCTGGGCGCATATGCTGGGCATGTGGTGAGGTAATCGGCGGCTGCCCAGTTGCCCAGCCGGCTGACTGACGTGACGTGACGTCTCCCCCGACGACAACTGCATTCAATTTCAATTTCCATTTCCATTTTCTATGCTCACTTTAACCCAGTTTTTTGCCTTTGCCCGGCCAGCGCGCCGCCGCTTCTCGTCTTGATTTTCAATTTGCGGCTCAATTTTCAAAAAGTTAAACGTTTCCTCTTGCGCTGCCCTGATGTTTTGGTGTCGCTTTTTTTTGGTTTTGGTTTTTATTGCCCTGGCTGGCTCGGCTTTTTGTCAACCACGACGAGGTGTTGAATTTGCATTCGAATTTGCACGCTTTCAACGTTTTCGCTTTCGGGCAGGCGGCAAAGCGGCGATAAAAACAATTGGCATGAGCCACGAAATGGCCACGGAGCGGGCCAGGAAAATCTCGGATTACCAAGCAAACGAATGACAAATGAGGCCAATGAGCAGCACCACCAGCCACCAGCAGCAACAAAAGACTCTGCAAAGGAACCAACCACAAAACCCCAACAATACTCGTAAAATCGTTGACAACAAAAGTGTATTTATTAGTTTGCAACCGAAAACAAAGCGCGCCCTAAAGTGTCAAAGTGATTTCTTCAGATTTGCATGGGGGAAATGGGTAAATGGGGCACTCGAGAATGGGAGCAGAGATACCCACACCAACCATATGCCGATGAACTCTAAAGATATTTCGACTTAAACTTGCATCCAACATTTGCCCATTATTATGGAAATGATTTGTGAGGATTTGCCGATGTTCTGGCTATTGAAATGCCCGAAACTGGCTAAAGATTATTGGCTCTTTAAGGTGCATTCGTGACAAGCTCGTCGTGAGTTATTGGGGGAGGGAAACTCAATCCAGGAGGTGTTGTTCAAAAGCGGATTGTCAAAACTTTTCGACAATAAACACTTCAAATGCCAAATGCCAAAGGCAAAAGGCAAACACGAGCCCGACACGAGTGCAAACCGGAGGGGTACAGATTCGCATTGTGTGCGAATTGTTTGTCCTTTTGGCTGTTCGCTTCCAAGTGCATCTGTTGTTCTTATTGTATACTTGTCGGTTCTTGGATTTTCGGCTTTTTGTTTGCCGGACAGCGGAAAAGCCAAGGCAGCAGCCGCTGCCGAACTCAAAGAATTCTATGGCCATTCAGCGGGACACCAAAGCCGGAGTGCGATGCATTGTCCGAGCTTCCACTTTTCCTCAAGCACAAATTAAAGTTGAGAGCAGCGCTTAAAATGCTGTTATTTATGCTTCTATAGAGCGCGCACCGTTATGCACTATCAATAAAAATGAAGCCGCGCCATCGAAGACAGCCGAGCAGAAGTAGAGGCCAACTTTACATAAGATATTAATCATGATTTAAGGCCAACTCTCCGACCAGTCACTGGAAGAAGTTTAATCACAAAAGGCTGCCCTATTTCTGGATTAAAACCTAGAAATTCGACTTCAAGATGGTATGCCAAACACTGGCTGCCAAAACATCGAAGCTTAAATCGATGTGATCGATGTAATCGATGTTTTCGAAATGATTCGAGGTATCGATGTTATTTTTGAACATGATGTGTTAACCGATTCGTTGGTATGTATAGTTTAACCGAATTGTAGCGATGCTTAAACATTGCTGCTATGTTTTAACAGCTCCAGAAAACACTTTTGTAGCTCGCCTTGGTCCACTGTGGCCCAAGTGAAGTGGAGTTGTCCCTGGCAGAAGACAAGACAATTTCTGTTCCCGGCAGCCAACCTCCTCGTCCCTCCTTGCTCTGCGTTACTGTGTCGCCTTCACTTAGCGCACNAAGAGCTGCCCTATTTCTGGATTAAAACCTAGAAATTCGACTTCAAGATGGTATGCCAAACACTAGGCTGCCAAAACATCGAAGCTTAAATCGATGTGATCGATGTAATCGATGTTTTCGAAATGATTCGAGGTATCGATGTTATTTTTGAACATGATGTGTTAACCGATTCGTTGGTATGCTGCTATGTTTTAACAGCTCCAGAAAACACTTTTGTAGCTCGCCTTGGTCCACTGTGGCCCAAGTGAAGTGGAGTTGTCCCTGGCAGAAGACAAGACAATTTCTGTTCCCGGCAGCCAACCTCCTCGTCCCTCCTTGCTCTGCGTTACTGTGTCGCCTTCACTTAGCGCACTCTACATTGCTGGTGACTGAGTCATCCGCACTCGAAGAGCTCTCAGGCAGCATTAGGTCGCTGAAACGCCGAGATTCTTGCCTTAAAAACAACGCAAAAACCGGAGGAAAAAACTGGAGAAAAAATGCGAAATAAAAAGCGAACGAACGCAGTTGGTGGCCCCGATCTTTGGGGCACTTCTCACCCACCCAGCCCACTCCACACCGCACACCCCACGGACAATAAATGAAATTAATAAACAAATAATTTGGCATATATCTGTGCTCCAGGGCTGGGAAGCCACAGTATGCGCAAAAATGTGGAAGAAATAATAATCATAAAAAGTGATTCTAATCAAATGTTGCTGAATTGTTCCCAAATTGCTCTCGAAATATTTGTGTACCGAAATAGTTCGCCATCTCGATGGGACGGGACTGACATGAACCAACAAATGAATGAGGTTGGGGCAACATGATCCATATGTTCTCGTGTTCGTGGGGCTTGCGGAGCTGCCTCAATAACAACGAATCTTATCTCGGCTTTCACAAGCGAGTGACTCAACGAGCTAGGAATTTAATCGCGCCACCACACAGAGTTCATCAATCTGCAAATACATCTATCAGATTGCACACCTTGCTCGTGATTACGGCCATATACAGTTCATTATTTTGTCTAAATCCGTCGGCGGAGAGAGAGAGAGTGATTGCGTCATTTTGTGGCAGATTCAAAGGCAGAAAAACAAGTAGGAACACTGTAGTCGATATTACTCGACAACGGGATACCATGTAGATGTTTTCTCTATCAACTTTAATTGGCCGTATCTTCTATATTTATTGTCCGATCTGAATGTTATTTTGTAAATATATATAAGGTGTTAATCAGATTTGAAAATATAAAAATGATCACTCTAGCTTTTACCATGTGGAAGATACATCTTTTTCTCAAATTTCGAAGGCGGAAAGGGGCGTGGTAAAATTTTTAAATAAACTTGATCTGCCTACATATATAGCCGACCGAGAACAACAAGAATTACATCTCTAGCTTTTACCATCCCGCAGAACAAGGTGCTCATACAAACGGACGGACGGACGGACAGACGGACATGGCTATATCGACTCCGAAATTGATGCTGATCAAGAATACATATACTTTATGGAGTCGGAGTTGTCTTTTTCTGCCTGTTACATGCATTTGCCCAAGTTGATATACCATTTGTAGCTTAAGGTACATGGTATAATAAAAACAAACTGCCAAGTCGAGCGGGCAAATGTAAATTGTGAGATCTAGCAAGTTCCAGTTTCGCTGCAGCTCAAACAAAGGCAGCTTACGTGACTCCCCCCGCTCGGTCTGGGACAAAATAGTCACTCTTAATTAGCAATCAGCTAAAATGAAACTGAAAGCGCGTCGTAGATCCAAATCAATGGCTATGGGAAGATCGAGATACTTGGCGGCAAATGGCTTTCCTGTTTTCCGCCCTTTTTCGGCGTGTGAAAATGCCCGGGAAGGCGAGACGATAAGCGGGAATTGCATAAGCAAACAAAACTTGGGGGCAAATACTATACTCGTATTCAATTATAGCATGACCAAATTGGTCTCTAAACTGGTCGCGTCAACAGCGGCGACCAACGACAATTAAAAACCATTTGCCGGCTTACTTAACGCTCATCAACGGCAGTTGTTGTTGATAATGACAATTATGTCATGTGTGGGCCGCCATATAAGGCAGTCGGACAAACGCAATGCTTGTCCCACAGACCGACAGACCGACAGCCCGGCGGCCCGAGAAATCCAATCAGTAGTATCTACTCTGGGATCGCGTGTGCGCTGGATGACTCACCAGAACTCTGGGACACACACCTCACGCCCGACGATGACAGCACTTTATATGCCATTTTTGGGTGCCATTTTCCAAGCGATCCAACCCGATCCCATTGGATCCACCTTGACCTTACGTCAGCACAAACCATCAGTCTGTGCGGCAAACAGAGCGTGGCAGGGCGTGTTAAATTGACCAAAAACCTGAGCTTAAAATTCACGTTTTTTTGGGCCAAGGCGCAGACAGTGCTTGCCAAAAGAAAACGTAACCAGCCCCCCACATAATGGCCTGGAAGTAGAGGTCTGGTATACCCTACTTAAAAGGAAATCAGCCGTCAGCATTATCAGCTGTTTGCACTTGATCGATTACAGTTTCTTGGTAGCGCAGTAGTTTACAATAAACTGAGCAGCAGTTATCAAAACAGATACGGGCTGTTTAGTAAGAAACATTCTGCTTTCCAGGGTATCCCCAAAAGCAGATCTTTGGCACGAATCCCAAGCTTCTGGAGAGGAAGCAGCTTAATTCTGCTTGGTCGCTTTCACTTCCGCCTCATCAGCCGGGTTGGGGTACCCCGTATCTTTTCGTACTCATCATCAAGAGCGTGTGCGTTAGCGTTTGCGTTTGCGCCGCCACCGCCCACCGCCATCATTTCCCGGTGGCAGCTCGCAGCTTGCAACTTGCAGCCCCACCTCGTGGAAGTTGAAGATACTCCGCTCCGAATGCGACAGCAGCTGGCAACTGGCAACTGGCAACTGCAAGTGGGTTTTGATTTCACGTGGGGCGACCGAAATACCAAGAAGAAACACCATCCTAATGCGGCAATCAAATGTCTGTTTGCTCTTCTCTATTTAAATTGGGCATTACCAACGCTCTGGTGATATATGTTTCCTCTTTGCTTGCCGTCGTCTGGCATTTGGATCGGGGTCTTGAATATGCATATATAAAGATTACCATATGCTGCCCCCTGGGAACCCAACAGAATGTGTGAGCCCGCCCGATAAGCCCAATTAGAAAGTGATTTGTGGGCCAGGCCTCGGTTATAGATCACTTGTGACACACTCGACGACAAAAAGAGCCACACACAACCTGGATAGGCAGGTTAAAGATTGCATTTCCAATTGCTTCTGCAGATTAAGCAGGAAAACTAAGAGAAAAACCTATTAAAGCCTCATAAAGCAGAGTTTTCTCTGCTGTGAAATTAGGGTATAGACCGCCCTAAAACCCACTGTTCCATTGCAACTTTTAGGCCCTTTTCCGCCCCCCACTTGGCCCTGTGCCTCAGTCAATTAGCAAAGTCAATAGAAAATAGAACCACCAGCCGGCGGCAGGGCTTTCAGTTCTGCTGACGTTTCAGCATTTTGTTTGTTTAATTTATAAACGTCAGAAACTTCACACACTCCGCTCCGCTCCACACACACACACACGCCCCGCACAACCAATTGGCGTGTCACTTGTTAGGAGTTCTGTTTGAATTTTCCCTGAAAACACAAAGGCCGGCGAGCGATGCTCCCACAGATTTTCCGGGAAAGACAAATGGGAAATGCAAATGCAACACACCAATCGCAGGGCCCATGTGATTAGCAGAAAGTTTTGTAAAAACTTATATGCTAGCCAATCAGTCGGGGCGGCAAATGTAGTATGTGGTATAGTATGTTTTCAGCCTCAAGGCAGTTATTTAATTATTAATTAAGAGGACTCCCTCGGCACACAAGGCTGAGGCGAAACTTTGGATGTGGGGCAGCAGCAGCAGTTGCAGCAGATGCAGCAGAATGCGGTTTGGGGCTTAAATGTGGGCCAAAATTGAATAATAGAAAAGATTTCGCTGCGACAGAGTGCCTCCTCTCAAGCCACGTCACTCAGACGTCGCTTAAAGCGATAATCATTTCGGTTAGTCGCAATTAAACGTAATTGTCCAGGTTTTGGCTCAATTTAAGCAATTAGCGATTTGACTTTATCTATTATCTATTAGCTAAATTGATTTCTTGCCAACTAATTGTCTCAGTGTGGCGTGGAAAACTGGAGCAGCAAAGAAAAGAGTGAAAACCTCAAGTGCAAGGCAACTCGAGAGTCAAGCAACCACTTGAACTTCTCCATGTCCCGCGCTCGCTGCCCCCCCAGAAAACATAAATATAAATAATCCCTCCGAACAGATGCAATAAACGAGCCAAAGATAGAACCCATCTCCTCCGATGTAGGCTGACATGCAGGCAGGCGGGGATCAATTGGACTACGACGAGGAGAGTCATGCAAATGCCTATCGCAAAGTGACTGAAACAAGAGGGCGAGGGCGAGGGCATGGGCATGGGCATGGGCATCTCCCCCTCTGAATTTACACGAGTCGTTGGCAGGCGACCCCTCGAGTGATCTTCCCATCCCCATCCCCCGTCCGTTGCAGGCGAGTTAATAAAGATCAATTGAATTTAAACAAAGCAATTTTTTCAAGGAGGCCCACGCTCCCAGAAGAGGTCGAGAGTCCGGTCGGGCAACTCTTCTGGCAAGTGACAAAAGAGGAAAATCGGGGTGAGACGCAGAAAATTACAGCCAAATGCGCATTAACATAATAAAATTCCTGCAACAAAAGAAAATATATAGAGGGAGGGAAAACAATTACAAGACAGGAAACACCCCGGAGAACGCCGTGGAGGAAATCAGAAGAACCAATTTGAGCCTCAAGCTGGTAAGTTTGACCCCAAAACCAGTCCGGTTCTACGCTCTTCAATCATCTCGTCCAGTCTTCTTTTTTGGTCATTAGTCAAAATTTGAGCATCCAAAATTAATTATGGAACTCAAAACCCACAATGGGAAACGTTTAATTGGAGGGAAAGCCCTCGCAACGAAACGAAACAAATATAAATAATACAAACCGCCGGACCGACGAAACTATTTAAAGTTTCCAAACAACTTCCACGACGATTTCCACTTTCCGAATTGGACAAAAGTTTCTGTTCCACTCACAATTTGGGACACAAAAGAAGTCGACTTTTTTCTCGTCCACGGAAAAAATAGCAACGAAATCTTGACTTTGAAGTTGGAGGCATAGAAAATTCTATTTTGTCGCGGCTTTCAAAGTTTCCATCTCTCCGGGGGGAAGTTGATACAAAAATTGGCAAGACAAACTCTTGAAAGCGAAGTCTAATTAGACGATGTCAATGAGCGGAAATGGGGGCAGGCGGTAGCCGAAGATTCACTCGCCGATTAGAGTGCAACGAAAGTGAGTGGCTCAATGTAAAACAAGAGGGTTGTAAGACAATTGCATCATCTTTGCAGTGGAAAAGTTGCGGGCCCCGCAGATGCATAGTTCTCACAGGTAAAGCAAGAAGAAACGCTATAGTTGCGATTTCTCGACAACGGGATACCATGTAAATGTTTCACTTGTCAAATAGTTTTCCCGTTTCAACATTTTAAACCAATTACCCAGTTTGGCACTTTTCAAAGAGCGTATCTTCAGTCTTTATTGTTTGATCATTATAAAACTTTCCAGATGGCTAGATAATTAAATTTGTAATCGTGATCCAAAAGGGTATATCTCTTGGCCCAACCACTTCGAAGATATAGAAGAAAGTACATACAATTGCACAAACTCTATATACCCTTTGTATCTTAAGGTACGTGTTATAAAAAGACAATGGTACGGCCCAAGCGGGTAAGGTTGGATAACTATGTTACCCAAGAAAAGTGGTGCATTTTATCCTAAATTTACGGCCCGTAGGAAGATAAAACTTTAATTTTCCGACAACTGTGCAGTTTTTCAATTTCCACCCAGAATGCTGTCACAAAGGTAGAGAGGAAATGGCAATAACGTCGAGATGCAGAAAAGCGACAAGTCAAAATATTGTGTCCCCTATCGCTGCTGCATCTTGGCGTTCGCCTTCCCGTTTCCATGTACAAACCCATGCCCAGGCCCATTCCCCTCCTGCCGCTTGACCACTTTTATTTTCATGCCTCAATTGATGCACCCCAGGCCCATTTCTCGTTTCCCACTTCGCACAGTACATCCCATCCTCCACGGAGTGAAAAATTGATTGTCATGCAAAAGTGAACTTTAGTTTCGAGTTTTGAGTGAAGTGAGGTGAGTGAGGTGAAGAGGCCCAGTCAAGAGTGAAGAGAAAATGTATATAAATAAATACATAAAGCTATTGTCATTCTTCTACTTTATTTTTTAAATTTTTTCGTGGCTTCCGAAAGCGAAAAAGCACAGATAAAGAAAAAGTCTAGTGCCTTGGGGCTTTCTTCACTCTCTACAACGAACTTTTAAAGCAGCGATGGGCACTCCATAGCTCCATAATTTAATGAATTTCTCTTAATTGAAACTTCTAAGCTTTCAGCATTCGAGAACCTCTTGCAGTGCACTAGTTTGGCCTTCTTGTTGCCCCTATTGCGGCGCTTTGAAGTTTGTGGCTGTAGTCATTTGTCACTCGAAAAGGATGCAAAAATTAAAACACGGCCAGAGAGCAGCGCGGGCGGGGGCGGGAGCGGGTCGAGGCGGTGGCAAAGTGCAAATGTGTGCCATGACAGGAACGGGCCGCACGCGGGGCAAGCCGGAGGAGCGGCCCGGGCCCGTTAAGTGGCAAACGAAGTCAAACGGACGGCGACGCTTTTATTTTTGATGCTTCGCTGGCTCGAGTCGGCTCGGCCCGACTCAACTCGACCCGAGGAGTCTTTGTGCGGCAGTACAACAAGCACCACGACTGTGACTGAAATTGGCCAGAAAGGCTGGCCAAAAACTGGCACGTTCCTATGAAGCAGGCAATGCTAGAGCTCCATCTCCGCTGGGCTCGATCCCCCCAATCTTCCCATGACAACATGACAACAAAGAGGTCATTTACTTTCCTTGCCGAGCATGAAATAATCGCTCGTCGTCGTGCCTCTCTAAAAACTCTCGCAAAAAATGAGCCCCAAAAGTCAGGCCAAAGCCAAAGCCAAAGCCAAATAAAGCGCCAAGCTCACATATTTCGTGCAAAGTAAAGCAACAATGACTATTGCAAAAGCCCAGAGACAGAGACATTTGCAAAGCCCCACCAGATACCGTGTATTTAAGTTTGCTCTTACAAAAAAATATTCAAAGAATACACTTTTCTTTTGACTAGCTCCCAGTAACAAAATAGCAAAAGTAAGCTTGCTAGCCGAAAAATGATCTATAGACCAATATACCCAGGGTTACTAATTGGTAACGGGAAGGAAGGAGAATATAAAGCCCAGAGATAAATGAAATTGGCAACAGAAGCGACAGCCACAGAGGATATAGACAGCAGGGCACAGGGACTGGTACTGGGACAGGGCAGTGACTGGGAAGTTGACTTCTCCATTCGGCTCCATCGTTTTATTTCGTTTGTTTTTTAATTTTTTTCGGTGGTATCAAAAATCGATTAACAAAGCGCCGGCAGCGATGCGCCGGTAAAGTGCCGCAAAACTTTAACGGTGCATTTAAAAAGGCATTTCTCTCAAACGTCCGTCGGTCCGTCCGTCCGACCGACCCGACCGACTGACTGACTATTCGCGTGCCACCGTCAGCGGCAAGATATCTCAAGTGTATCTGCTGGATGTGTAGAAAGAAATGCTAGATAATTGGCATAAAATGCCCGTTTATTGCCGTCACGAGTATCGATTTCTGTATCACAGGATGTGGATGTGTCACGTGCAGATAGAGCGCTGCAAGCCATAGGGCAATTCCTATGGCTAAATGTCTCAGGACTCCTCCCACTTCCGTTTGCTGCGTTGATGCCGGAATAATGGTTATCGAGCTAATAGCCATTGTTCGATTGTTAGCATTGCCAGCGACAACTAAATCCAGTTGTGATCTCATAAAGCCTCTAAAGTCATATTCACTTCCAATCCCCCCCCGTGAAATTGGTATGAATAATTTGCGCGAATTACCCGCCCCGGAGCTTTGTTGCCTCTGATCTCATGGCGTTCGATTACTCAACTTTAAAAACGTTTGTGAAATACATGCATTTAAATTATTTTGCAATCAAACACACTAGACACACCCCGGGACTCGCACGACAAAATGCTTGAGCACACAAGACCCAAACACGAGACTACAAAGGAAAACTAATGCAATTTAATGTATAGGTAAACCTATACGTCTCTGCGTCTGCTCTGTTTACAACTCCAAGCGTTTCCAGCATTTCCATTAGGCCAAAACACACAGTAAATGTTTTATAACCGGCTTCATTGCGTCTTGTGACTTTAAAATAGTTTTCATTACTCCATTGTCTATAATTAGAAACTGCTGACTCGTGCGAAGAGTTTCTCCGCTTCTACACAGCAAAAATACGGAAAAATCTGATTTGTTTTTAGGTTATATGAGATTTTCGTAATCCTAAACTTGGGAGCAATTCTTTTGTGAATATTTGGTATAACAGATACTAGATATTCGGAATGTTTTTTGCTTAAATGTTTTCAGGCTATCAAGATTGTGGATATCTTAAGCTTGAGGGTATTACTTTTGTCAATATTTGTGTAACGATACTGGATATTCGAATGAAATCTATCTGTTTATAAGTGGGATGTTGGTTGGGTGGAAGTTTCCAGTTTCTAAAAATCGTTGATACAGCTTTTAAGCCATGTTTATTGGTTGATACCATACATTCACTAGAAATCGGAGGGTAAGGGTTTTTATAGAGGATCTGGAGTTTCTAGAAAACATTGATTATGATTTTGAGCAATGTTTGATACCATACATTCGCAAGAAATCGGAGTGTAAGGGTTTTTCGATGGATCTGTAGTTTCTAGAAAACATTGCTTTTTAGTAATTTTGATAGGTGAATACCATATATTCGCAAGAAATCCAAAAGCAAAGGTTTTTTATATAGGATGAAGTCTCTAGAAAACACTGATTAAGCTTTTGAGAAATGTTTATAGGTGGATACCATATATTCGCAAGAAATCCGAAAGCAAAGGTTTTTATAAAGTATTTGTAGTTTCTATAACACATTAATTAGGATTTTAAGAATTATCTTCAAGATTAGCCAAACCTTTGTAAATATTTCTTTAAATTCCGGTATCAGTATTTCTAGAAAGTCTATACAGTTTTCTCTGTGTAGAAACCGAAGAGAATCTGTCTGAGTTTATAATTAGGACGCTGGAAAGGGGGGGATGGGTCTTGGGATTGACACGTTTCAACGCTGATACTCGGAGAGCTGATTGCCAATCGAAATTTGTTGATGGATTCAGTTTCGGAATCGAATCGCATCAAAAGGGGAAACCGACGGACCGGCAATGTAAATGTTTAAATGTTTGCCTCTCGTCTCGAATGTACCGTTATCAGCACCCAAATTTCATCGCAACAGAAAGACAAACATAAACAGTCGATTGCCGAGCCAAGGGCAAAAATAAGCTTAGAAATCAAGAAATCTAGACCGTCTCAAGTCGGGGAGACAAACAAAAGTTCCATAAAAAATAACATGGAATTTAAAATAAATCAGCTGGGGGGACTCTGGGTTTTCCTAATCTTTCCCAATATTTGCTTGGAAAACATGCTAAAAAAAATGACACAAGAAAATTAATACAAATTGACATGTTGCAATCCCCAACTCGGAGCATGGCGAGAGCTTTCGTTTGGCGAGCTGCTAATTATGCGGACACTGCTGTGGCGGCTTTTGCGAGGCGCGCTTTGTGCGAGATTGAGTGAGAACGCAGCAAACTGGTCCCAAGACTCGAAATCGAAAATATGCGCTCAAGGTCGGTCAACGGATTTGCTTTTGGGTAACAACAACAAAAGCAGCTGCAGCCCAGAAAAGCAGTTCATAAAAAAAACAAACCAACACAACACACCAAAAAGATGGCAAAAAAGTGAACTGCAACAGGCGCCGCCCAAGGGGAAGAAGGAGGGCGGGGCGGACGGGGCGGACAGCGAGGGTCGGCGGAAAGAGACCCGAAAATTCTGCCAGCGGAAGCCGCAGCGGCAACGCAAATTAAAAGCAATTGTAGAAATTTCCTGAGTTGGCGAAATTGTGAAAACAGAAACAAAGAATAGTTGATGCCGCCCGCGCGCAGGTACACGCAGAAAAAAGATCAGCAACGAAGATCAAGGCATGTAAACAAAATAAATTGAAACGATCAACTATCAATTGCTGTTAATTCCACAGACTACACGATTATACACCCATTTTTATGGTTTTAATATATATAGCTTTATTCGGTTACTAATTTGGAAAGATTTACTAATACCGGTAGCCCTAAGTATCTATTTGTTGCATTGGAATTTCAACTACCGCCAAGATTGAGTTCTACAATTTTACGAATCAATTAGAAACCTTAAAATCTCCCAAATCTCCGTAAAACTCTGTTCTAATTTCTAGTTTTGATGCTTTTATAGACCTAAATATAATATTATTGCAACAGTAACCATTAAAATTTGAATTTAAAACAGATAAAATGTAAGCTAAAACTTAGATTAGTTCAAAAGTTGTATAGGGCTGCAGCATTGCTTACTGCAACATTTTTAATTTATTGGAAACNAAATAATAAAAAAAACATTTGCCTCCTTTTTATTCAAATTGGCTCATTTTTAATATTTTTTTGGCTCATTAAAAATTTGTGAAGTGGCAACCGTGCTCGTAGTCTGTTTTTTGATTATCCCTAAATAATTTTGTTATAGGATCTTCTGTGTAGATTACTGCAATGATTGCGACTCCCAATATGATCCAAATTAATACTACCTATGAGCCAACCCCCGATTTCTCACTGTGCACCGCTACACCCACCGTCATAGGCGCGGGACTGGGCCGTTATGTGCTGTAAATATTTGAATTCCGCGAAGCGAAAGGCAGCCAAACAACTTTTGCGGTTATTAAGCATAGAGGATAATAAACAGAAAACACGGCAAAACAGAGCAAAAGGCACGCATGATCAATGGGGGGAGCCAATGGGGGGAGCCAGAGCGGGAGGCTGCCATGTGCTGGCACAGCTAGCCGTCCCGCTCTGGCCCGCCGCAACAAAGGAGCAAACAGATCGGGCAGGCAGCATCAGATGATCAATAATCGGGTGGGATACGATCCCATTCGGATCGTACACTCACGATCTCACACTCACTTTGTCCAGGCACTTGAGCTCCTCGATGGGGTACACCACCTTCTGGCAACGCGCGCACGTCTTGTTCATCTTGGCAGTTGCGAGCTGATAGCACTTTTTTGGTTGATTGGTATCCAAGGGATGATCTCGCTTCGGTTCGCCTGCGTTTTCTTCTGGTTTCTCCTTCTCCGGGGGGACACACTTTTTTCCACAACACTCAATTTGGCATCACGACAACAGCGGGGGCGTTGGGTGGGGTTGAGGGGGGATGGATAAATGGATGCTTCACTGGTGGGAGGATGGCAGGGAGATCGATACGATTTTTTTTAAGACGGAAAAGAGGAATCTAGTTCGGAACTATGGAAATGAGAATGAGTGTAGCGTTGGGGCCGAGAATTTGTATCACACTGCTGTACAATAGCCAGTTACGGATAGTAACAGGTTTGCTAAGGTCGTGTTTTTTTTTCTTTTTCCTTTTTTTTTGTATCTTTTTTTTTGTATGAAAATCCCCGGGAACCGGAAATTGGCAACAGCGGTTGCGTCTGCGCTGTGGCAACGCGCACAATGGGACCAGGAAAATGCAACAGAAACACTGAGGCGGGCGGACTGAGCTACCTCTCGTCGATACGCGATCCGATCAATCCGCAGAGTAACTTGTAGATGCTCTTTGAAATTACGCGACAATCCGCGGCGACGCGTTCGCTTGGATGGCTTGAAGTGAGTGAGTGTGCCCGATGCCGGGAGCGCTGGCAGTGCCTAATGCCAGATACCAAAACACTCTGGTATTTCCGCGTGGCCAACTGCCTGCGTTTTTCGGTATTTTCTTATCGCAGCCAGTCCATCCCCAAATGGGAGTCGTGATTTTTTAAAAGCAAAAATCCAGAACGGTTATCCTAATTAAAACAAATAATTAACAAAATTCTAAATTTCCCCCAAGACTAATGAAATCGAAAAAACTTCCAAAACATAAAACCCTAAAGCCTCCAAAGTTCGCTAGCAGGAGGTGTTTATCGAAATCGCATCCTTTGAGTTTTGCTATCGGAAATTCGTGTGTGTCCTCAGGGCGTAGGACGCAAAATATAATAAGAAAATTTCAAGAAACCTGTCCAAAAGCAAGTGCTAAAAGCTCAATCAACTCGGGGAATTGAAATAGGCCAAAGTGTAGTGTAAATATCGTATTGTATTCCAATTTTCACCCCAAAACCGGGAGTGTGTCAGGCGTTTCTTTGTCCTCGTTATAACCCCCGGACCTGGTCCAAGCAGTGCAATTAAGACAACGAAAATAGCAATATTAGGGCACATTTTGCGAGGCAGGATGACTGACAGCCGCCCCCTAGGCCCCTAGGCCCGCTCCCGCAACGCCCGAAAGTAGGCAAGGCGTTGAAAAATCAATAATCAGTGCGTGTGCGAGCGAGACGGGCACACCGGCAATCGATATCCTGGCCCCAAGCAGTGCGCGTGGGTGCGAGCAGGACGAAAGTGTAAACAAAGCACAAACGTAGTATCCGTAGTAAAAAAAAGGAGGGGGAAACAGGATAACAAAAAAAAAAAACAAAAAACAACGACTATTCCGGCTGGTAAATAGGATAAGCAATAGAGATACCTACCAATACCGCCCTTCTGAGGAGGCGACTGCACCCGATATCATCATTATACGCAACATTATACGAGGCCAACGGAATCCCTACACGAATGCCAATCAGCTTTTCCTGAGCAAGATGCAGACGCTGCGCAAGAAAACGAGTCCTTGCAAATGTGAGTACCCCGAAACTTTGCCGAAAACTGAGTGAACCCTTGAACTTTCACCTATTGATGGGGGAACAAAAAAAAAAGTCAACGAAAAAATGTATGAAAACAAGTTAAAAAAAAATAATTTGAAAAAATACAGGTAGTGTTATAGGTAGTAATAATTTCGTACTACCTATTAGAAATGATAAATTTTAGTTTAAAATTCGCAATGCAAAGAAATTAAAAATATTCAAGGGGTTAGTGAACTCAAAAAAAAACATCAATAAGATTATTGATAGGAACAAAAACAAAAGAATTCCCTAGATGAACATTTAACATAATTTGTTAACATCTCTTGGGAACTTGGTGCATACAAATAAGGGATATTCCTAGGGGCTTTGGAATATCCCTGGTACCATGAAGAAAGCAAATTTGAACTCGTTCAAGTCCCGATATATTTGAAACGATCTTTTTCGATTCCCTCCATTCGATCACTTCAGCTGTGAGCCGGGTTATCGATTACCTGGCTTACCTGGGTTACCTGGCAATGGAACCAGTGCCAGTGATGCTGAATTCCTAGGCAAAATGTTATAGAACCAGCCAAAACATGACATGTTATGGAAGTTGGAATTTAGAAAAATATACTATAGCTATTAAAATTTATTAAGTTACAAGGTTTCTTAACCAAATCTATCATCCAAAATAACCGAGATATTCATAGGAATGCCTTAGCTTCTTTGGGTTATCTTGAGATATTTTGATATCTTTGAGCTACTGCCCCGTGAAGGTCAAAGGGATCCGCTCTCTGGCCCTCTCTCTGGCCACTAATTTGCCAAAGCAGCAGCCCAGGTAGCAGCTGCTGCGCCGGCGTCGCCGTTGTCGGCAGGTGGTGCAGTTTCCAGCCAAAACGGCAGGTGGTGCAGTTTCCAGCCAAAAAAAAAAAAAAAAAGAGAGAAAAACCAAACAAAAGGCCTCAACAATTTGCTGGCGCAAAAGCCAGAAAATGAGCGGAGCGGGCGCAGATTTCAGTACACATTGTGCCATGAAAATCACTAAATAATAGAGTGAAATTTGTGTAGTGTACAGTGTACACCCCTGCAGGCGTGTGTGTGTGTGTTTTGTTTGTTATTTGAATTGAACAAACTGCGACAGAATCCAGACAGACGGCGGAGAGCGAAGCCGTGCCAGGCGGGAGATTCTGCGAGAGAACGGCAGCAGAATCGCAGCAGCGTTCTTCGCAGCAGCGGATTCTCAATTCTCAGTTCTCGCTCGTCATTCCATGATCTCGGTTCGGATCTCTCCGCTGCTTGAATTTAATTAAAACTGAATCCATATAGTCGGTTGCTTTCGGTCCCGCGACCCACCACCACCGCCTTCGACCGCCGCCCCGTCGCTGGGAATGTCAACACAGTGATTTCGTAGCGGGATACCGGGAGCAGCGGGAGCGAACGGAGGAGGAGAAGATGGTCAAGTCCCTGGTGGCCAAGCTGTCCACAGCCTCCTCCAATCTCTCCAGCACCTTCGGCGTCAGCGGCAGCAGCAGCACAAGCGGCGCGTCGGCCGAGGAAACGAATTACGCAAAACGTTAGCAAAAACAAACTAAGCAAATACACAAATAACAAACAGTGGGCCCCCCAAAGATACAAACGTATCTCACCTGTGACTATCTTAACTGCTAGCTGGCAGGCTACCCAAATTACAGCAAAAGCATCCCAAAGGTCTAGCAAAAGTATCTCAAAGCAGCAACACAATTTCTGCAACTGCTAGAATGTGTTTGCCATTAAAATATATCCATAAAATCAAAATGTTTCTATAATTTTGAATATATTTTATATGAGATCATTGAACAGCATGCCCCGATAATGGTTTAAATCCATTAAAACTTTAAGATATACTAAAATGTATAGGAAATCCCCCACTTTCCAGACGTGCTTCCTCCAAAATCACTCCCCACCCAGCCGCACCTCGAAAACCCAAGGTTTTCCCCCCCATTCCACAGCTCACTGCCCCACCGAACAAAGTAAAACATTTTCCGCCAAACAAAACCAAACAAAACACCGAATCGAATACACAAAAATAATCATTCGATGCATGCGCACCGCTCTGCTTTCCAGATCGCAACGATCCGGGACGATTTTTCGGCGATGGCGTTCAGTTCAAGGCCAAGCTCATCGGCATTCTGGAGGTGGGCGAGGCGCGCGGGGATCGGATGTGCCAGGAGGCGCTGCAGGACCTCAAGATGGCCATCCGGGCGGCGGGCGAGCACAAGCAGCGCATCACCATCCATGTGACGATCGATGGACTGCGGCTGCGGGACGAGAAGACGGGCGACTCCCTCTACCATCATCCGGTGCACAAGATCTCCTTCATCGCCCAGGACATGACCGACTCGCGGGCCTTTGGCTACATCTTCGGGTCGCCGGACAGCGGCCATCGGTTCTTTGGCATCAAGACGGACAAGGCGGCCAGCCAGGTGGTGCTGGCCATGCGCGACCTCTTCCAGGTGGTCTTCGAGCTCAAGAAGAAGGAGATCGAGATGGCGCGCCAGCAGATCCAGGGCAAGTCCCTGCACGATCACGCCAGCCAGCTGGCCTCCCTGTCCTCGCTGAAGTCCGCCGGTCTGGGTGTCAACGTTGGCCTAGGCCTGGGCGGCGTTCATGGCGGCGACCTGGCCAGCGGCGTCTCCGGCGGCGGTCATGCCTTGACCCTGCTCGGCAGCAGCCTCAACTCCGCCTCGAACGGAACCAGCCGGCTGGGCGTGACTCTCGACGTGGCCAAGGCCTCGGGATCGGCGGCCAAAGAGGTGAGTATCTCTCAAGCAAACCAACGAGAAATCTCCCTTAACTCATTGATTTCATAACAGATCTCGCCCGAATCTGTGGCCGATCTGGTGGACCTGGAACAGGAGCTGACCTCTCTGCAGCGGGGCATCAGTCAGATGGAGCGCATCACGCCAAATGAACCCGGCGCCGGGGCCGGACATCCCTCGCTGGCCAAGTCCGCCAGCGAAGACGACCCCTTCGGGGACTCCTTCATCTATGTGCCCGCCTACAACATCCTGCCACCGCCCCCGGACTCCGGACGCAACAGGCACAAGCCTACCAAAACCCCCGAGGCCACCACCAGCTTGGATGCCATGCTGTCGCCTCCGCCGCCGGGAGCCAGTTGCTCGCAGTCCCCCCAAGCGACGGTGGACAACGACGACGACAACTGGCTGCAGGAGCTGGAGCAGCAGAACGATGTCTTCGACACCACCAAGGTGGGCAACCCGACCGCTGGTCTGGGCTCTGTCATGGCCATGGCCCCGTTGGCCTCCAGCGAATCCACAGCCACGCCCACGCAGCAGCTGACAGAGATTGCAGGGTCGGGTGGCCTGGCAGATCTGGACATTGGCCTGGGATCCGGATCGGTCTTGGGCACGGGCTCGGGATCGGGCAACGAGGAGCAGGGCGGAGCTGTCGTATCTTTGGGTGAGTCTACGTTTACGTGCAGCCTCCACTCATCATTTCAGTTGACACTTGTCGTGTGGAATGCTGTAGCTTCTTTGTGGGATTTTCCGCTGTCATTTAAGCAATGAAAGAGCTGTCTGTCTGCGATCTCCGATGTTTCCAAGGGAACACAATCGGCTGTAGTCTTGGGTCAAATTAATTGAACTAAACGGAATCTTCGAGCGTGGAGCTCTGCCCTGGGTTTGCAATTCTTACATGAAGTTTTACAACAGTTTTTATCTATGAAATTTGTACTTGAACTCCCAAACAGACAGCTCTTTTGCTCCCCTAATTAGACTCCCCGAGTAATTATTGTATTTTATACCCCTACCTATTTTCCCCTACATTAACCCAACTAAACATCACATTGACATTAAAACCATTTGCTCTTCCTCCCCATTTTGTTCGATTTTGGTCAAACTTTCGATGAGATTCATCCGATAACACGAGTTTTTTTTTTGAGTTCCCTTGAGTTAGTTTTTATTGTTTGGGGGGGATCTCCTCTTTCTGGGGCACATGCTCTGCTCTGATATTGTTGCTCAGAAACGTCTGACCCCTTCTGTTCCGTATCGTGCAGATGCGTTCACGGATCTGGATCCGCTGGGCACGGGACGCACCAGGCCGTATGTCGATAAGAAATACTTCTTCCAAGAGCTCAAGAATCCGCCGAAGAAGCTGCTCAAGGAGCTCAGCTCCGGCAGCCAGGCGGGTCTCGGTTTGGGCCAGTCAATGGGTCAGCCGGACGGCCTCTTTCCGGAGGACAGCACCACCATCTCCACCACAACCACCACCACCACCGCAGCTACTAACCTCACCGCAGGTACTAACCAAAAACCGACTAAAACCGCCTTCAAGGCACTGCTTTTCTGTTTCTGCACGGAGAAAAAATCCACCCCCCAAATCACTAGATATCACTTTGTTTGTGGCTACATTGTGTGCTGTTTTTTTCTCCGTGTGCATCCAGAAAAGGTCCTTTCGAGCGCACAGCTCTCTAAAGTTTGCACTTGCACCACCGCAGGCAATCCGCTGGGCGTCCAGAACGCGGCTAACACACTACTAACCAACACCACCGCTAGCACCACCGCCGCCAGCCTGGGCCAGCTTCTGTCCTCCGCCTCCGCCTCTGCCTCCGCCTCCGCTTCTGCATCCGCATCCTCAGTCTCAGTTTCCTGTTCCACCACTCCCGCTCCCGCTCCCGCTCCCGTGCCCGCTCCCCTCTCCATTCCGAAATCCATTTCCACCTCCACTGCCAGCACCCAAGTCCATGCCATTCCCACGAGCGCTGAGCTGAAGCTGCTGCTCGGCCAGATCACTAATCCGCATCCGCCTAATCCCACCGGCCACTATTATACCGCAGAACCGACGACATCGCTGACGGCCCTGGAGGATCCCCCCCATCCCCTGGCGGCCGCCGATCCGGTTCTCCTGCCCCGCGACACGGATCCCTTTTCGCCCACGCGCAAGAAGAGCGATCCGGACCCCTTCCAGGAGGGCGACCTCTTCGCCAAGCTGGACGCCTTCGAGTTCGAGGCCCCGCCCGCGATGCCGGCTCCCTCGATTCCCGCGGACAGCAAGCCCGGCCCCCTGGATCGCTTCAATGGGCCGCTGCAGGTGCAGCTGCCGCCGGAGAAGCCCGAGCTGCAGCTCCAACAGCCGCCCGCCCCCGTCTCCAGTTCGGTGCGCAACCGGCCCTCGGCCTCGGGAACCTCCCTGCCCAGCGGCGGCCCCCTGGACGTGATCTCCAGCATCAGCAACAAGAAGATGCCGCATCTGTTCGGGCAGTCGCGGGCCTTTGGCAAGTCCTCGGACATTGGGTCGAGCGTGAACATGAGGCGGCTGCAGGAGAGCGACTCCCTCAGCGAGACGGAGGCTGCGCCGGAGCCACCGCCGCGTCCGGACTCGGTCTCGTACTCGGAGCCGCCGCCGCTGCCGCCGAAGAAGCAGTTCAGCGACCTGGTGATTCGTCCCACGCCGGCCCTCCCGACGCCCCAGCCCTCGGCCGGGCGGTACGAGTACTTGAACAGCAGTCGGCGCACAGGATCCTCCTCAGCGGCCGCCGCGGATGCCCCACCCATTCCGCTGCCCTCGCGGCGGGTGGGCCGTTCGGATGGCAATTTCCCGGGACCGGGAAGGCCCCGGAAGCCGGGACACACCGAAGACGACTACCTGGCACCGCTGGGAGGGCCGCCGCCGCCGCTGTTGCCGCCTCCCAGTCAGAGCTCCACGGCCAGGGCGCGACCTCAGAGGCAGGCGTCGCTGGGACGGCCGCAGGACATCTACGAGAACAAGGCGGAGATCCTGCAGGCCCAGGCACAGGCCCAGGCTCAGGTCGCCGAGGGAGGCAGCTCTGCCACCCTGGCGCCCGACATCACACTCACGCAGCTCCTCACCCTGGGCATGGACGAGTTGGCCATCAAGCTGAATGTGCCCGCCAGCAAGCTGAGCACCATGACGCTGGTCCAGCTGACAGCCTACCTATCGGAGTATCTGTCCAGCGAGAAGGGACAGCAGGGCCAGCAGGACCGCAGATCTTCGCCAGCGCCGGCCAGTGCTTCCACGGCAGCCGTTTTCAAGGTAAACTTCGACCAGCAGACCTCGTTTGTGGCCAAGTTCGACGATACCTTCGGCGAGGATGAGGTGATCATGCCCTCCGCCCAGGCGGACTCCACATTCGTGGCCAATTTCGCCAACTTCAACGAACCCCCGGCACCCGTACCCACGCCGGGAGGGGGACTGGGAGCAGCGGTGGCCACGGTGCCGCCGGCGGATCGTTATGCCGTCTTCCGGGAGATCATAGACCAGGAACTGCAGCAGCAGCAGCAGGAAACGGATCTCATGGGCGACCTCACGCCACCGCCCGTGGATGAGAGTCAGTTGAAGGAGTCCGCCGAGGGCTTGGATGCGGTGGGAGGATGTGTGCCTGGGTCGGATCTACCCATCGACGCCCTGGAGGTCACAGCGGCCCCGAAAATCGATACCAAAATCACCGAGGTGGTGGCCCAGGCCAAGGACCGCTATGCCGCCCTGCGGGACATCATTCTTGTGGAGAATCTGTTCGACAAGCCGGTGGCTCCGCCGCAGCCGGAGAAGGACTTGCTGCAGGACTTTCCCGAGTTCAGCGACGAGTTCAACGAGGATCACGATCTGCGCCAGATCATGGACCATCACGTGGATCCGTGCTCCCAGGCACTAGCCAGGGATCGCCTTGGTCTGGTGGACAGTCGGGGCTTTCCCGCGGAACCCTCTTCCTCCGCCCTGACCGTGGACGATGATGACGACGAGGACGCGGATGCCGGAGGCGAAAGCAGCCTGGACAGCAACGAGAAGGATGCGGAACCGGTCAGCGGTCAGGATCAGTACGAGAAGCTGTCCACGTCCACACAGCAGTTGGATGCCGCGGCTCCGCTCTCGGAGGACAATCCGCCGCAGCCTTTGCAGCAATCGCTGACACCCAAGCAGGATCAGAAATTCCTCTCCGTTCTGACGGCTCCTCCGCCCTCCGGTACCAAAGACGACATCGAAATCGATGAGCTGATGCATCGGGCCATCTCGAACCTCTCGCTGGACTCCAGGGATCGCATCTCCCCGGCCACCTCGTCGGCGGCCCCGTCGCGCGGAGTTCCCGGCCTGCAGACCCCCTCGCAGTTCAATGATGTGAGCACCTCGCCCATTCCCCTCCAGAAACCTCCCGCAATGGGTGGTCCCTCGCCAGTGCCCTCCCAGCTCTCGGCAGTGTCCCAGCTCATCGACACGGCCACCAAGCAGATGGGCGACCGGGAACGGGAAAGGGATCGCGATCGGGATCGGGATCGGGAGAAGCAGTCGTGGGCCACCTTCGACTCGCCCAAGGCCAAGGGCAAGGCCCGTCTGACGCTTCCGCCACCGCCCCCGCCCGCCTCAAATACCTCGCAACCGGACACGGTGGAGTCGCCCTGCAGCTCCGATCCCCGGGACGATGGGTGGTCCAAGCAGCAGCGCCGCTGGGCCAAGAAGGAGCGCCAGCAGACCTCCTCATCCTCGCGGGACCTCAGCCCCTGGGACGACGAGACGCCGGAGTATCTGAAGCGCCGCCAATTGGGCGCCGCCCAGCTCTCACATCCCCACCAGCCGCAGATGCCTTTGCCGATGCAGCCACCACCCCCGGACCGGCATGGCTACTACATGCGTCACGCCAGGCGGATGAACTCCTGCGACGAGGATTACGAGTGAGTGCAGATTACGCTTAAAATCTTTTCGACATTGAGACAGGATACCAACGTTACTAATAATTTGGAAGCTATCTTTTAAAACCATAACTCTTTCTGCTGATTCATAGATGAATTATGGAGTATACACTGATTTTAAAGACTGTCTCTTGATCTTACACAGAGGTCCTTGCATGGACATCGCTTAGTGAACATATCGCCATTAGATAGACGAACTTGCTAACTCCCAATTACCCTTTAATTTCAGCTACGATGCAGAGTTCATGGCTCGCCGGGATCAGCAGCAACAGCAACAGCAGCAGAGGAAGTTCAAGCATGGCCTCTCCCGCAGCAGGGACAACTTCGACTTAGGTGGGTTATGAAACACTAAACTATATCAGAGATCCCGGATCATAACAGCTCGTATTTCCTTATAGATTCCCCCAGCTGGTACCACCATCCAGCCCATCACACCTGGTCGCCCCAAGAGATCGAGCAGGCCCGGGCGAGGTCCTTTGAACGCGCTGCCTATGAGCGCTCGAGCTATGGACCACCGCCCCCGATCTACGACAAACGTGGCCAGCTGAGGAGCAAGTATCGAGGCGATCACCGGGACAGGGATCGGGAGCGGGACAGGGAGCGGGACCGCGACCGGGAGTACCGCGACTACGCCCGACCCAGCTACGATTTCGACTACGAGAACGTGTACGAGGAGCGGGGCGGACGCTCGCCCATGGCCTACAAGCCGGCCAGGGGGGCCGAGTACATGTACGACCGGGAGCGGGACCGCGATAGGGACCGGGACCGCAAGTCCTTCGACCGCGAGAGCCTCGAGTCCTACGAGAGCGCCAGCCGGAGGCGCCGCAGCTTCGGCAGCGGCAACGATGTCTACGGCAGCCTGGACAGCCGCGACGACTACCGCGGCGAGCGGGAGCGGGACAGGGATCGGGAGCGAGATCGCGAGCAGCTGAAGACCCGGTCCCTGCGCAAGCCCACAACCACTTCCGGGAAGCTGCGCATCAGCGGCGACATTGACTACGAGCAGGACTCGGAGCAGGACTTCCAGCAGCGACCCGGCGGCGTGCGGAGTCTGCAAAGGCCCAGCCAGCTGGGCGGCGATGTGGTGCTGCCCTCCACAACTTCCACGGTGGGTCCCCAGAGGCTGCGCAAGAGCAGCGGCTCGAGTCCCTGGGATGGCGAGGGTAAGTTCGATTGATTGGGCAATCACATAAAGAAGGTGCTAACGTTCTGCTCCCCCTACAGAGCCCGCCCTGCCTGGACAAAAGTCTTGGAAGCGTCCAGCAAGCGCAGCGGACACGGAACGCCGTCTGGCGGAGAGTCGACGGGCTGCTGCCTTGGGGCAAACCCCCTCCGATGGCGAGAAGGAGAGAAGGTGGGTGTGGGGATCAATACCCTTCAAAGCAAAATCCTAAGCAAAGTCTCAACCCAAACAGATTCCGCAAGAAGACCCGCGCCCGCAGTGCCAAAGACCTAGCCAGCATGGGAGCCAACTCCAGCTCTGCCCGCTATGGACGCAGTGCAGGGGCGATGAGGGACAACTACGACTACATGTGCCCGCCTGGACAGCGGAACGATGTGGACGACGATGAGGTGGACGACGACGACGACGATGACGAGGACTATGTGGATGACGAGCCGCCCACGGACGAGGACAAGTTCGAGCGGCTCAATCGCCGCAGGCACGAGATGCACCAGCGGATGATGGAGAGCGAGCGCCGCCAAATGGAGCGCCATCAGCCGCCACCGGCGCTGGGCAAGCTTCCGGGACAGAATCGCAATCGCGGCGGCGTTGTGAACAGCGACTACGGCTTTGTGGACAGCTACGAGCAGACGCCAACGCCCACGCCCCGGTCGAATGCCAGCAGCACCGGTCCCGGTGGCCTGATGATGAGCGGCGGCGAGTCCTCCGCCGGCGTGACCAGCTCCAAGTTCAATTTCGACGACGGCTTCGAGTCCGACTTCAATCAGAGCTCCCCGCCGCCGGCCCCAGCGGGCACGGCCTCCAGTTGCAACTCCACGCCCGCGGGCCAGGTCTCCGGCGGCAGCGGCAACAACGGCGGCTCCAAGAGCCTCTTCCGCTTCTCCAACGACTTCTCGGACCGCGAGAAGAGGGAGCACTTTGAGGCGGACACGCCGCCAACGTCCACGCCCCCGATCACCCAGAAGCTGCGCTTCGACGACAACGTGAAGGTGTCCCAGTTCGATGACGCCGCCTTCGAGGATGACTTTGCCAAGGCCTCGTTCGACTTCGAGAAGGAACAGGTCACGGGCGGGGGGGCCATGAGCCGCAAGCAGAACATGCGCACCAGCAAGCTGCAGCAGCGCCAGGAGCTGATCAAGAAGTCCGAGTCCGTGAACATATTCGCCAAGAAGCAGGAGGATCCCTTCGAGGACGACGAGTTCTTCAAGTCACCGGACCAGGAGCCCAAAGAGCCCAACGAGGAGGCCCCCGAGGCGGGCGGAAAGTTTCAGTGGAACGAGGAGGCGAACTTTGCCAAGTTCGATGAAAACATGTGATTTGACCAACTGTTTGCCAAGGCATCGGGTCATCAGCAGCAGCAACATCAGCGGGTGGAGCTGGACCACAACTATGCGGAGATCGATGTGGTGAACGATGCGGACTTCTCCTACCTGGCCAATCTGAACCACTACTATCAGCAGCAAAGGCTGCAGGCTCTGATGCTGCAGCGACGTCACATCTACTGCAATATCCCCATCCAGTCCCCGGAGCAACCTCCTGCCCCGCCGCCCCCGCTGACGGTGACCAAGTCCACCTCCACCAGCACAAGTCCGTGGAAGGAGCCACCCCCCATGAAGACGGAGCCGAAGAAGCCGCTGGAGAAGCTGCTGAGCAAGCCGAAGAAGTGGAAGCTGAAGCGGACCCTCGATGACTTTGTCAAGTGTCTGATTATAGCCTCCTCGGAGCATGTCTACGACTACGATGTGCTCTGGTAGGATCAGGAGCCGGAGGATTGGGACAGCGGCGAGTCTTGAAGGGAATACCAAACGATGCACCGAAGCACCCTCCCTACACACATATATCTTCTCTAGTCAAGTAAAAAGCGCCATAAAAACTGGTTCATATCGTTGGAAAGAGTCCCGAGCCATGTGCCCAATCCTCCCGCCCAGATTGTATATATTTTGTAATTGATGGATTTGTAATCCAAGCAACCAAAACAGGCCATATAGAGAACGTTTGTTAAAGCTAAAACAATACTCATCCATCAGGCGAACGGTCTCCGGAGATCGATCCCGACTAACGAAAGCAAGTAATCAATTGCCTATGCTAGATGTCGTCTAACCCACTTAAAGGATAACCCTTGTCCACTACAGTACTCCTGTGCCCACAACGGCATATACTACTATATTCCTAGGATACGTTTGGGTTCGTTTGCCTACTCTACTACTTGCGTTACTTTTACGATCGATTGACTAATTAGTTCAATTCCACACTGCAATGTATTATGTTTTATGATTTACACACGATATACAGTATATGCTATATAAATATATATATATATTTATACGCAACTGAACGAGCAAATGCAACTGAACGATCAAGCAACTCCCTTGCAGCTAAATTATGAAATACGAAATTATACATAAAAGCATATTCTTATATCTAATACGAATACGAATACGATAGTTATTGTCATTATGGATTATAAATTAAACTGTGAGAAGCATAGAGATTCCGGTGTCTTTTTCTGGCAGTTGTGGGGGAAAATCTAAAGCAATTCCTTTTGCAGAATCAAGCTTTATGTGGTGCAATCCAATGCTGAACTATAATTTTCTACGTTTTTGGGAGTGCAATTAAATCTGCTGGATGTGTGCTCTGTTTGCTATAAAAAGGGAGTTTCCAAGCAAGCCAACTCATAGTCAGATTTTGGACTCTTGAGCAGCAGCATCAGCATCTTTGAAATGCAGCAAATGGTAAGCAGGATTGAGGCCTAAAAACCATTCGTATCTAAGAGATATTTCCCAATTGCAGTGGATTATTCTCGCCCTGGGATTGTTGGCCTGCGTGGCCGCCAAGCCGGCTACAAATCCTGCAGAGTATGCAGCGCCCTTTGGAGTCTTCCCAGGATCTGCAGCAGGATCTCCTCTAGCAGGATATTATGCTAATGCCCCGTTTTCCGCCCCCTGGACCAATGCCTTGAACCCTACTCCTTTGGCTGTGTCAAGCAGTCAACGCTTGAACTACTTTAATGAGTTTAATGCTGATTTTGCACCACCTGCAGGTCCTGCCCGCATCCTGACCGCAGGTCCTACTCCTCGATTTTTGCAGCCTACTCGTCTGATTGCCCCCTTCTTCTTTTAGCTGGAAAATCACACATTTTCCCGCCTTTTCTTAGAGTGAATTATAAATAAAGAAATGTTGCTTAAACTCAAGTAGTAAAGGGACTCAATTTGATGTATTTCCATTGAAATTTACACAAAAAATAATATCATTTGGTATTGATTATTATCACAAGGTATACGGATTAGGTATCACCAGACACTTTTGTAGCCATACCCATAGTTGGGATAGGAGGCATACTGATAGGTATACGGATAGGCGTATTGATAATACGGGTAAGATCCATGGGGATAGTTGTAAGAGTTGTAGAGGGGATAGCCACCACTATACTTGTAGTAGGGGTTGGGATATGTGGGGGATGTAACCGGGACAACTGGAAGGCGGTCCCAGCTGCGGGCGAAAAACTGATGACTGGTGGCCACCGGAACCACGGCGGGAACAGCGGCGGCAGCTGGAACTCCCGCAACAACACCCGTGGCAGTTGCAATGCTGGCCTCGGACAGAAGGACTCCCAGCAGAAGGTAGCCCAGCAGAGCAAGAAACTTCTGGAGGAGAACAAGGATTAAGCCGAAGGATTTTCAAGTGCTTTCCCGATACTTGCCACCCTCATGATGGAATCTTCAAGCGATAACTGGTCTCTGACCAATGCTCTGCCCAGGCCAGAGGTTTTTATAGGCCCCCCCCATTAGATTTGACTTTCAAATGCAGCGGCCCTTTTGGGGACTGGGAGCCATGTATGGGCCACCGCTGTTCCAAGGGCAGATTTGCATTCCCAAAGAAGCAAAGCCGCGCCAAGTGCAGCCAAAACAAAGAAGGTGACGCAAGCGGAATTTGCAGGCAGACAATGCTGCTGGCCAGTTGATTATTCCGCAATTGATCAACAGGCAATACACCTGAGCAAACAATCGAATTTCGGATTGTATTAATCTGTATAAATGGGTCGATTTCTTTGGCTATCAGCACTATCTGCTTTTCGGCAATCATGCAACTCCCACTTCAGCTCTCACTGCTCTTCCTGGTCCTGGCCTCCGTCTCGGGGCAGATCGTCCCGCGAAGCAGTTGGTGTCCTGTGCCCGTGTCCCCGCGTTTGCCAAGGCTCGTGGGTCCTGCACGCTACTTCATCATCCACCACACGGTCACGGCTCCCTGCTTCAGTCCCCACCAGTGCCAGGCGGCCATCCAGCAGATCCGCAACGGCCACCTGCGCCGCAAGTTCCGGGACATTGGCTACAACTTCCTCATCGGCGGCGATGGTCGCATCTACGAGGGCCTGGGCTTCGGCATCCGCGGCGAGCATGCCCCCCGATACAACAGCCAGTCCATAGGCATCGCCTTCATCGGCAACTATCAGAGTGAGTC
The DNA here is from genome assembly GCA_021223825.1 of Drosophila ironensis. NCBI lineage: Eukaryota > Metazoa > Arthropoda > Insecta > Diptera > Drosophilidae > Drosophila > Drosophila ironensis. Next base: position 1,549,090 of record JAJJHQ010002763.1, read on the forward strand.
CGGCGCCAAAGCGCAGCTTGGGAGCAGACCACAAAAAGAAAAAAAAGAGTCTACGTCCGATTTTTTGGTTCTACAAATTTTGTTTGTGTAATTTCACACATTCCCTTTTCACCGTCAACTTCGGATGAGGTGCACATTTCGATTCCCTTTTGATCAAGAACTTCTCTTCACACATTCCTTTTTCACCGTCAATTTCCGAGCACTTGCTCACGGTGGTTCCCTTTTGCTCGAGACCTTCTCTTCACACATTTCCTTTTCACCGTCAAATTCCGAGCACTTAATCCTCCTAATCCCCTCTTGTCGAGACATTCACAGCTTTTTGTTTTTGGGAGCACTCGGAGCAAAAAGTGCTAGGCGCTGCCCATGGAGGCTTTAGATTGTTATTCTCATGTCTTTCCCTATCTTTCAGCTGGCTTGCCGCCCTCCCAGATGCTGCAGGCTGCCCGCAATCTCATCCAGATTGCCGTGCAACGACGTCAGGTGGTGCCCAAGTACGGGCTCCTGGGGCATTGCCAAACCAAGGCCACCGCCTGTCCGGGGCAGCATCTCCTCAACGAGCTGCGCAAGTGGCCGCGCTGGCAGCCCAAGCCATGACTTTACACCTCATTTCCTAGCTGAATTTAGTAGAAAAACCTAGAGAATTTCCCTCGAAATATAAACAATGAACATCAACTTTAACGACTTCCAACTTTAATCTTCTATGGTTTTAGGCCACTGAGCTCCAGTGCGGCCAAGTCTTGATCTCGTTGAAGAGCGCATTGCCCGGGCAGTCGGTGGCCTTTGTCTGGCGGTGTCCCAGCAGCTTGTAGTTGGCCTTGAGGTGGCCCTGCTGCTTGGCCATCTCAATCAGATCCTTGGCATTCTGCAGCATCTGGGCCGAGGGCGTCGCGCCCTGGAAGTTGCCGATGAAGACGATGCCGATGCTCTTGCGATTGTAGTTGGGGGCATGCGATCCCTGAAGCCCGAACCCGCGTCCCTCGTACACTTTCCCGTCCCCGGCCACGATGAAGTTGTAGCCAATGTCGCTAAAGTTGCGGCGACCCTTGTGGTCCGTCTGTATGGCCTTGATCATCCGCTTGCACTGCTCGCTGGTGGAGCAGCCGTTGGGATTGTCCGAGTGGTGGATGATCACATAGTCGACGGGTCCGGGAATGCGCGACGGCGATCGAGCAGCCGCTGCCCCCCAACTGCTGCGGGGTTCGATTTGCAGGGCACTAGCGGAGAGAGCTGTGGTTGAGGTGAGACTGGTTACCTAATCCGGAATAAGCTTCGATTGCAAGTTGATTGATTACCCAGAGTGCCGAGCAGCAAGGCAGCCGCAAATGTGAAGGTGTTCATCTTTAGGGAATAGACCAAACTTTAAAGATCTCTGGCTCATCGACTGTGCTTAAATAGGGAAAGGGAAGCTACAAGATAGTCGAGGAGTTAGATACTCTACTCAGGCATTTCACTATTTACATTTATTGAACTCTATAACTTTATAACATTCTTCCAGTGAATTTAACTTTTTGGGATGTTTAAATATCAGTTAAACCTGAATGATTTCGTTTCATTAAATGTTTTCGCAGCAAACAAGAGTGATAACAAACCTTCCCAGAAACCCGAAACACCTCCAAGCAGGGCAATCCATCACCGATTGCGGTGAAGAACCCGGCAGGGGGATCACTTGCGACCCGAGAGATAACAGGCTGCTCCAGCCGTACTCACACAAATACGAGTGTTATGCAAATGAAACACCACAAATATATTGGGGTATAGGACCATTGTATTACCTACAACTAATATAAACAACAAGCAATCGTCACTGCTCGATGGCCTTTCGCTTTTTGGCGATGACCTGTTTTTTCGTCGCCCGCGGCAGGATCACCTTCTCGGGCTTCGTCTTCTTGGTCTGGTCAGGAGCACCGGCCTGGCCTGCTCCCGCCTTCAGCTGCAGCTTCTCCATGATCGTGAGCGGGCGACTGGAGGTCTTGGCCTCCTCCTGTTTCTTGTGCACAATGGCCTGTTGGGCCACTCGCCGCTTCTTGACCGCCTTCTGGCTCTTTTCGATCTCCTTCTGCTTGCGCAGACTGGTCAGGGCCTTCTTGTAGATGGCGGCATGCTCCACCTCAATGTCCGGCGACACGGTGATCTCTTCGCCCATTCCCTTGCCCACGTCGTGGAGCATCTTGGTGAAGCCGGCCACTTCCTGCTCCGAGAGCAGGGTCACGGCAGTGCCCTTGCGTCCGGCACGTGCTGTGCGGCCCACGCGGTGAATGTGGGTCTTGATGTGACGCGGGGCCTCGTAGGAGAGCACCACGTCGATGTCCGCCACATCGATACCACGGGCCAGGGCGTCCGAGCAGACCAGGCCGTTCACCTTGCCGCTGGCAAAGTCCTTCAGCGTTTTGTTACGCACCAGGGCGGAGAGATTGCCGGACAACTCGGCTATTTTGGTGTCGCTGTCCTCGAAGAGCGTGGTGAGCACAAAGGCCAGGCGGCTGGCCTGGTCGGTGCTGTTGGTGAAGCACAGGAAGCGCCGCCACTGGTTCTCCTTGACCAGGGCATACAGTGTCAGTGGTTTCAAGCGCAGTTCGGTGATGCAGATCTGCTCCGTCAGCTCCGCGGGCGTGGTGTACTTGCCCAGGAACTGGCCACGATCTGAGGTGGCCTCCTGGCCGCCTTCCTCGCTGGCTGGTTCCCCGATCACTGGCATCAGGGTGGTGAAGAGTCGGGGCTGAAAGAGGCGCAGGTTCTGCAGCTTCTCGGGATCCTGCGACAGGGTGGCCGAGAAGAGAAGCTTGTGCGGCTGGCGGCCAAAGCTGGACTCTAGTTCTGCATAGCAAAGAGGCGCCTGAATCCCCGCCAGCAGCGAGTCGGTGGCCTCCTTGACGTGGCTGTCCAAATGGTAGAGCCAGTTCTGGAAGACAGCGTCCATGATCCGATCGGCCTCGTCGATCACCAGGAACCGGAGGCTCTTGAGGCAAAAGCCCTTCGTGGCATGCAGATGATCCACCAAGCGACCTGCAATGGGGGGGTTCTACTTTAGCAAGGGTTGTACTTGAAGCTTTTGGCAGTTATCTCCACCTGGAGTTGTGACCACAATGTCCACCTTGGAGTAGTACTTTCCCTTGTACAGCTCCACCAGCCGCTCCTGCTCGTCCTCGAGCTTGTGCTGCTTGGAGAGCAGGCAGACCTCCAGCTCGGTTTGCGAGCACAGCCCACTGATCACGCGGTAGACCTGCAGGGCCAGCTCCGCCACGGGCAGCACCACCAGGGCCCGCACCTTGCACTCCACCCGCTGGGCCAGCAGCTGGACAATGGGAATGGCAAAGGCCAGGGTCTTGCCGCTGCCCGTGGGCGCCGAGACGCAGATGTCGCGCGGCCGGAACGGAGGAGGCTTGGCCTGGGCCTCCAGCAGCCAGGGGATCACCTCGCGCTGCACGGGAAACAGCCGGCGGATCTTCATCTGCCTGAGGGCCCGGCAGGTGGCCTTGTCCAGGTAGGGCAGCTGCTCGACGGCCTCGCCCTCGGGGATCTCGTCCGCGGGCTGCAAGCTGCCGCCCGGAATGATCGTCGGATGGGCCAGCCAGCTGGGCAGCTGCACTTCCACCTTGCTCCGCTTGCCAGCTCCGCCCTCGGCGCCCAGAACTTGGAAATCGTTGGCGGGCTGTGGCTCCTCCTCCTCCTCTGTCCTGGTTTCCCGCTCATTTTCCACGGAATTCTCCTTCTGCTCCGGCTCCTCCTTGGCCGGTTCCTCTGCCTCCTCCTCCTCCTCCTCCTTGGGCTTTACAGCCTCTGTTTCCTTGTGTTTCCTCTTTCGCTTCTCCGCCTTTTGGAGCAACTTCTGCAAGATCTCATCTTCGTTGCTGTTGCTCTCTCCGTGGTTTTTGGCGGGTTTCTTCAAATCTTCCGTGTATCTTTAAGATTTTAGGGATATGTTTAGGGTTCGGGAGTGTCAGGTGTGCCACCTACCGGTTTACGGTGAATAATTCCATGGCCCAGGTGCTTTTAATTCACAAAAAGGGCAATACAAGAGCGCACGTGTTGCCGCAAATTTGTTTACGTTTTCACGGCCAGTGTGGCCATGCGCGCGGGGTTCCGACAGTGTTGCCAGAGTTAAATTCTCACCGAAAGCGCGGGAATTTGAATAGTATAAGACCATGATAAGAATTGCAAGATTTTCTTTTACTTTTATTTGGCTTGCACACATAAATTAACAAGTAAGAAACAAACATAACATATAATATAATATATTATATTGAAACCCAGGAATATTACAAGTGCATATTCTGCACAACTTAAATATTTAGTAATATGTCGTAGTATACTCGAAAAATATTCTAATACGTTGTGTGAATATATTTAAAATTAGAATAAAACCACAGATGCAAACAACTTGATTTATATTCTAAATATTCATATTCTCCGCCGCTTGACAATATGCTAAGTACTCGCAACCGCAGGCAAATAAATTCGACGGAAATAATTGGCTTTAGTTCGGAAATCCAGTTTTCTGGGACTCTGTGGTTTCCCTATGATCTGTACCAGATGCGTTGGCCGAGTGCGTCTCTGGGGCGGTTCATGGGTTTCTTCGGGGGTTTTTACGCCGGTCAGTGATTCATGATTGACCCAGAGACTCACCGCTCCCCCCACGTGAGCGGGAGATGCAAAAATAAAACAGATTCTGGCGTCGTCGGCCGGCTAATTAATGTTTATTGCCAAACTGGAAACCGGTTGGATGCGTTCGAGCTTACTTCTCTCAGAAGTAAGAGCCTTTTTTGGGGGGCAATTAAAACTATTGAACTCTGGAAAATTTGCTGTTGCTGGGGTTAAACCTTAATCTGATTTTCCGCTCCTAAATTTGTACTCTCAATTGCTTCCCTCATTAATCATGCAGCTTGGGAGGCCGTTGCTTTTGAACACCTGGGACGGAGGGCGACACGCCCTCAACTGTGTCACAATTTATATTTGTAAGTTAAACACCTTTCTCGAGGGGATCTAAATATAGTAAGGCAAAAACTGCACAAAGAATACTTAGACAGAAACGCCCCCATCACGTTTTCTAGATGGAACGGCAGTTATGGCAATTAATTCAACATCACCACAAATGTGAATGGAATTTTTTGATTACACTAAACTTAAACATATCTCAAACGCCAATGCCTGGCCCGGCTTTTCATAACTTTCAGCTCGAATCGGTGTCAGGTTCTTTAGCACATTTGCGGATTAAAATATCAAACTGGAAACGATTGCGGATACGAAAGCGGTCCCCCTAAAAGCCCATTGTAAGCCTTGGCATTGTTCGGTTCTTTGGGGCGATTTCAAAGCAGAACGAGTTATCTTTGTGGTTCAATTTTGGTTCCGTTTTTAGATCGTACCAGCAAAACAATGTCAGGAAAATACTGTGTATCGAAACCAAAAGTTTCCCTTATCTGAGATGTTCCATTATCTTGCTAATTGAATTTCTCTCGCACCCCAAGATCTCTTTTCGTGGAAGAAACGCGGTTACCGGCACTTGTTTAAACAAATGCGAAACATCATTGCTTCCTCCCAGATACTCTAAACTTAATTAAAAAAAAAGAGGGAATACAACAGCACGCTCGGGGCTTGAATTTAAATAAATATTCCATAACTTAAGTTGATAAACGTGTGGCGGTTGTAAACCTAGGCCGGGGAGAAAGCCCACTTAATAATAGTAGGTTTTTAGCCCAATAAAAATCCATGTTCAGTAATTCCTAGATGGTATTCCATATTTTAATGTGATAATCATGCCCCTTGTGGGTGTTTTACGGCTCACGAGGCTCGATTAATATTGGAATCTATAATTTAAATAGGAAAAAAAATTACTGATTGTGCCGAAATTGAATAATATTTGCAAGCGATTCCCATTGCGTGATGATCGACGGGGGGGATTCCTCTCGGCTTTGCGACCAAATCCCCAGCCCCTCCGATCCTGACACTTGTTTTCGGATACGTAACCGGTAAAAAGCAAAGCTTAAAGCCAAACAAAACCGATCGAGACGAGGCGAGGCGAGGCGAGACACCTGTTGATCACCTGAAAGGGTGCGAGCGGGAGGCAGTGAGAACTTGTCTATTACTCGGCCGACGGACGTCGACGCCGACGTAAGCACTCACGTTAACGTGCATACGTTGACGCTCCGCGATCGCCTTAAAACGGTAGGATATAAAACCGCCGGAGTTCATTTGCAAACGTTTCGCGCTCGGCTCAAAACGCTCGCGAATCGCTCCAAGCCGCTCCCGAAAACGCGGTCGAAACGCGCGAAAAGTTCAGGCGAAAAAGTTTAATTCCAAAGTTTTCGTTTGCCGTTAAATAGTTTCGCGCTTAAGGATTTTATCGAAAAATAAAACAGAGACCAAACATGCTGAAATTTATGCTGCCTATATTTGTGCTGATTGCCGTGTAAGTGTTGATTGAACAATGACGAAAATGACAATTGAATTGAAATTAAATTAAAGAATTGATTGCTTGTTAAATTAGTTAAAGTACGAGCTAAGCTTTTTCCAAAAGCTATAACAGTTTATAATTCGAATTTATCTTTGCTTACCCAATTTATCGGGAGAAAACAATTCGTTAAAGTTATTTGATTACGAGATATAAATTCATTTCCAAATACATTTGAAAATTTCAAGAATTAGTTGTTAAACTTTCCCAAATTAATGGAAAACACCATAAATCGATTGCCCCTAAGAAATTCATTTTAAAATGTCTTAAACCTGACTAGGAAAGCTAGTTACATTTGTTAAAATATAACTTAACAAAGCCTCAAATAAACAATGAAATAAACAAGAAAATTTCTAGAAGGCAACGCTTTAATTGCTTTTAATTATTTGCAAAACCTTCCCAAATGAATTTTAAATGGCTATTTTTATTTTGGACAACGAATAATCTAGTTAAAATATTACTTGACAAAGGCTAAAAAACAACGAAATAAAGTACAAATTTCCAAGAATCGGCTGTGCATTTAGTTATTTTCAAAACCTCCTCAAATGAATATACAATTCCATGACTTTTCACCTCTAAAGAATTTTTATTATTATAGACCCAAGCTAGTTAAATTTTTAAAATATTAACTAACAACGGCCTGAAAACAATGAAATGAAGTTCTTCCCGAACTTTCCCAAATTAATAGTGAATACCCTTTGGTTATTTCCATTTTGTAGCATTGCTGTTTATTATTTTTGATGACAAATAAGCTAGTTAAAATATGATTAAATCATCAACTATATTCTGGTAGTTAGTTTTAAATAACAGATAATCCTACTGAATTTACGGGTTTCTAAATATAGCATAACGAATTCTTTTAGAAATCAATAAGAGAGCTCAAGGCCAAATTGCGATCAGCATTTGCTAAGCATTTCAATAAGATTCCAGCTCCGCAGTTGCCAAAAAACAAACTTTGGGCCAAGAGAAAGCCCCCGAAATGTGTATTGAATTGCAGGCGGCCTTGGGCAATTCTTGCAAGTTTACGACTCGCAAAGATCATAAAAAACATACGCAAAACCAAAAAGTAAACAACATTTGCCGTAAGATTAATCAACTTTTGAATGTCACTTGATTAGCGGCGCCAAGATTGAGCAATATCTCCTTCAGTTAGCACATTACCGTTGCCTTTTATTGGCTTCCTAACTCAGTGTTTGTATCTTTATCTTGCAGATGCGCGGGCAGTCCGATGAGCAGTGCCCGCCGCTTTCCCAACGACTTTCTCTGGGGCGTGGGCTCCTCCTCGTACCAGATCGAGGGCGGATGGAACGCCGACGACAAGGGCGAGTCCATCTGGGACTTCCTCACCCACAAGCAGCCGGAGAAGATAGCCGACCAGTCGAACGGCGATGTTACGGCGGATAGCTATCACCAGGTGAGCCGCAAATCGATTGGTTAATGGCCGATCAGCCGTGCGCTTGGCATCGCAATTTGATTGGAAGTTATGCAAAGAGTTCAAGATCTCCGCCGCCGCGCTGAGGTAATCGAGTGGAAAATATGTGAGCAAATGGCGATTGATGCACTGCGACGGCTATTAGTTACACAGCTAATTACCGCACATTATCCAGGTCTTTTGACAATTGACCGGCGACCGGAGATTGCAGGGAAAGCTGCGAGTTCTGGCCCCAATTGATTTAGGCCCAAGATCATTGGCCAATTATGTGTTAATAACATGACTCCGGGCAATTACCATATTTCAATTGGCCATCTCAATAGGCGCTAAATCATGCACAAAAGTGCGGACACACACGCGACTCATCGCGCACAAAGTTGCATCCAATTACGGAATAATTTGCATAGTTCATCAGGCTGCAAAGAGCGTATAAATCATTCGACGACGAGCCTTTTGGCAGGGGGGGCCACCTGTTTCATAATTTGATAAACTACTTTGTTCTGATAATCAACTTGTCTGCATCGGAGGCTTTCAGCGCTTCAGATTTGCACCATTTGTCAGGTCACATGATTAATGACACCTGATCCGCGGGGAATTAACGATCGTCCGATCGAAATCCGACGGGAAAGGGCGTGACCGGTTTGTGTAGGTTATATCAAAAGTAATGCGAAACGGAACTAGAACGTTTTTCAATTCAATTCAATTCAAGATTAATGGCGGCGAATGGAATTTTTTGACGGCTATAGTTTGTATACAACCATATGGTTAGTGTTTATAGAGATCTCTTAGAAGATCTGAATATCTATGGCTATTAAGATTACAGGTGCTTGTCCTAATTTACTGAGAGATTGAGGCGTGTGCTGTGCTTTTTGATAAGATTTAAAAGCAGACATGTTTTATAATCTCGGGCAAACATTTTTATGCCATGAAATATACAAATGGTATATTAACTTTGTGCAAATGTATGTAATAGGGAGAAGCAATATTTCCAAACCCGCAAAGAGTATATTCTTGATCCGCATCAATAGCCGAGTCAAACTAGCCATGTCTGTCTGTCTGTCTCTCTGTTTGTCTGTCTGTCTGTCTGTCTGTCCGTCTGTTTGTCTGCATGTATAATATAAACGCGCCGTTCTCCGAGATGGTACGAGCAAAAGATGTAATTCTTTTTGATTTAGGTCCGATATATGTGTACGCAGATCGAGTTTATCTATCGCCTTTGTAATTTGCATAAAACTGCATTGCCGTCCATATATTTGACAATATCTCCCAGATGGTAGCAGCTAGGGATATAAATCTTGTTGTTTTACGTGCAGAATATATCTATATTACATTTTGCGCCTCTAAAAGTCTTCTGCTTGAGTTTTATAAAGATGGGACAGTAAATAATGATGAGACGGCCTTTCCCAATCTCGACTACAGCGTTTCTATGTACTGTTTGATATCTTTAATAAGCAAACAATAGTAATATATGTTAATAGTGATCTTACAGCATTTCTGGGTGTATAACTTTTCTGCAAAATATGCTTTTACCTTCATAAAAACCTTCGACAACCAGATCTCCTTCCGAATTGCTCCCTAATAACTCACGAGTTGCTACAAAGAATTCGCATTCGCATATAGTGTCTATGATTTATCGATTTAGCACCCAGATTGTGTTGGAGTAGCATTAATTGTCTCATAATTCGCCCCCTAATGCCAATCAATGTAGACTAAGCGACTCGCCTTTTGCCACAGGTGCCACTTCTGTTCGTAGGTGCCTCAGGTGTCTCGGGTTTTCAATTTAAAAATCAATTTAAAAAAAATCATTTTATTTAGCTTTTTTTGTAAGTTATCCGCTTGTTATTGTTGTCAGCGGCGGCAGGCGATTTGATAAATGGATTAAATGTCCGGACGGACAGCTTAAACGCCCCTTCCTTGCATACGCTCAAGATTGCGGCTCAAATCGTTTGCCATTCGCAGCGCGCATTTCAAAGTCACACAAATAGCCAAATCAAAGCCAAGCTTATGACACTGACCACATGGAATGTGTCGCCGCAGACCAATGGTCAACTGGTTTTTCCGATTTGGGTTCTTTTTCGGAAAACGAATTCGGAAAAAAGCGCCAAACAAGTCGGAATGTTGCATTCCAGTTTTCCGACCCAGCCAACGAATCAATTTAAATCCGAGTGGCCGTTTAGTGTGCCTTGATGGCGATTTGTCCGTATCTAGTGTATAATTGGGTTGATATTTGTCACATCAACCAGCTATAGCGGCAAATAATCGTTGATCGACTAATGTTTAGCTGCTGGTTTGATTATGCCCCACGGAGAGTTAAGATATGCAAACAAGAAGTTGTCAAAATGGGCCTTTTGTCGGGCTTGATGAATGGCTACCGTTTTGAAATGAAACTCGTTTTTTATCATATCCAAATTTTACGGCTAATAAATTGGCATTAAATGAAAATGGTTTTATGGCCAATGCTTAAAGAATTTGCGAATTTTTACGAGTCTTAATGTCCCAAACGCGTCAGAGGTAGTCTTTGCGATTATGCCAATCGTGTCTATTGGAAGCTATTTAAATTCAATATGAGATAGAACTAAGGTGGTGGAATATTTTCTTCACTTTTTTGGATATTTAAATCCTTTAAGGATTGTCAAATAAAAGAGCGAGTAATGCTTTGAATTTTCCAAACGAATAGGTTCAACATTTTAAAGGTTTTATCATCGCTTTAGCGTTCCTATTCGGGATATTTAAAGCGCATTATTAAGTCATATTTTTATAAGTTTTATCATCCCTTTCGAGTCAAAGATAATCTCTTTAATGCAGTTTTTGCAAGAGGTTTCCTTAAAATAGAGAAATACTCTCGGAATAAACCTTGTTCCTAGAGGTTTTATTAACCAATTTGCGACAGAGGTGAACTTATTGATTATGCTTTCATTGTATTGTATGTGATGTGTTAGAATTTGCTTTTGTATTAACTTTTTTGAATGTTTAAACATTCTAATGATTGAAAAATTTACCTGTTTTTATACAGGTATTACTGTCCCCGTAACCCCTAACCAAATACATATGTTTTAAAACCTTTGAAAACCTCTTAAATATGTATAATTTTCCCCTTGATTTGCAGTGGCGTCGTGACGTGCAAATGGTGAAGGAGCTGCATGCCGGAACCTACCGCTTTTCGCTCTCGTGGCCCCGGATCATGCCCGGTGGCTACATGAACCACGTCAGCACGGCGGGCATCAAGTACTACTCGAACCTGATCGACGAGCTGCTGCGCTACAACATCACCCCCATGGTGACCATCTATCACTGGGAGCTGCCGCAGAGGCTGCAGGAGCTGGGCGGCTGGACGAACCCGGAGATCATTCCGCTGTTCAAGGACTACGCCCGCCTGGTGCTGGAAATGTACGGCGACAGGGTGAAGATCTGGACCACCATCAACGAGCCGTGGCACGTGTGCGAGCACGGCTACGGGGTGGACTACATGGCGCCCTCGTACAACTACCCCGGCATTCCCGCCTACCTTTGCGGCCACAATCTGCTCAAGGCCCACGCCGAGGTGGTCCACCTGTACCGCGATCAGTTCCAGAAGCGCCAGGGCGGCCGCATCGGCATCACCTTGGACACCTCCTGGCCGGAACCGAAGGATCCGAACTCCGCCGAGGATCGCGAGGCTTCCGAGCGGGCCATGCAGTTCTACGTGGGCTGGTTCGGTCACCCGATCTTCTCGAGGCACGGCAACTACCCGAAGGTCATGATCGAGCGCATCCGGAACCTCAGCAAGGAGCAGGGCTTCGGGGTGCGATCGCGTCTGCCCGAGTTCACCCCGGAGGAGATCCACCGCATTCGCGGCACTGCCGATTTCTTTGGCATCAACACCTACACCTCCAACTTGGTCACCTCGAATGGACACAACAACAGCGGCAAGTTCCCGGTGCCCTCGTTTAACCACGACATGGGCGTGGTCGAGAGCCAGCAGGGCGTGGACTGGCCCGGATCCGGATCCGTTTGGTTGAAGGTGAGAAATCGAGGATTTTAGGGGTTTTTCTTGGCAGAATTTAGGACTACAATAGCTTGTCTAATAGGGTTTTGACAGAATTTAAAAGAGGATTTTGGGGAAAATCAAAAAATATGGTTACTATAGCCCATTGAAGGTAAGAAATCCAAAAATTTGGAGGGTTATCTCATCAGAAATTAGGGTAGAATCCGCCGAAGAAAAGGAATTTTGAGGTTATCTTTTCAGAAATTATGATAACAAGAGCTTATTAAAGGCGAGAAATCCGAAATTTTGGGAGTTTAAACATAGGTTATCAGAAATGAGAGTAACAAGGGCCCATAAAGGGTGAGAAATCCAAGATTTTGGGGGGTTATCTCATCAGAAATTAGGGTAGAATCCTTAAAATGGGAATTTTGAGGTTATCAAAAGATTAAAAAAGGCAAGTTATCCAGAATTTTGGAGAGTTATGAATCAGAAATTGGGGTAACACAAAATTGGGGTAACACAAGCCCATCTAGAGAATGCCAGAAAGTATTCAAAAAACTTATCAATAAATCTCAAGCTGATCAACTTTTCGTTATCAATTAGTTCCCAGAAATGTCTTCCGTCAAACGGTTGTAGTTTAGAGATATTTCCCTGTTTAAAATCTTTCGTCTTGAAGCTTCCATTTCCGCATAGAAACACTTGAATTTAAATAAACTCCAACAAGTTGTAGGCTTTCCCGGGAAGCAAACCACCCATTTAACGAGCTGCGACCATCTTTTTCCTGCCTCCAATTATCTTTAGCTTAGTCGGCTAAATTGATTGTGGCCCTCGCCCACCTACTGCCCCCGTAATGGAAACTCCCCCACGTCCAGCCTGTGCGGGCGGGTAATGTAATTAACTTGGCGGAGTGCTCGAGGGTGACTTATCCCCACTTGGAGTTTGAATTATGGTTTGCCGAGTAAACTACTTGGCCGGGAGTCAAACGAGGGTGACTTTTGCACAGGTGCAGGCTGCCAGGATGCCAGGCAGCCAGGATGCCACAATGTCAGGTTGAACGAACCCGAGTAACCACTAACTCTTGTCCGCCTTTTGCGCCCCCCACTTGCAGGTCTATCCCAAGGGAATGTACAATCTGCTGATGTGGATACACCGCGAGTACAATGCCCCCGAGATTATAGTGACCGAGAACGGAGTCAGCGATCGTGGCGGATTGGAGGACTATGCCCGCGTGGACTACTACAACCTGTACCTCTCGGCGGTGCTGGATGCCATCGAGGATGGCGCCAACATCAGCGGCTACATCGCCTGGAGCCTGATGGACAGTTACGAGTGGAAGGCCGGCTTCACGGAGAAGTTTGGCCTGTACCACGTGGACTTCAACTCGCCGGAGCGCACGCGAACTCCGAAGATTTCGGCGCGAGTGTTTGCCCAAATCTGCAAGACCAACACCATCGACTGGAGCTACAGGCCCAAGCTAAGCGAGGAGCAGCAACTGGTGGCCCTGGCCCAGCTCCCGGCGGAGGACTCCATGCCCAAGGCCCACAATAGCGCTCCAGGAGTTGGTGCCCTCAGTTGGACTTTGGCTGCGGGCTTCCTCGTCCTTGGGGCGCTGCTCAGATGAGGCGATTGAGGGAAGCACGACCAGGAGGCTTGCCATATTGAACTTGAGATCATGCCAAGTAGCCCTAAGTTTGCCTAACCCTCATCGCTATATTGTATTTATAGATGTTTTTATTTGTACTTAAGCTAAAAGACTCGAAACTGAATAAACTAATGTGTGATATTTAACGAATTTTGGTCTTTTCTGTCGTTATAAAGGGGAGAGGTAATAAAAGCCGTCAAATCAGTTTGAAAGGCAGACTTAGGTTGGACAAAAAGTTTCTTTTCAACCCAATTTTTGGCTCCAAAGTTCCGTAAATAAGGCATTCTGTGCTTGGAGAATGGACGGTTGATCTAGAAACCTTGAAAGAGCTGCGGATCGAGGAAGAGAACAGCCCATTCAGATGTTAATGCTGGGCGATCCAAAGTGACATTTACATGAAACATGATTTGAAGTCGGTTCCTTGAACTGTCGCCCGGCATTTCCGCAAGCAAACGCAAACGCAAACACAAAACCCAAACCCAACAAAGGAACCCAATGATCTGTGATCTTTAAGCGCGCCACAATGGGCCCCGATGTGTTATATCATCAATTATGGGCTGGGCCTGCTATAAAGAGGCTAATTGCAGGGGACAATACTAAAACTCTTAATTAATATGTGCATGAAGGTATATTCTTTGCATGATCTCTATGAGAGAACAACATCCGCTTGGCCTCAGCAAACTTTCGAAGCGGAATCGAAAGCGGGATCATGTTTGAACTTGGTTTCAGATACAGATACAGATACGTGCGGGTATTTGCATCCAGAACCAGTTGCCTTTCATTTTGGGTAATGATTTTTGCTGCTATTTACACTTATTTTTATGCATTGAGCGGGATTTATTGTTCCTAGCTAGTCACACGAAACTGCTGAATAAATTAAGCAATTTCGCTTTTGTAGGAAACACGGCATGCCCCCGGGCCTGGGCAACAGAGGCGGGGGCTCGTCTGGTCTCGACCTTTCCGGCGTGCTCCCGGCCTGCACCTGTTTGAGTCACGAGCCGGCGCCGGGCATATTCATAATTCATCAGTCTCGCCGGAGTCTGGAGCTTCGGGCAAGGGGTTCTGCAAGTGTATCTTTAAGATGCTCGGGTGACGGGCAGCTAAACGCCAAAGCTGGGAAAACAATTGGTTCTGGAGGCAATCTAAATAACAAATTGTGTGTATGACATAAGGGTTGTACCTGTGACATTGCCCGAAGCGTTTCGTAAATATTTAAGAGGCAGAATATGTTTAAAATTGCGATCACTTTTCCAGGGTGACAATTTATTTACATCATTTTATTCCCAGCGCAACAGAGCAATGAGCTAATATCTTTGAATAACAAGCATTAAGCCAACATATCTTGCCATATCATAATTCTAATATATATTTAAAAGCAACACACAATTATCACATGACGTATGATGGATTTTGATCAGCGGTGGGGCATCCCTTAGCTCTTTCGGCTCCCAGTGCTCCCAAAAACAAAAAGCTGTGAATGTCTCGAACAAAAGGGAATCGACATGTGCAAGCGTTCGGAATTTGACGGTGAAAAAGGAACTCGGAACCGAAGGTTTCGAACGAAAAGGAATCGAAAAGTCCCCGTCATCATAAGTGGAATTATTTTAAATAAAAGAGTGTATATATTACAATAAGTATTTAGTGAATGTTTTAGACACAAAATTGACTAAAAGTTATTTACATTAACCTATTCCCCGAGCCATAATTCAATAAAAAACACAAGTGTCAGCGATAAATCTTAATGAATAATTGGATTTAAAGCAAACATACTACGATTTTATATATATTACAATCAAGGTATTGCGAATTTATAGGATAAAAAGGTAATTTTCATCAAATTATTCTTACAGGAACATTTGGGATACAGATTATTGATATCTTGCAGTTTTTTCCCAAGATTCAGGCTTTCGACATTCTTGGAAAACAATAGGAGTTTGGAGATGGTAATTTCTACCGCATTTCTAGGGTAAAAAGTTCTTTCCAGCAAATCATTCGCCAAGCAATTGAGCAACAAGCCAATAGTTTTTTATGACCATGATTAATGAGTGTCTAATGAGCAATGGTCCACACGAGAATATCAATCAACAAGCCCAAAAGATCCGTTTCGGCTTTGGCTTTGCCAATTTGTATGTTTATTTTTATTACAAACACGTCATTGAACTTCAACAAACAAAGTTATATTGCAAACCAAAATCAAGTACAACTCTAAAACATCAAACAAACAAAGTTTGTCGTTCTTTGTGTTTATTTTTTGTGTTTTTTGCGCTGATGAAAGTTTAGAGGGCATTGCATCAGCCAAAGTTAAGTTGCGTTTTTCCCGACACGAACTCCGCGAAATTGCAACTTGTGTTTTTTTGATTTATGCAATTGTTCATTCTTTGAGGGGAAAAAGGCCAGAAAGTGAGTAATGGGAAACATGAAGAATCAAAGCAGATCACGAACTCGGGGCAGATAACATTTAAATTATAAATAATACATTCTGAGAGGCTGCCTGCCGCGACTTTTAAATTCACTTTGAAACTCTTTAAAACGTGTTAAAACGTGTAAAGTTCAGTCAAGTGGAGGAGTCGGGTTTAAAGGGAACCGAACTTGGCTTAACCGCTTCTCAAACGGTTAAGGGGTAGCTCGGGTTCGGGTCTTCGATAATAAGAAAGGGAAACGCCAAAAATATTCGTTGCATATTTCTAGGAGGAGTTGGTTTTTTATATTATATATTTTAATATAATTAATAATATAGTTTATATTATATTTTTTTTTAATACATATTATATTATTTATAATAATATTTATTATATCTTACATATTTATTAGATTTTTTTGCTTTAAATACAAAATAAATATATTTTATACAGATAGTTTATAAATTTGTAACTATTATTTCTTACCTTTATATTGATAGCACAGTATGAGTATATTTATGAATGGGCCACTTTTACCTAAGAAATACATTAACTTGAAAGGCAGTTATCAAAAATCTTAATAATTGGAATTATATATTAAGTAAAGTTGCTAAGATTCCTATAAAATTCCTATAATCAGGGTCAAATTATAATCATTTTAAAGTTTTTTTCCACTTGAAAATATAGCTGAAATTCAGAGCAAAACAAAAGCAAAACGAAATCCAATTCAAAGTAAAATGAAAAGTCGAGCAAAAAATTGTTCGCTCACGGTTTCCTTTTCTTATGATATTGTTCTCATTAAAGAAAGTTATCCAATAGATATATATTCCAATATGTAATCCAGTACGTATACCAATAGATAATCCAATCCAATAGGCAATTCAAATATGTATCCAAGCTCAACCACAAAGTCACACAAATCACTTAAAAAAAGCACTTGCAAAAAAGGAACAAAAAGCCAATAAAAACTTCAAAGTTTTCACGGTAACGGCATTTCAGGGACTTTATTTTCGCGTTTTTCGCGTAATTCAATCGAAATCCGGCGAATTTCCATATTAAAAATATGAAACACATACTCGTTTACCGATTTCACTAAGATCGAAGGAGTTTTCGCGCCCCTAAACCGACGAAAAAGAATTTTCCACCGGACCGATCAAAAAGTGACGCGCGTGCGGGAAAATTTTCTTTTCTTCTCGCGTTCACCTACTCCCCCACCGCCCCCTCCACCAAGTGGCGATAGCTTAAAAAAATATCGATTCAAGGAAGAACAGAGGCAGGAGCCAAAACGGGAGCAGGAGGGATTTAATCCTTGAAAATGAAGTATTATTGGGATAAATAGAAAATAAAAAGCTTTGGGCCTTTAATTATTTAAATATTAAAGTTTCTAGATAGTTAGCATACAACAATTTGCATATTAATGGTATAAAAATACAGAATGAAATGTGTGTTTGCAAATCTTCAAAAAACTCTGAACTGCGCTATTGACATCACCCCTTCTAATTGGTGAATTTTATGTTACGGTTTTAAAATTTAATTAAATCAACAAACTAATACTTTATACCTCTAATGATAGAAATATAATGAAAACATATGAGATGTAACACAAGTAAATGTATCTCAGTTGTCTGCAATTTGTTTAAATAATTGAAATGCGGTATTGTAACTAATCGGTTAAGTAAAATAACCAAACTGCATGTGTTTTTTTTTTTTCGATCCATTTTATTAACTCTAAAAAATTAATAATTTTAACTTTATAATCCCTAATTAAAATTTCTTGCTCCATAAAATTCTTGAAAATAAATAATGTAAATAATGAACAATGGAATAATAGTGTATTTGTATATGTATGTATATAATGAGTAGTATAGGTATAAGATCGTTAAGAGATTAAATTGTTTTCTTTTAAGTATTCGACTAGATTATATTTGCCAAAAAGGTCAAGTAAATATACAAGAAAAAACAATAATTTGCTAAGTATCTATAAAAGTTTTTATGGTTTTTTCGAAATCATTGACATACATAGGCTTAAATCCCTTTTGCTCCCGCTCCTGATCCTGCGCCTCCTTGAATCGATATCTCCCGCCCAAAGTATCGGCACTTGGCGAAGGATGTGGGCGAAGGGGGGAGTGGGTGGACATCGCAAGAGTAAAAATAAGAAAAATTTTTGGCGCGCGCGTCTCAATCCGATCGGTGCGGTGGAAAAACCTTTTTCGTCGGTTTAAAGGCGCGAAAACTCCTTCGATCTTAGTGAAATCGGTCAACGAGTATGTGTTTCATATTTTTAATATGAAAATTCGCCGGAATTCGATCGAATTGTGCGAAAAAGGCGAAAATAAAGTCCCTGAAATGCCGTTACTGAAAACCGACTCCTTGCCTCTGTCCGTGTGTGCGTGTTCGCGCTTTTTATTTTCCCTTTTGGCGAAAACTTCGAAGTTTTTTTTTGTCTTTTTGTTGTTGTGCTGTGATTGTTATTGTATAAAGAAAAGTGTTTGCACAGCGGCAAAGAAATAAAAGCAGTTAACACTGCCTTTGCAGTTTTTCAGCTTTTTCTTTTGGCTTGGCTTTCGGTTTCAAGTTTTCTCCTTTGGCTCGAGCTTTGCGTTTGCTTTGCTGTTATTTTGCCTTTGCTTTTGGTGTTTTTTTTTAAGTGATTTAATTGACTTTGTGGTTGAGCTTGGATTCATATTTGAATTACCGATTGGATTACATATTGAATTATATTTTGGATTACCTATTGGATAACATATTGGAATAGTATCCAATTTAAAGGAAACGGTAAGCAAACACTTTTTTGATTTCCTTTGCTTTGCATTTCCTTTTGAATTTTGATTTTTTAGCGCCAAAAATAATAATTTTTTTCTAGGTTACCCATTATAGGTTTTATTATAGTTAAGACTAATAATACAGTCTTATTATAACCTACTATTTGATATTTTCATGTTAATATATTTATTATATTTTATTCTATTATTTACATTCTTCTATGGCTATTATTTCACATTATTTCGTAAACTAAGCAGATATATCACATATATATTTTTGATATTTATAACAATATTTCCTAATTTTATTTCTATTATTTCGAATTATTTTGGAAAATAAAAATTATTCGTAAGCACACATACCATACATACATAGATATGTGTGTCTATATACAATGTATCTATCAAAATACACTGTATGTATCTATACACAACATCTCCGCTCATAAGTTTTCGAAATATTGCGAGTTCTCGGAACATTACCGGTAGAGTTACCCTTAAGTTTTCTAAAGATAATCGAAAGTGTGCTCTCCATTCACCTTTAAAAACAATGCCAGTCGCTCTATAAAACTTCTCTGAACCTAAAGATAGCGAAAATGGTGCCAAAAAATGTCCTGTCACGCTGCCAGATCCAAAGTCACGTGCCCAGGACGCGGATGAAAGTGCAGTTGCCGGATCAAGTTCCCCCCCTGGCTGGGCCGGGATTGACCCGCTGGGCCATTTATCAAGCGCTTTATAGAGCGCGCATTGCACTTATTGAAAATTAATACGGCTTAAGACCCACAACAGTGCAAAAATCAGCACACATGCCCGGCCCGGATCAGCCACCACCCTCAAGAGAGGTAATCCCGCGAACAAGGCATTATAAAGGGACTCTGGGGCCGGGAGAACATCTGCCCGGGATGCGGATGGTGGCATGGCGAAAGGATTAATTGACAATATGTGATCGGAAATCTATTGGGCTGGGTGTGGGTCGTCCAGGCACCTCCATTTAATGGAGAAAAATTACTTTTCAATAGCAACAAAGGGCAATCAAGTTGGATAATGTGTGCACAGATTTCGTAGGCTCTGCGGTTAATTCGATTAGGAATTCTACAAAGAAATATATCAAAGAATATATGTTATATTTGGAAATGCGGGCAGCCAAGACCGAAGCATCCTAATAAAATGTTTTGAGATTGTTCTCATCTTTTATGGGAACCCAATGATCGACATTGCAATTACAAGAAGCCAGCAATTGAGTTAACCCTTTGCAATCAATATTCAATTACTCGATATTGCATTACAAAAGTTTTTAACACTGGCACTGATTGAAACATTTCCCGGGAAAGGCACTACAAAATATGGTGAACTGCCCTCATCATCTCCATTGGACCCCACCCCTCCTTGATTGGGTAATGTGTCAGCTCGGAGTCGTCCCCTTGAAGTAGATTAAGTTTGGCGATAAAGTATCATTGAATCATTGGATTCTGTGCTTTTGTTGGGTCGTTAAATGGCATCTATGCTGCCCGGGAGGGTGATGCCCAGGCCCATGCTCCCCCATGCAAGTTGGTGACGTTTAGTAATTGGTATGGACAGCAAAAGAGAAGGCACCCTCATCGCATTACAGGGCCACTGTTCGGTATGGTAATGGTTTTTGAGAGCCCCCCATTCGCATGTCGTACTAGGCCCTTCAATTGCTTTTCCCATAAATCTTTCGCTTGGGAAACAAGAAATGATCCTTTGGCTAAGAGTTCAGATCCTGTCCCATATAATTGCTGCTGGGAAATCGAAAGCAAAGAAATGGAAAACGCAGAAAGGTCCTTGGCAGGCCCATAAATTACACTGGGCAAACATTGTTAGGGGAAAAGGTGCCAAAGCCGAAAAGGGGAGGGTTGGCAGCGGTTCCTTTCAGAGAACGTGCCAAGATCACAAGGCAGCTGGAAGGAATCTGGCTCCTAGCTCGTGGTTTCCCAACCGAGTTCAATGACCTACCCCGGCATGCGAGCGCTGCTGTAATGACAAACCAATTACCAGCTAAAAGGCCTGGACTTGGACGTGGTCGCGAACCTGGACTTGGACACGCACGCCGCTCAGAGGAGTAGTCCCCATGCAGGCGGTGACGCTGGTGACGCTATGATTGCGCAACAAATTGGACAACGATTCATGTCACCCCTTTTTGGGATGGATGGCAGGCAGTTGAAGCCAAGGCAGGCCATATTTGAGACAGTGACAAATGTTCAAAACTTGACAGTGACGGGAGCGTTTATGCGGGGCGAACTAGGAATTCGGGAACCTCTCATTTGGTAGTATATCATATGTTTGCTGGAGGAATATTTAGCCAGAACTCTACCAGATTGTTCACTTTTTTCTAATCACAATAATGGTATATTTATGTTTCTTATAAAAGAACAAAAAGCACATTAAAAGCTCATAATATTTAATATTTTTGCTGGTGGAATATGTAACCTGAATTCTCATGATAGATCTTGTTTTATTGGCTTTATAACGAGCTTGTTTATTTTTCCTTAATCACATAAAGTAAGTTTTATGTTTCTATAATTACAAGCTGTTTAATATATTTGCTTGTGAAATATTAAACCTGGCACTACAAGATAGATCTTTTATTTCCTTGATCACAAGCTCTACCTCGCTCAAAATAAAGATAGTTTCATGTTTCTATAACTGATCTCATCACCTACTTCCTTGCCGCATAAACATGACAATTAGTCGATTGCGCTACTGTACCCCGACTGGGATTTTGGGTCGACAATCCACCACCAAAAGCAGTAGGACCATCAGCGGAGATGACAACCCTGGCCCGCTGGAATCGTGGCGCCTGCGCAGCTGTCCCGATTTCGGGGCAACACTCGCAATGGGTGTCCTCCTCCGTTTTTGAGCCGCCGCTTTGTCTGAAATTTCACGCAATCTCGCAGAGAAACAGCGGATTCGTGTGCGTCGGCAACTGCTTATTGATCGATCGCCTCGATATCGAATTTTTATTGTTGTTTGTCATTGCAAATGCGCCACCGCCGAACAACAGAAGGGATAAAGCCCGGGGACTCGGAGCGGGGAAGGATGTCCCTTTTGTGCAAGGGGTTCGTTCGTTCGTTCGGGTTCCTCATCATCGGGGGTTGGTCAGGACTCGGTTTTTGGTATTTGGTATTTGGCATTCAACTGCAATTGCAGTTTTACTGTTGCCACTCGCGAGGGTTACTTTTTCCAACCCCCATTTGGCCGGCCGTTCGATTATCATCGCCTGGGAACAATGCCACCGCCGGGGAGTGGAATCCGGGTTCGGATTTCTCTGTTTTTTCGGGATTTCACTTCGTTTTTGGTCCGTGGCAGGGCCCATCTCTCCACCACTGCCGCCCTGCAGTTGCCTTATTTGTATATTTTGATTCCAAACTAGAAATCAAGTTCAATGATTTTGGGCTTGTTTTTCGCCATCAAATGTTGTTGTAGCATTATTGCAGTTTTGTTTGGCAGATTTATGGGATTTGGGAGGTATTAGGAGTGGTAGCCAGAAGATCTGATAACCAGATGAGGCGAAACAGGAGTGGGATTCAGATAAACTTCGAAAGTAAGGTTTCTGAATGAATTTTATGACTAATTTCTATCATCTTTACCCTTTGGATGGGCCTTTCCAGTGGCCAATTCTTGCTAAACATTTGGTAATCATTTAGGTTAATGCTTTCTCTACATTTGGGAGGTAATTCCTAGGTTATAGTAAAGCTTATGACAAGCAGATGAGACAAAACAGGAGATAAACCTTTCTGAATGAATTTAATGACCAATTTGTATTATCGTTTCCCTCTGGATGGCCAATTCGTTTGTTTTTCCTCTTAGAGAAGTGCTAACCATTTGGTGATCATGTTCCCCATTTAGGTTAACGATTGCTCTAAATTTGGGAAGTTTTGGGGGTTATAGTAAAGCTTATGACAAGCAGATGAGGCAAAACAGGAGATAAACCTTAAAAGTAAGGTTTCTGAATGAATTTTATGACCAATTTGTATCATCGTTACCCTCTGGATGGGTCTTTCCAGTGGCCAATTCGTGCTAACCATTTGGTAATCATGTTGCCCATTTAGGCTAACGATTCCTCTACATTTAAGAGGTATTAGGGGTTATAGTAAAGCTTATGACAAGCAGATGAGGCAAAACAGGAGATAAACCTTAAAAGTAAGGTTTCTGAATGAATTTTATGACCAATTTGTATCATCGTTACCCGTTCCATCAACCTTTTCAGTGGCCAATTCGTTTGTTCCTCCCCCAGAAGGAGTGCTAACCATTTGGTGATCATGTTGCCCATTTAGGTTAAAGATTGCTCTAAATTAGGGAAGTATTAGGGGTTATAGTAAAGCTTATGACAAGCAGATGAGGCAAAACAGGAGATAAACCTTAAAAGTAAGGTTTCTGAATGAATTTTATGACCAATTTGTATCATCATGACCCTCTCATTCGGCCCTTTCAATGGCCAATTCGTTTGTTCCTCCCCCAAAAGGAGTGCTAACCATTTGGTGATCATGTTGCCCATTTAGGTTAAAGATTGCTCTAAATTTGGGAGGTTTTAGGGATTATAGTAAAGCTTATGACAAGCAGATGAGGCAAAACAGGAGATAAACCTTAAAAGTAAGGTTTCTGAATGAATTTTATGACCAATTTGTATCATCGTTACCCGTTCCATTAACCTTTTCAGTGGCCAATTCGTTTGTTCCTCCCCCAGAAGGAGTGCCAACCATTTGGTGATCATGTTGCCCATTTAGATTAACGATCGCTCATTTGTAGCAGATTCGGGCGCCCGTTATCACCCGCTGACGATCGAGCAGGACCAGGTCCAGATCTTGATGCCACAGCCGACATGCAATGCCTAATTGTTTTCCCGTTGCTGCATTTGTGAGCCCAGGAACCGCCCACTGGGACACGGGGTCTCCTCGACCGTAAGCGAGTGCTAATTTATGGCGCACCTAAAAGTAGTGTACACACACACACTCCACACTCCACAGTCCACACCTCGGGCCATATATCAGCGTGATGTATCGTTAGAACCGGCAACATATCACACTTTGCAGCTGCCCGGCTCGGCCGGCTCAGGCCAAGTTTTGTTGCTTATGTAAGAGCCAGCGAGCGGGCCCATTGTCGTCATTGTAGTCACATTATTAGATTCGCATCGCTGGCCATATTAATTGTTGTTGCCCAAGTCGGGCCCACAACTGCATCGCAGGCCCCGGGAATGGTTCATTGAGCAGGGCGGCAGAGTGCAACTACAAGCGCTCTAATGATCGTGTACTATTTTGTTTAATATACCCGACTCAGGAGCGGTTCTATCTCGGGTTCTATGCTCTTTTCCGGCCCTGCAGCCCATCGAAATCCCACCCTGGCTCAGGTGTTTCCATACGCCTGGGCCTGACATTCAAATTTGGTCAGTTGACATGGTTCTGGCCTAACGCTTTTCAGTTCTTGACGGGCTTTATGGCCGGAAACTCTAATTGCTGTTGTGCGGTTTGAGGTTTGAAAAGGTTCCCCACAAGCTCTGCGCCTGAATGAGACATTGCCGCAGGAACACTTAATTCTCAGGGCTTACCTGTACCTGTAGGTACTTTAAACCACTGCAAATGCAACTGAAACTGCAACAGCAACTGGAGTTGGGCCCCTTTTGTCCACGGGAAACCGGCTGGCTGGCTGTCAGACAAAAACAAACAGCATTCCGGCAAGGATCGACAACCTGCAGGGTGGCTGTGCCCGTGGCTCGGTGGTGGATATCGATTTTTAGTGGCAATTGCAGTGCCAGTTGCCACGCCAGGCCGCCCCCTGGCCATTGGGGTAGTCTCAAGTTCGTCTGCCAATTATTTGCCGCTTATTAGGAGAGCGCAGGATCCGCGGAATGGGCAGCACGTGACTGCTTCTTCCGTGGCAGCCTTGGCCATTGTTTGCATTTGCATGCTCCGGTTAAAGGAGGGTGGCAGGCCGCAGTTGGCAGCAGTTCCCTTGAAGTTTTCCAAGACTCCGGCACTAGCAACTTGACCGCCGCTGTCTGTAGACACAGCTCAAGTGTTGCCCTAATGTTTGGCCATTTGCATGAAGTGGATGGTGGGCTTGGGAAGTTGTTGTTCGTCCGGGGGTTGGTCGCCACCCCCGAGAGTGTAAATCACTGCCAACCACCCACGGAGAGGCGTTTGCTGACCAGCCGCCGGCTAAGCTCCTTTGTGCTTTGAGTTTGGGTTTTTCTGTGCCAGGCCGTCGGGGCGGGTGGGGGATCCCCGGCGAACAGAACCGGTTTTCCAACAGCCTTAATCCTTTCGAGCGCAAAACGCAAAGCCAACTGCGGTCGTCAGCGAAAATCGCTGGCAAAATGCATCCAAAATTGGGGTTGCCCGGCGCTGGCGGCCGGTTTGCCTCGCAAAACATCGAGACATTCTCCGAGGAACACTTTGAATTGCACCATTTCCCCAACGATCCATGACATATGGGGGAGAGTCCTCCCAGTGCTCCCAGCCTCTGGATGGCTAACTGCCAACTGAAATGGAAAATAATTTTAATTATTTTTCAAGTTTATTGACTTTGATGGGTGATTACCATGTCTTCTAATGTTTAGGAAATTGATGGTTGTAGCTTTATCATTTCTTAGTTAATTTTAAGGAATTTATATCGCTATTATTCAGAAATTCCTATTTTCAGGACTATATTTACTCGTATATCCATGAAACTCTCTCCTACATAGTTTCCAAGTGACATGAAAGTTTCCTTTACTTACAATTCAAATTTATTGACTTTTAAGTGGGATTATTATTCCCTGTAATTTTTAAGAAAAATACCGAATATATTTAATTGTTTTACATATATTTCGCAAAATATATTATTATTAATCCATCTTTTATCGAATCCTAATTTCAGGACTTTATATCTTTATTAATAAATCTCTCTCCCAAACAGCTTCCCACTGAAATGGAATATTCTTTAATTTATTGTCTAAGTTTATTGACTTCCAAGTGAGATTATTATTTCTTCCAAAATTTTGAAATATCCCGAACTTATGTCAAGAATTGATATACAAATTTTAATGAATTTAATTCATTATTTATTTCTCTTCTATAGAGTCCCATCGTCAGGACTTTTTCCTTCTTGAATTCATCTCTCCCCCACATATTTTAGACATTTAAGAGCCAAGTTTTTATTCAAATTTTAGACCAACAATTGGTAAACTCAGGCTTATGATAATCCGTAGAACATTTCCTGAGAACCCTTTATGCTACATGAGATCCCTAGATTTATTTTGCCGCGGCTTATACGTTTTATTCCGGTTTCCTTGCGTTGGCGATTTGTTAAGTGCTTGTAATGGCCTTCATTTGTCTGCAATTTGTTTAAATTAATTAAGATTGCCAGTCGCGGCATAAACAAGCGTTCCTACGTGAAGTGCAAGTGCGTGAATGGGAAAATAAGTGGAAAAATAGGAAAACCCTAGGCACAGGTGAGTTTTCAGCACGCCAATAACACGTTTTGTGCGATCTAATTATTCACTGCACTTGGCAGACAAAAAGGCGGGCTTATTGCGATTTCCATTTCCCGTCAGGGAATTGACAAGGAAAAGAAAAGCCGGCAATTGACTTGTGTGTGCATTCGCGCCGGAAAAGTGGCCGGAAAAGGGGGTGAAAGCGGCGCCCAAAAGGGCTTCTCCTCGGGCTTTCTTCACGCTTCCATAGCCACGAAAAAAAGCGATTGCCGACTGTCAGAAATCAATGCATTTATCCTCGTCGGCAACAAAGGCAAACAGTTTGCGCTTTGTTTGCTTGTTATTGTAGCTGCTTGTTTTTTATCGTATTGTTTATTTGCTTTTTGTTACTGCAATTGCCACCATCTCGTTCGCCGATTACAGCACCGGTCAGCAGAATAGTATGGGAAAACCCTTGGAAAAACTGCTTTTTTGCCAATATATTCAAGCCACCTTTGCTGTTTCGGCCACTTCCCACGGGGATGCAGTGTCCGTGGCCAAGTTCGAGTTTTAAACAATAAGAACAACAGTGCGAAACGGGGAGGCAATAAAAACAAAAGGTGAAAAATTGTTGGCAATGTCAGAGGCCACGGCCCCCGGGGGACACGCCCAGTGCCGCCGAATGTTATTGCCACGCAAATGGCCAACGATATTTCCGCCATATGTCCGTTGCCGGGGCAACACTGGCCCCGCCGCCCCGGTTGCAACGACAACTCTGGCGGTGCAATCACTTTAATTGAGTTACCTGGCAAACGTTAGGAATCCAATTCCATCAGCCGTCCAGCCTTTCAGCCTTTCAGCCTTCCCCAGCCGGTGCGCTACAAATGAACTCTTCCGAGAATCAAATTTCATGCGCCCCCCTCTATCCGGCTGTAAAAAAATCCGGCTATCTCTCCACGGGACCGGGCAGCCGATGACGGAGGCAAAACTATCTAACCAAGAGTACAGTGAAAACTGTCTAAGATTTTCCTTCAAAGTTTGGAGAAACCTGGGGTTTCAACGGGCTTACATGATACCCCAAAGGTTCCATCATCTTGATAATAAACCGCTGAAAATATCGTAATTCCACTAGGATTTTGTTCCCAAATTTCATTGATTTTTCAAAACCAAAGGAGCAGTGAAAACTGTCTAAAATTTCCCATACAAATTTGACAAAACCGGGGATTTAGAGAGCTTTATATTTTGAAACCCCATTAGCCTCATCATCTGTATAAAGAAACTTTAATTCCATTAGGATAGTGTTCTAAATTTCATTGGTTTTTTGAGCATTCCTATAAGCACTGTACCTGCCTGCATTCTGGGGAAACTTTCTAACCAAAATACAGTGAAAACTGGCTGGTAATACCTGCTAAAATTTTGACAAAACCTTGAGTTACGGTAGCCTTACAGTTTGAAACCTCATAATTTTAATGATAAACCGCAAGAATACTTTAATTCTTTCAGGATGGTGCTCTCAAATTTCATTGTTTTTTTGAGAATTCTTATAAGCACTGTACCTGCCTGCATTGTGGCTGTTATTTTTTAGTTTCATGTACTTTTTTTTATTGTTTTCCATGTTGGCATCATGTCGGTTTTTTATGTTCTCGCTGCTGCTGCTGGTGCTGTTGCTGCTGCTGACTGGTGGGCTCTCTATCATTGCAATTCACTTGAGTTTTTTGTTGATTCGAGTGAGTCTACTTTCATTGCGGCGGCCCAAAGAAGCAGCAGCAGCAGCAGCAGCAGAAGCAGAACAACAATGATAATAATAAAAGCCGTCCCTGGACTTCAGCGAACGGATGCACTGAGGCGGCACAAACTGTTGCACGGCACCGGGAAAAATGCCTCGAATTCGAGATAAAACCGAGTATAAAATACTTGGGTTCAAATGGGTTATTTTTCCGTGTGCTTCCCCAGGTTGGGGGCCGCCAGTCCCTCGTCATCGTAGATTGTGTTGCCTTTGTTCCATCTTTCTATCTGGCGGCCTCGTATCTTTATGTGTTACAGCCTACAAAGTTAATTGTAAAAACTGCACTCGCACAGCTTGCTTGCTAGCCCGCTATCGGTCGATGGAAAAGTAGAATACGAGCTTAATGAAGTTTTATGTGTTTCTAATGCCCAGCCAATTTGTTTCGATCTCAACTCCTGCACCGCGATGATATTTCAATTGCGATAGATGGATTTATTTGTTTTGTGGCTGAAAGTTGATTGAGGCCGTCGGATAGGAGTTGTATCCCCTTTCCGATTAAATTCTCTCGAACCTCTGGCAAGTGCTAATCAAATTATGTCCCCTCCAATTGGCCAGAGGATGTCAAGTGCATGCCACCGCTCCTGTCAAATGTCATTTTGCATTTGAGACTATTTTTATACAGAATCGCTCGCGTGGCCCCTCGGCCTGCGTGTCAGCATTTGTCAACTCATTCTTCTCGTCTTCTTGCAGCAAACAAACTAAAAAAGTCAGGAAAACATACTTATAACAAGTAAAAACGCTGTAGTCGAGGTTTCTCGACAACGAGATACCATGTAACTATAATATTTTAAGCCCCAGATTGCGTAAAGGCAGCACATACAAATTTGTCAACTATATCTTCAGTATTTATTGCCCGATCTTTATTAAACTTGCTACATGGCTAGATATTACAATTTTTAACTGTAAGCAAAAAGATGTTGGGGATGCAGAGGAAACACAAAGATGCAGAGAAAAATTTAGTTTTTTGAAAATTCCAAAGGAGAAAAGGATCGTAACCAAAATTCAAAAATTATATAAGCTACGTATCTGCTAAACCCGTCGAAAGCAAAAAGAGTTATGTCTCCAGCTTTTACCATCTCAGAGAACAACGAGTTCAAACATATATACAAATGGACAAACGTTCATGACTATAGGGCTCGACTCATAGGGTCGGAAACTGTTCCTTCTCCCTGTTACATACATTTTCACAAACCTGATATACCATTTTTACCCTAGGGTACTTAAGGTATAGAAAGACAGGCCGGGGACATAACTTTATTTAATTACTGGCGAGGCAACAACAAAATGCGGCGACAACAAGAATTCGCAGTGTGCCGTAAAAGTTCAGATGGGGATGGTGATGGGGTTGGGTTGGCTTCGGTGGGGGGGAGCAAAGGAAGTGGGGTCATTGGAGTAGTAGTTTGTACAACTCGTTTTCGCTGGCAACAATTTTTTTTCAACATTATAATTTCGCTTTGAATTACACAGATTGCACAAACAGTGCGGGCACAAGTTCATTGACTCGTGCAACATGAACGGCGAGCACAACAATTACAAGTCCCCAGAACCACTCCACTCCACGGCACTCCACTCCACTTCACTTCACTCCGCACCACTCGGCACACGTACAACAATAGAGTCGAAAAGCACATAATGATTGCAACAAGTTTGCATAGAGCCAGCGCTGATTATTTTAGCACTTATTAAATTTTAGCACAAGCGGGCCAAGACCGGGCGGAAGGCATAACAACCTCATAATTATCCCGCCATAATCATGATCATCTCGATCGGCCGGCAGCTGCATTCGCCTCTGAATCTGCTTAGCTTCTGATTTTCCTCCGTTGTTTTTTTTTTCTTTTCCACCCAGCCTCATGCAACGTGCAACGTGCAACTTGCAACTTGCAGCTCCTCGATCAATTCAATTGCCGTTCACTTGCAGAACAAACCAGAGATCCCCGCCAGAGATGAGCTGGTCGCGGTCTATTTTCTGGTTGTTCTGGTCAAAAGATATTTGAGAATCAAATACAGATTGCTTAGTATATCAAATTAAAGCTAAGCTTACGATCCAGGGCTAAATCTTCTAAGTATATTAGAGTACAACCCGCCATTCATTGCTCATCTCTGATCCCCAAAGTGCATATGCAAAGCCAGCAGCCGTCTCGTCTCGTTTCTTCTGCTGTCCGTACGCTGTCCGTACGCTGTCCGTTCGCTGTCCGTATGTCCGGACAATGCCCGGCAGCTATTTTACACGCCATTGAATTGCCCGGCAAGTGGGGGGGCCATTGGGAGGAGACCCGATGGAGATGCTACCAAATGCAACTACCAGGCCGCTGCAGTGGCATGTGATGAAACTGCGGCCCCAGGCAAATCTGGCAGAAGCTTCTGCCGCAGTTGCATCTGCTTTTGGCTCTCCAGATGATCCCCCGCACTCGGCGCTCGATCGGAGCTGGGATAGTTTTTGCAGATGGCTTCGCTGGAGGGATGCGGCCTCTTACTCTCCCATTGATTGTGGGATTAAGACAGTTCCTGTTTCTATGGCTCCTCCTGCGGCACAACCCATCCCACTTCCAATCTCCCATCGCGGAGTACACTCGCAGAAATCCACCGGCATTGCATGCTGCTAGGAAATAGAGTGTTTTGTCGGGTATCCGATGGATTTTGTCGAGTGCATTGTATCACATCCCGTGTGCTGTCCCATTGTGGCTCGTTTCCTGCTTTTTGCAGCGCTTTGTGTGCTATTCTGCTCGCGCGTTGCCCTCCTTTGCTGTCTGCCTGGGACTCGGATTCTGCTCCAGCGTTTTGTGTCTGGCCCCGTTTCCTTTCACAGGCATCTAGCAGCGCTGCGTTGCGTTGCCAACATCATCATTACCTGGCCGCAAAAAAAAAAAAAAGGCAGAATAAGGAGAAACCAACAGCAACAGCAGCAGCTACAAAATTGAACCATTTTTCAGCTTTTCCGGCGAGTTCATTCAACTGGCGCCCCCTGCTGAGGTTCCCTGAACCACCTTTTGCTTCCTTCGGTCGGCAAACTTTTGTGTTGACAACTAAAGCTACAAAAACGAAATAAAATGGCAAGAAAACGAAGCCGAGTTAGGGCCACCACCCCGCCACCAGACACCGTTGATGGATGCAACTGTTGCAACTGTTTTGCTGGATAATCCTCCATTAAAAGTGCCATCCCAGAGTCGGTAAAGACTCGTCAGATATCCCTTGATTTCAAGTTAGAAATTAAAATAAATTAAATGGGTTTTCTAGCCATAAAATTAAGAAAACTAATAGGAATTCAGGTTGGAATCGCTGCCACCTGTTACCAATCCCTGTTAGCCATAAAATAGACCTCCTCTGGTCCCGACAAGTAGAGGGAATGGCAAAATATATGCTGCCCGCTGGCAGGGGCCTGGGGTGAAAATCGTGAGTGGCAGAGCTTTCGAAAATGTGCCACGTTGCACTTGTTACTTACTCCGGACCCGAGCCCGGGCCCGGGCCCCTTGCCTTGCCTGCCACCTCGTCCCATCGAGCGGCAGCATCTTGGTTTTCAAGAGGCAAGCAATCGTGTTTACCGTTTGCTGCCTGCCTGCTTGCCTCAAGATAATTTTTCCTACTTTTAAAACTGTGAAAAACTGAAAAACTGAAAAACTGAAAACTGAAAAGCCCAGCGAGAACCGGAGGAGGAGCAGCTGCCCCAGCATCCCATCATCGCCTCCAATGCACCACTGGCTGGCTGGGTGCTTATGGTTTATGCTGGAAACGTGCTCGCAAGTGCAAGCGTGGAAATCTTTGGAAATTGCTCATTGTTCTCTGTGGAAAATGCAATTTAATTGCATTCTGTGAGGTAGCAGGAGGATAAAGTTCGTACGTGGTATAAATATAATCAGCACCTCCTTGCCGGCGAGTCAATCAATTAGGTCTAGATCGTAATTTTCCAGATGCCAGGGATTCGAGACTACGAGACTCCCAAGATCATTGGCCATGACCGCTGGGGAATGCAATGCCTCAATGCCTCAGAGTTGTTTGTTTTCGTGGAAAAGGAAGAGTTCTCCGGTTCTGAGGAAAGGGAGATTTTTAAACTTACATTTTATATTCCTCTCATACTTTGGTGTTCATTAATTTCAATTTGAGCGCCACAAAAACATGGCTAAATCGATTTTCTTGGCAGATTGTCACTTTGGAACTTCCGGATTGCCCCCCCAGCTCCATAAATCATTTGTCATGTTGAACAGTTTCCCATTTGCCAAAAAAACGGATGGCCACCCTCCGGCAGACTGAAATTCCAAATGTATCTCTGCCTGATTTTACCCCCTGAAACAATGGAACCCTCCCACACTGTGGGTCGAAAAACTCAGCTTGAATCAGCTCGAACAAGACCATTAAAACCAAAAGTGTAGGCTGACGGCAGAATGATAGCGAAAGAATTGCTGGCGCAATAAATTTATTTACAATTCACGCACGACAACACCAGGCTGTAGCATTTCCCTCGCCTGTCGCTTTGCAATTTGCATATTCATGGCTTGCCCAAGCCGCCGGCCTGAGCAGAAAATTTGAATTCAAATTTGAATTTTTATATCATTTTCTGTATTCGTAGAGGAAGGAAGAGGAATCCGAATTGGTAACTGCACAGAGCACGTGCTGGGCCAGTCCGTAATGACGTCATTAAGCCATGACTGCTACCATACCACCAACTTGCAGCAACTGCACCACTTTAGCGTTCTCCTTTCGGCCATGGCCACCACGATCATTAATCCGAACGATGCGATCTTTGACATTTTTATACATTGCTAACCATTCTCCCGGAGCCATTTCTTGGGGCTCCTTTCTGATCGAATTTTGTGGGAGGAAGGGGAGGTTGTACCAGGAGGCCGCCAGGAGGAGATGCAAAGATTAGTCGAGAAAAATTGTTAATGGTTATTTTTGAGGGAAAATAAATTTGTTCCGCAGAAAGCGAGCCAGATCAATGGCCGAAGAGGAGCTTGGAAAATGGAAAAAGTCGTGAAAACGCTTGGCGAGATAATTGCCGATCGGGAGGAGTTCGGGCACGACGGCCAAAGAATCGGAAATTGCTTGACCCACAATCTGAACTTTTGCGAAAATCCAACCGAATCTAGGCTAAATGCTTGGCTTCGCTCGCCGATCGCTCAGATAGCTCTCTACCCTATTACAGGCTATAATTTGGGGTATAGAATCGATTTCAGAAAGATTGGAGTGCCATGTAACAATATGAGGAGTGCAATTTAGGGCCACTTAAGGCATTGAATTATGTAACTCTTTCCCGACTTTCTTTATAACCACGACATCTTTTAATTAAATCTTTCCGACAGAATTGCTGGACGAAATGTAGACCCACCGGAAAGAAAGAATAATAAAGAGCGGCCGGCTTAATTTGAAAATTCTGGCGATCCAAAGCGTTTTACACTTTTTGAACACATTTCAAGGGTATCTCAGCGTTTCGGGTCAAGCGGCATGAGAAGAGAATGCCATAATTGCCGGTCAGAGGGAACGGCTTTAAAGGGGTCCAAGCGGAGGTGGAGTTCAAGATTGAGGTTGAATGCGAGGACCGACGTTCCACTGGTGCTAATGATGACGTTGAGCGGCTCTCGAGTGGAAAGAGATTGAAATGCTTTGTGAGCATTAACAGCATTCATTTCGAAATTTGTCATAATTGGCCATTTTATTGCGCTGGTTCTCCCGGATAAACTTTTTTCTTTCCACCGTTTTTACACTATACCATGTACCTTAAGATACAAAAGGTATATTACGCTTGTGCAAATGTAAGTAATATTTTTGTTCAGCATCAACAGCCGCGGCAATCTAGTCATGTCCGTATATCTCGTTGTTCTCTGAGATGGTTAGAGCTGGAGGCGTAATTATTTTTGCAATAGGTCCGTTATATGTGTGTGCAGATCGAGTTTATGGCAAATTCTGCCACCACCTTCGCAATTTTTTATAATGCAAATTGGTCTATAACTCCGAAATGGTTGGACCAGAAATAAAAATCTTTTTTCTGACAGTTTAAAATATTAATATCCAACCATGTGCCAAGTTTTACAAAGATCGGACAATAAACAATGAAGATACGGACAACACAAATGTTCACCATCCCTTCGTATACATTTCTGTCTTGACTTAGTCATTGCAATTTGGGGTTAAAATATTAAAAGGGAAAACATTGATATTGAAAATTGGTACATGGTATCTGGTTGTCGAGATATGTCGACTACAACGTTTCTACTTGTTTTACTCTGGAGTGGAGCACTGAGTGTCACTTCACTTTTTTTTCACCCGATTCCCAGATTTCTGTGGGATCTTTCTCTGTGGTTCCCTGATTTCCCCCATAATTTGTGTTTCTGGTTTTGATTTCCTTTCATCCTCACGCTCGGATTGTGGTGTCCCCATTTTCTGTTTTCATTACAATTCCATCGAATTCCCTCCGGGATGCTGCGAGGGGGATTTTGAAATAAGAAAACCTTGCTATTTTTAGTCAGCGCAAAATCTGTCCCCTGTTATGTTTATTTTGTAATTTGGCATTGACTTTCGATGGGGAGGAATAATCGGGCTTGGAATTTAAATGGCTTTGGCTAATGAAATTCGATCCCGATCGTGACAATCAAATGGAATTTATGTTTTGATTTTGATTTTTAGAGGCAAATCGGTTTACCCAGGGAAATCGACGGAAGTCCATCCAATTTCAGAGATTTGATGACTAGGCAAGAGGCTTTATATGTACTTGTATATATTTCAAACACTTTTGGCTTATCGTGCCAGACACTGTCATAAATTTGCCTTGGATCGATGCGACTGGAGGCCCTTGGTTTGGCTTTCCCTGCCACTGGAAAATCGACTGGTAACTCTTAACGATATCTTTGCCTCTGATTGATTGATTGCCGGCAACGTCTGGCATCGGATCTGACCCTGAATGCGATTTAGCCGGCGGAAAGGCAGAGTCGGGACCGAGGCAGAAGCAGAAGCACCCAAGTGCAACTGCAACTGCAACTGTGCCGCACAGTCAGAGATCAATCGCAAAAACTGCGCAATTTCAATAATTCACAAAAGGAGACGTCCAAAAACAGGCTGTTCCGGGGCAGAGAACCTGGCCCCCTGCAAGAGTTATGGCTTTGTCAATGTCGAAAGGAGGGGACGACCCAAAAAGAGCTACCAAAAAAGGCAACACCAATTTCAGATTGCCAACGATTGGCATGAGGGAGGGGCAGGGACAGGGGGGCGGGGTCTGGATGAAGGGAAACCCCCTGCTAGACATTGAGCAGCCCTCCTGGCTTTAATAAACGCATCGCTGCACAAGCAACTGCCAATGAGCACAATGGGATATGTCTAAAAACTGCAAGCCAACGCGAAGCGATCGGTCCCTCTTTCTTTGTGCACAAACTCCCTCGCATACTGGCAACACTCCACCCAAAAAATGAATGTTAAATTCATTATAAACTCTATATTATAAAGACGGCATGGTAGCGTATTAAATTTTAGCTTTTAGGATGGGTTTCCCATTTAGAAATATATCTTTTGTTCCTTTTTATGGGTCTTAGTCTAACCCCTCCCTAAGTTTTGGTATAAAAATTGACTACCCAAGCATTTCATAAATTATTTAATTCAAGTGGCGATTAAATTTTCGCTGTGTGCTTTGCAGTGCAGCATTGTCAGTCAAGTTGCAAGTTGCGCGCTCCCATTTAAGGCGCAATGACGCTTCGCTCATGCGCATCACGCACACGACAAACGCCTCCCCGACCCGACCCGTCCCGCCCTCCTTCTTTTGGCGAAACCCCCACAGATCCTCCTTCGCTGATTGCAGGCACCTCCTCCTTCTCCTCCTCCTTCCCTGCAATTGTCACCAGCGTGCAACATCATCGACAGAGTCAGAGGCAGAGGCAGAGGCAGATTGGAGTGCCCCTAAAACGTTTTTCAAAGCGCATCCGAATCACGACCTGGAAACTGTTACGAAAGTTACACTCCTGCAAGTACAACATCTACAGG
This sequence comes from Drosophila ironensis, assembly GCA_021223825.1. Classification (NCBI taxonomy): domain Eukaryota; kingdom Metazoa; phylum Arthropoda; class Insecta; order Diptera; family Drosophilidae; genus Drosophila; species Drosophila ironensis. The sequence goes on from JAJJHQ010002763.1 coordinate 1,584,887, forward strand.
GAAACCTAAATATGTTATATCTTTAAAATCAAAAGACCTGGAAACTGTTACTATAGTAACTTTACGGCAAGAACTATTTGGATACTACAAAGTCTACAGGGATTTATTTCAGAGGATTGTTTAGGTTGTTATAATATCTTGAGGGGTATTTATTAATTTTTCTGTCCTAAAACTTTTTTCAAAGCACATACAAATCACGACCTCGAAACTATTACTAAATTTAGCCTAGATGCTACAAAGTCTACAAGGAACCTATTAAAATATCTGAAGATTTTTAAGGTTGTTATAATATCTTGAGGGCATCTATTAATTTTACTTGGGAATGTTTCCATTTCCCCAAACCTTTTTTAAAGCACATACCAATCACGACCTCGAAACTATTACTAAATTTAGCCTAGATGCTACAAAGTCTACAGGGAACCCATAAAAAAATATCTGAAGATTTTTAAGGTTGTTATAATATCTTGAGGGCTTTCATAAATTTAAGTTAGGAAGACGTCATAAATAGATATTACTCGTACAACATCTACAGGAAAAACTTAATTATTTAGAAAGATTTTAAAGCTTTGTATAGTATTTTGAAGGTTTATATTAACTCTAGTTTAAAACCACCAACATCATCAGGGTATTTGAGTGTTCCTTATGGTAAATCCAAGCCCGCTCGGTTGTCAGTTCGCTTTTGGGCTCTGCCTCATTGCCTCATTGCCACATTGATGCAGTTGCACTCAGTTAGCCAGGCCCTTCCTGGGCCCATTGGCAATGTCGGGTGACATGTTGGCTATTTTTAAATGCCGCATCTGCAGCGATTTGCAATAAAAGCAAGAGAAATCTGTGCATGCTGCTGGCCCATTTGCTCAAATGGTTGCATGCTAAAAAAAAGGCATACTGATAAAAAGAGTTATTTACGGGGGAAATATGCAAAATGCAATAGGGTTATATGATTTTCTGATACCAAATTTGACAAAGTTTGGTTATTTCTTGTAAATTTTCTAACTTTTTTGCATATTTTTCGGGCCAGTGCATTCGCCGCTTCACATTTCCTTTCCAAGTTGACAGCTTTGCGCTTGAATTGCCAATTTTTGCCCTGAACTTGAGATCCGGGCACGAAAGTTGCAGCTGCGTTGAGACTGAGACTGCGACCGAGACCGAGGCTTAAGCCGGAGTGGGCGGACAATCAGTTCCCCCATGGAGCTCCGTTCCCGGCCACCACCTCCTCCTCCACCTCCTCCTCCAACTGGTTCTTCTTTTCAAACATTAACTTGCGCCTTTTTGGTCTTCTTTTGGGCCTCAGGTGTTCTTTACATGTAACTGTTTCGCGTCGTTTCCGGTCATCAACTTGGCCACTTACGGATGTGTAATGCCCCCCCCGCCCTGGCCTTTAATCTGAGCTTTTCCCCTCGCATTTGAGTGGCCGATTTCCATTTGGTTTGTTTGCCAGCTCAACTGGATTTGGTGGACTCCCCCACCGGGACAGAGACAGAGCTCGGGGCGACAGAGCGCTAATGACATTCAACACTTGCGACCGGAGCTTTGTCGGCCTGGGACCGCTGGGCCTTGTTTTCTTTTTTTTTTTTACCGCCTGCACGTGTTGTCGAGCGAAATTAACATTTAAATGCGCCTTCAGACTGGCTGCACATCCGCCAAAGATTTTTAATGAAAATCCAAATGGAAGCTGCTTCATCTCGGATTTAAGTATCGAAATATGAATAAGAATCACAATGGATACACTGCCAGGCCACCCACGCAGAGAAGTTTAATTAAACCCGAGCCGAGGGACCACCAACCAAGAGACATGCTGCAAAAGGAACCCCAATATATTCCTTTTCCTTGCCACTCGAGCAATATGAATGCACGGCCCGGCCCTTGGATTTATTTCACTCTAATCAGAGTGCAGTATCCCGGCATCCATGGGATACTTTTGCAGTTTTTCGCTGCGGCAGCAGATCAATTTTCAGCAACAGCTGTCGAATTAAAAATTGATTTTCCCCCGAGGCCCCAAGGTTGATGGCCTGCCCCACAGGAGGCTGGCCAGAGGGCATCTGTCAAAATGGGAATTGATTTCAAAGACAGAAAAGTAATAGCACTCCGGTTCCTTGGCAGCGATTCAATTATTCACGCTGCAGTGCATAATTATCGGAGCGCTACGAAAGCATCTTGTTTGGTTTCAGAGTTCAACGGCACGCGCGGTGCCCGGGCTGAGGCTAAGGCATCCGTCAGATACTTCACAACCTCTTCTGGTCATTTGTCCATCTGGCCATCGCGACTTTGTCTTATTTTCGATTCGTGCAGCCAACAAAATGCGCCGCATCATCTTCATTAGAGTGTGCGTCCAGCATCGCTGCATGCGCGATGCGTATCCGCAAGATAAAGATAAAGCAATTGTCTATCTAGCTGTCGGATCGCTGATCGCTGATGGGCGTTTAATTGAAAATTTATTTTCGATTGACCGGCGACAGGGCTTAATTATGTCGAACGCTGGGTGGGGAGCCCAACTGAATTGCATCTTAAAGATACTTTGCCCATTGTTGCTTTGGCCCGCTTTGGCATGTTAAGCGGATAATTGTGATGCGCGGCGTTGCACGTGGAAAAATGAAGCAAAAAGAACTTTGAAGGGCTTCCTTGAAAGCGATTGCCGCCCACACCGAAAGCCTGCAGTGCCACTGCAGTCGCCCACACTCTGCGCCAATGAAAATCAATAATTTGGCAGTAAGTCAAAGCTTCAACCGCAGTCTCTTTGGGGCCTCTGTATCTGTATCTGTGCGCTACATTCTCTCCGTTCCGAGCTAATCAAATCAAGCCGCCCTCCCTGCATTGTGCATCAATTATGACGCATTAAAGTCAACTTTCCTTTGAGATACAATTTACGCATTCACCAAATTGTAGGAAGTCGGATATTAATAGAGGTTGCTCCCCCAGTCTCTCATCCCAGTTCCAGATCACAGCGCCCACACGGGGCATGAACCGAGGCTCCTCCTCGGTGTGCTCTTTATGAGGGGCAGCTGTTCTGTGGCAACTTCTGCTTTCAGTCCTTCTGCCGCAAGCATGTCAATGTCAGGCTGCTCTCTGCAGCACAGTGGTCAAAAAGGCACAAATTTGCACTAAGTACAACATCAAATGATGAACCCAAAATACTGAATACAGAGGCAGTCTAGCAAGTGGCTTAATGAAAGTTTCCCATTTAAATGGTTTCCACTGTGCCAGAGACACTTTTCAGTGTTAATCTGGCGCTGGCTTCAATTGAAGAGCCAACCCTGGGACCCGGTCTAAGGCTGGTACCCCTCATTGGGTGTTTCTGTGGCGACTGCAGCACTTAAACAAGTAAGAGGGATTCTAGTCGACTGTCTCGACTATTAATACCCGGTTCTCAGTTTCCACCTGATT